>CM029012.1:135729715-136329715 GCA_016801055.1 Panax notoginseng | reverse complement strand
TCCCAGCATACTGAAGAACGACACTTGCGTCCATACAACGCCTAGAATGGAGCCATGCCAATACTTGCTTGATAACTATTATTATATGAGAATTCTACCAATGGTAAGAACTTGTCCCAACTTCCTTTGAAGTCAAGGACACAGAGTCTTAATAAATCTTCAAGAGTTTGAATAGTCCTCTCCGACTGCCCGTTCGTCTGAGGATGATATGCCGAACTAAATCGTAAATCCGTACCCATAGCTTTTTGAAAATTAACCCAAAAATCTTGAAGTGAATCTTGGGGCTTGATCAGAAACTATGGATACTGGCATACCATACAATCTTACAATCTCGTTTATGTACAAACGAGCAAGACATTCAAGTGTATAAGTTTCTCGTATCAGTAAGAAGTGAGCAAACTTGGTTAATCTATCAACAATGACCCAAATCGCATCTATACCTTGAGAAACCTTAGAAAGACCAGTAACGAAATCCATGGTAATGTGCTCCCACTTCCATTCTAAAATTTCATGTGGTTGCAATAGACCTTTTGACACTTGATGCTCCGCCTTGACTCGTTGACAAGTTAGACACCTTGAGATAAACCCAGCTATCTCTCTATTCATATTGCTCCACCAAAATGTATGTCGAAGATCACGATACATTTTGGTACTCCTAGGATGGATTACAAACGGTGTATTGTGCGCCTCCATCATGATTTTATACTTCAAGTCAGAATCGTTTGGAACACAAAGTCTGGAGTTGACTCGAAGTATTCCTTCTTCATCGATTCTTGCTTTCGGATAGCACCTTCTTGCACTTTCTTCCTCATACGCATCAGCTCCAGGTCTTTAACTTGAGCAGCTTTAACTTTATCGATTAAAGTCGGTTCTACTCGTATGTTTATCATCATCACGTGGGTCCCTGGAGTCCTTAACTCTATCTCCATCCTTTGCAAGTCATACAAAATGGGCCTTTGTGTTGACAATAACGCACTCGTACCTGCATATGATCTTCTACTCAATGTGTCAGCTACTACGTTCACTTTTCCAGGATGGTATTGAATAGTATGATCATAATCTTTCAACAGTTTGAGCCAACATCGTTGACGCATGTTGAGTTTCTTTTGGGTGAAGAAATATTTGAGACTTTTATGATCCGCATAGATCTCCACCTTCTCCCCATACAGGTAATACCTCCAAATATTTAGTGCAAAAATGACTGCTGCCAACTCTAGATCATGAGTAGGATAATTCCTCTCATATTCTTTGAGTTGTCGTGAGGCATAGGCTATGACTTTTCCATGTTGCATGAGAACACATCCTAACCATTTACCCAAAGTATCACTGCAGATGACAAATCCTTCCGAGCCAGATGGTATTGTCAGAACAGGTGTTGAAATGAGTCTTCTCTTGAGTTCTTGAAAACTATTCTTACATTCCTCGCTCTAACCGAATTTTGTATCTTTTCGAGTCAGCTGAGTTAATGGAGTAGCGATTCGAGAAAATCCTTCCACGAATCTCTGATAATAACCAGCTAAGCCCAGAAAGCTACGTACTTCGATTACTGACTTAGGTTGCTCCCAGCTTTGAATTGCTTCAATCTTTACCGGGTCAACAGATATTCCATGATTTGATATCACGTGCCCAAGGAATGCAACTTTCTCAAGCCAAAACTCGTATTTCTTCAACTTGGCATAAAGCTTGTTTTCACGAAGCTTTTGGAGTATCAGCCTCAAGTGTTACTCATGATCTTCACGACTTTTGGAGTATATGAGAATGTCATCAATAAAAAGAACCACAAAATGATCTAAATATTCCTTGAATACTCGGTTCATCATATCCATGAAGGCAGCAGGAGCATTAGTCAATCCAAAGGACATGACAAGGAATTCATAATGCCCATATCAAGTTCTGAAAGCCGTCTTTAGAATGTCATCGGTTTTAATCTTTAACTGATGATATCCGGAACGAAGATCGATCTTTGAAAAGAATTTGGCGCCTTGTAACTGGTCAAGCAGGTCATCAATACGTGGCAACGGGTACCTATTTTTTATAGTGACATGATTCAACTCCCGATAATCAATACAAAGTCGAATACTCCCATCTTTCTTCTTCACGAATAAAATAGGAGCACCCCAAGGAGATATACTAAGACGAATGAAACTGATGTCTAACAATTTCTGCAATTGGGTCTTTAACTCCTGAAGTTTAATAGGAGTCATTCGATATGGGACTTTGGAAATGGGTTTAATACCGGGTTCAAGGTCGATACAAAATTCAATTTTATGCTATGGGGGTAGGCCAGGAAGCTCTTCAGGGAATATGTAAGACCCCGAATTTTATGAAATAAAAGTATTCAATTTTTCTTATAATTACAATTCAGTAAATGGTTAAATTGATAAATGTTAAAGTTAAGGGTGATATATGAATATTTTTCAAAATAAGCAAGTGGTTATAAAATATTCATTTTGTCGGAGAATATTCGTTTGGTCGTGGAATATTCTTTCTGTCGGGGAATATTCGTACGACGGCGCAGCTATTTGTGGGTCCCATAACAGAATAACTGTCGGATGAAGATAACGACAAAAATTAAGTTTTTATAATTAACGGCGTAGCTGTTACCGTTAACACTGTTAGAATATCCGGTGGTTAAAATACAGTAGCACACGGTATTGTACTAATTATTGATTCTTACGTAAGAAGGCACTGCTCAATAATTGTTACAGTAGTTATTATTCAATATTTTATTTTATTGATTCAATAATTGCTGCGTTGATATTTTATATTATTGTTGTTTCAATAATTGTTGTTGCACAGTATTTTTCTTTATCAGATCAATAATTCATATTATTTGAATAATATTATTAGATAACATTATTGGCAATGTCTAGAAAGTTCTGTCTAAGGAGAGGTTTGGTCATCTAATTGCGCGCCAGTAAGGAGAAATCCTTATTGGAAAGCCCCCTCTTTCCTGGGAACGGCCTGGTTGTCATAAATGTGATTCTGTAATATTATTTGTGAATAATTAATTATTGATTCATATGATAAGGAAATATTTATTTTATATGGATATAATTGAGGGATATATTTTTGTGGTTAAAAATGAAGGAGTTAATGTTGAGGTTTTTATCAGTATTTTTGTCGGAATGGAGGTATTAAAAATTAGGATTTTTGAGATATTTTGCGATGGTTATAATTTTTAATCCGACCGTTGGATCGTGGTAATATTTGGATATGTTATACATATATAAGTTGAGTATATGTCCACAAATTTTGAACCGTTAAAAACGAACGTATGATTTATTATAAATTTTACGAGATGACTGGTTCAGAAATTGTTGAATTTTCGGAGTTAATCATTTTGGTAGAAAATTCTAGAATTGGTGGGCCCCACTCTTAGTTGGTGAAGAAATATGCTGAGATTATTATTCAAATGTGGTGGGTGGGAATAGTAGCAGGTAAAGCCATCAGGTTGCAGGTTAAGTCTGCTTCGGCGTGCTAACATTTTCCTATAAATAGAGGGCTAAGTTAGAATTGAAAATCACACCAGAAACAAGTTTTCTCTCTTTCTCTCTCTAGATTATTGAGTGTATTTTGTGAGTATTTAGATACTTTGAAAGTTGCTTTTCAGCACAAGTTTCATTCAGCCCCATATCCGATATTCAGTCAGAAGTACGGTTATTTTGAGGTAAGGGATATTATTTTCTTCTTAAATGATATTATTTTCTTCAATATCATTATGCTGAAATATTGATATGAGTTTTTTATCAAATTTGAAATTTTTTGTGTCGGGGTTACTATTCACGTATACGACACTATTCACGAATACGGCACTATTCACCAAAAAATAAAATTTTCTCTTTTTATCCAAGATGTCTATTATGGTTACTATCTTTGATTGTATCCATGTTTTGATCTTTATTTTTGAATTCTGCTTCACAATTGATTATTATAAAGTATTATTGATCTTGGATAAACTGTTATACGAATCCCTACTATTTGTCCTTCTGTCTCACTAGATTCATTTTTTTAAGATATTTTTCATCATCCTCAGTCCTAAATGATGATATTACTGAATATCTTTGGCCTGTAGTGCAAAGATGTATGATTACCGGATGAATATCTTTGGCCTGTAGTGCAAAGATGAACAGGTGTTGAGATGAACATGACCGACTGGTGTTACAAATGAATATCTTTGGCCTGTAGTGCAAAGATGAATATTTGATTCAAGATGTAGATTGAATGATGTTACAGGGATAAAATATTGATGATGGACTTTTAAATCTTAGAAGATAATAGAATTCTTTCTCTACTTGACTCTTCTAATGGTTTGCTGTTTCCGCTGCAGTTGTTGATCTAAAACTTGTTGTCGATTATATTCTATCAGATTTTTTCCTGTTGAATACTAATGATAATTTGTTGTATATTATCTTAGTCATAATATTCTTTACTGGGTTAGTTGAGCTCACCCTTTTCCTTTTTGTTCTATTTTTCTTCTCAGGAGGTGAGAACATAGCAGGATCTAGTCGGGGTATGGAGTGATGGTTCTAGACAGATATTTTAGATGTCCTCACTATTTCTGTAAAATAGTGTTTGAATAATTGTAATGAGGACTTATTTGAGTGTGGATATTGTCTAGAAGATAATATTTGTATTTAAACTCACAGTATGTATTGTCGTATTTTGCACGACAATTGTATTATTGAAGTTATAGTTTGCTTTCTGTACCATGTATTTGGCGACTCAGAATGGGTGTTGTATACCTATTTTGGGGGCGTCACAGAATACGTAAAGAAATTTATTAACAATAGAAATATTACCCAAAACTGACATATTTTTGTTTAAATTCGTGACATGAGCTAAGAAAGCTTGACATCCGTTTTTCAATAAACGAATAGCTTTATGGCTTAAGATGACAGTGATTGATTTTAATGGTTTGGTTGCTTGAATTTGCATAATAAGTTGGTTAGGAATATGAATGCTAACAACCTTACGAAAATAATCAATTTTTGCATGATGAGTAGTTAACTAATCAATCCCTAGAATTACGTCAAATGCAAGTATTTTTAATGAAATAAGATCGACAGGTAATGTGAGGGTACCGATTTGAACCAAACAAGACTTATAAATAGTGGATGTAATGAAGGTTTTTCCCAACGGAGTTTCAACAGATAAGTCAAAGTCTAATTTTTCTGGAGTCAAATTTAAACGTTGAGCGCAAGTAGGAGAAATAAAAGAATGGAAAGAACCGGTATCAAATAAGGTATAGACTTCGCTAGAGTTTATGATAAGCTTACCCGTGATAACCTCGTTTGGGTTCCTTGCTTTCTGGGAGGTCAAGACAAACGCTCACCCTTAAACTACTAGTTTTAACTTTTCTGGGACGGCCTTTGGTGCCTCTGTCCCAGCTAGACTTGTCTTCGCTATACGACAAAATCGGGCTAGGTGACCCTCTCTTTCACAATTATAACACGCTTTGGACTACATCGCACAGTTTGGACTGATGTGTCCCTCCCCTTTGCATTTGAAGTATATGATAGGTGGTCGTTCTCCGTCCTTAACAACGGGTGCTGGTGTTGTCGTCTTTCAATTATTGTTGAATCTCCTCTTCTTGAATGTCCACTTTTATTATCATGGCCATGATTACCACCGAAGTGGTTATCATTTCTAGCATGTTGATTCCCTCCACGTTTGTTGTCACTGCTTCGATGACTGCTACCACTGGTATTATCATTTTGTCGGCTGCTCTCTCTTGGTTGAGTTGACTCATTATCGCGTTTCAATAACTGAGCCCTATTCACAACATCTGAATACAAACACAGTTTATGAGAGATAAGGTATTGACGTATCTCGGGTTTCAAACCTCTTAGAAACATTCGCATCATTCTCTCCTCATTATCAACTAAGTGGGACGTAAACCGGGATAACTCGGCAAACTTGGCTTTGTACTGTGACACGGTCATGTTGTTTTGCTCTAGTTTAATGAACTCTACCTCTTTTATGTGATGAATACTTTCGGGAAAGTACTTGTCGTTGAACAGTTCTTGAAACTTCTCCCAAGTCATCTTCAGTGCGGCAGGTTAAGTACGCTTTACAGATTCCCACCAGTAATCTGCCTCTCCTCGCAACATGAAGGTGGCAAATGAAACCTTTTGCTCCTCGGAGCATCCTAAAACATCAAATATCTTGGTGATCTGCTTTATCCACGTCTCCGCCTTAAGTGGTTTTGGCTCTCCAATAAACTCCGGTGGTCCCAGCTCCTTGAACTGCTTAGCTGTGACCGTCCGAGAGTTGCCAGTATTTTCACCTGTATTTTGGACAAGAGCCGCTCTCGTCTGATGTTTCATGAATTGCATAAAGCCTCTGAACATCTCATCGTTCATTATTTGATCGGTGTTGTTGTTTATATGAGGATTGTTGCCTTCCTGATACACATTTTCCTAGTTATTGACATGTGATGACTCAACGATCTCCTGTGCTCCATTGCTATTCTCAACATTCTCAGATGTCATTTTCAAATACTGCCACAAAACAAGGGTTAATTGACATGCAATATTTTATTCCTATATTCTGACCGACTAATTAAATAACAAATAAACTTAGGTAGGTCATACTAGCAAAGGAATTCTCCGTCTCTCCCCTCCTAGTTCTTGTCTCACATCTTAGCCAGGGATCATATCCCTAAGCTTTGATACCAACTGTGACTCCCCCAAAATAGGTATACATCACCCATCTTGAGTCGCCAAATACATGGTACAAAATTCAAATATAACTTAATAATACAATTGTCGTGTAAAATACGACAAAACATAAACTGAGAGTTTAATACGAATATTGTCTTCTAGACAGTATTCAAACTCAAATGGAGTCCTCAATACATTTATTATCACACTATTTCATAGAATAGTGAGGACTACTAATGCAAACATTTGGACCGTCACTCCATCTATGCACTACAGGCCACAGATGACTTTCAACATAATAAAAGCATGAGGATGATGACAATAATATAAGAATTCAATTAAATGAAAGCAAAGGATAAATTTTTTAAAGATTTATAATTTAATTTATCCAGAAATCAATAACGTCCAAATTGTCAATATGATACTGCTTTGTGGAGTAAAATTCAGGAATAATATTGTACCAAAAATAATTTGGACCGAAAATGAATCAATTTTTATCATGAATTGTACCCCGGGTGAATAGTACTCGAGTAAATAGTACTCCGTGAATAGTACTTCGGGAATAATAATCCCGTGAATAGTACTCCGGCATGAAAAAGTTAAAACTTATCAAGAATGCTCAGAATAATATTTTCATGAAAAGATACTGGATGAAGCGCAAATATCAAGGATATTCTACTAATTTCATAGAGTATAGAAGCCAAAACTTTAACAAAACGATAGAATTCGAAATCTGAAACGAAATAATATTACTTACATATTACAGAGTATGGAAGAAAATATTATTTCAAGCGAATATTGAACAAAAATAACATCCCTTACCTTGAAAAGAAGAGTATTCCAACTGGTATAGCGGGGATATTCTTGAAGAAAATTTTCACTATTTTCTACGCTCAAAGCTTTCTAAAACTCAAAAGAAATACGCTCAATATTATAGAAGAAGAATTCTCTGATTCTGGTGTGATTTTCAATTCTAACTAAGCATCCTATTTATAGGAGAATGGAAATGATACTATTTGGACGCATAGTGAAGGAAAAGTCACGGGCGTTCGGCCGATTAAAAATTTTAAAATTTTTAATTTTACTATGCTGTATTATGCAATAAAATATTCTAATAAAACGAAAACTTTTAAATAAAATATAATATTATATATATATATATATATATATATATATATATATATATATATATATATATATATAACATTACCTTATATATACGTAACCTCCATCCCCCCCCCCCCATTTCCATTTTTCTTCCACATGTGGGCCCCACATGTGGCCCCACCTTTGTTATATTAAAAAATTTTCTACCGATTATTTTGAAAAATGGGTAAATGAGGATCCATAAAATAAGTAAAATTTACATCAAATACTTCATAAAAATTCCCTCAATATTTTTAATAACATTTATCATCATTATTATATTTCGTAATATTTAACAACCAGGTCGTTCCCAGGAAAGAGGAGGCTTTTCAATAAGGATTTCTCCTTATTGGCGGGCAATTAGGTGACCAAACCTCTCCTTGACAGAACTTCTAGACATTGTCAATATTACAAATAATAATATGAATAAATTTGTCGTCTCAATTATTGATTTAATAATATAAAATATTATGCAAATGATAATGTGACAATAATTGAATTAATAATATGAGAGATATGATGCAACAATTACTGTAGCAATAATTGAGTATAACTGAGTGACTTCTCACGTAAGCATCAATAATTAATACCGTGTGCTACTATACAACCATGCGTATTATTGTACTTTTAACACCGGGTATTCCAACAGTTAACGGTAAAACTTCCGCCGTTATTTTCATAAAAAAATATTTCTGTCGTTTTCTCATTCCGACAATAATTACGTTGTGGGGTCTACCAATGATTGTGTCATCATACGAATATTCCCTGTTAAAACGAATATTCCCCGACCAATCGAATATCATATAACAACTTGCTTACTTTATAAAATTTATAAATATTACCCATAACTTTAATATTATAACAAATCAACACCATAATTATTCAAAATGATATTTATAAAAAAATTTATCTTTATTCATAAAAGTTGAGGTCTTACACAAGTCCTCTTACATCACTACTTTCAACCACTTACAAACTCAGGCCCATTTTTACAATCTAAATTAGCAACAGAATCTGAAGAACTAGCTAGATAATAATAGATTATACTCAAACATTTTTCTTGCCATTTTGAAAAACTTACTTGTGAATAAGAGGGAAGAATCGTTGGAGCACAGGTTTGGCTTGAACTTGGGAGTGAGAGTGGGCAACGAGATCTGGGAAAAGAAAGGAGACCTCGGAAAAGAAAGGAAAGGAAGATATCTGATAGAGAAGACCAATCGCGCTGTAAGAGAATTAAAGTAAAATAGCCACATTGTCGCCAGAACTTGTAGCGTCAGGCAGTGTGTAGGGCTATGAGGGCTTTTTGGTAATTAATTAATTGTGACGCTAAAAGGGATTTTATTAACGCTAGAGCCTCTAGCAGCAAGGAGAAATTGGGTTTAATCTGGGTCATTCAATATCGAGATCAAGAACTAGAATCATGATTCCTGAAATAGTGTATGTGGCAACCGACTGCTGGATATATATATATATATATATATATATATATATATATATATATATATATATATATATATATATATATATATATATATATACACACACCTTGCCTTCGTTATGATATATATTAGAGATATATTTTTTTATATTTCAAAATTATTAACTTAGAGATCTAAATTCATTGATAACTTAGTGATCTATAATAAATATTTATTATGTCACCAAATATATATATCTAAATGTCCATAGGAGAAACGAGTTGTCCAAATATTCTAAATGTGTTATCTACTACTAATGGTAGCATAATAATTAAAAAAATCAATCCTAGTACAATTTTTCTATGAACGATCAGAAATATATTTACACGGAATAGCTCCATAATAAGCATTTATCATAAATCACTCCTCATATATATATATATATATATATATATATATATATATATATATATATATATATATATATTAGAACTAGGTGATTAGCGGTCAAACAAGGAGGCTAAACACGTTGCATGAATTTAATTTCATAAGATTACCCTTTCAATTCACTACTGCATAACAGGCAGGCAACTAGGCAAGTATTATTATACCACACTAAAAATTAACTCCGTTGCCTTTACGAACACTGCATAATAGTATCAATCAATATTACAATTAATAGTTCATATTAGTATATGTAGTTAATGAGTGGAGAAATCATGCAACATCATGTAATCCAACACTATCTATTACTATATAAAACAAGGCAAATAATGAAGATTTTATCTAAATAATGAGTTATTTTATCTACATTAGTCCCGAGTTCATTTACTTCTACTGATATTATACCAAGTTTTTCATTATTATTTATTGTATTATTAATTCCAAAGATACATGCTCATACATGTATTAAAAAACACGTACATCGATTTTGATATACGTAAAACTCTTTAATATCATTCATACTATACTATTTGTGTTCAAATTATAACACCGAATAGCACACGCCATAATTTTAAATTATATTATCAATACTAACTCGTGTCTTGCGCGACTTATCAGTCTAGAACAGAACATGGTAGTTGCTTTCATCACAATTAATCAGCTCAGCTTAATTGTAAATCAATATAAGCAGTGCTCTATCTACCGGGCAGAGATTTTTAATGAACCATGAATTCATGTGGTGATGCACAAATTTATTCACCTCTTAATTAGTAAAATAAACACTTCGTGGGCAACAGCATATCTATTTAGGTGCATGATGTGATAAAAATATGTAACTGCAAGTGCACAGTGTCAAATTGAAGAACTGGCAAGTACAGGTCGAACCCACAGAGACTAGATTAATTCTTTAATATATCCTTAATTAATATTTTAGGCGAATTAAAAATAAATATGGTGGAGAAAATTTATTAACTAAATTATTCAAACTACTAATTAATAACGGAAACTATTAATGAGAAAAGATACCTAGGAATCAGAATCCACCAAATATTAACATAATAAATTCTTTCTTATTTCCTAAATCAATTCCCAAATTATTCTCCATTCCCTTTAAAAATAATGATTCATATAATTAATATGGGCAAACATAAGTTATGAAAAATTCACAGATTAACTATAGCTTATCAAAACCTCGCAATCAATATAAAAATCATATGCAATTTATGCGGAGGAAAATATGAAGGCGAAAATAATTAGGCATTAATTTTGGAACGTAAAGAAAATATTATTATGAAATACTTAGTTTCATCATAATCCTAGGTATTAGAAATTTAGCTAGCCATGGAATTAAAAACAAAAACAAATAATATTAGTACTACAATTCGCATGAAATAAGAACAATGATTAAAAAAAGAATTTCTATTATATAAATAAAAGAAACAAATACTCCCTGACAGTAGTTTCACACGTGATTGAAATAAGAGAAAAACAAACTCTAAATATCTTACTCTCTTCTACCCTAGTGAAGAACTAAGAAAAAGAAAATAACAAGTGGTGTCCTTCTCTCTAAAACAAGAGGCCTATTTATAGGGAAAATAACTTGGAACCCTAATTGAACTTGGACAGTTTTGTCCCCAATCAACTTCTCAAAAAGATCTTCTAGATATACTTGTCTTCTCTTGTTGGGTTTGACTTGCACACCAAGATTTTTCAACCTCTTTCCTACTCCTTGTAGGATTATTCTTGGATATTCCTTATATGAATAAAAGCATTAAATATCCCTTGATCACCAAGATTTTGACTTTATTGCAACAAATATTAAATCCTACAAAATAAAATAAAACATATTAATTTAATAAACTAATATAATTAAAAGGACAAAATTAGGGATAATTAAATGTATGAATTACGTGTTTATCAAATACCCCCATACCTAGCTTTTGCTCGTCCTCGAGTAAAATAAAAATAAAATAAAATAAAAATTAAACTACCCCATTTCCGTAGGAAACACGATTGCACTTAGCATGTGTAACAAGCCTTTAAACCCCAAGGTTACCCAAGTGGACGAGTTGTGTCTCGTGAGGGTTTGCAGTGAATATACCCATAAAATTCAAAAATATATTTTTTGGGTTCAACAAATTATGAAATTGAAAGAAAACTTCTAAATATCTATGGGCATTGTACAGAAGCAAGATTAAATTCAAAATCACACTTTTACCTTATCAAAAATACTCAATCTTCATTTTAGACACCATCTTTCATTAAATCAATTCCATGTGATGCATGCATGTGTATATGATGTAACTCTTAGTAGGGATTTTTATCATGAAAATCAAGCAAATTCATTTTTTTCTTTTTCTTTTTTTTTTCTTCCTTTTTACATTTTTTTCAATTTTGATTCTTGACTTGTGCAATGTCTCATTTTCTTAGGCTTTTCAGAGTTACCCATGTAGAGCGAGCGTTGGACCAATGACTCCCAAACCAGATGGCTTTAGGGCACTAGGTGTAGAGACACCCCTAAGGGCTTACTTACTTGAGTAACAAAGGCCACAAAATTAGACTAGTCAAGCTGCTTTTATCCATCACACTTTTCAGCGTGAATATCGATGCTTCCCGAGGCTTGGATACCCAGTTATTTCGTTTAATGGACATTGAAGCAGTTATTTATTTCTTCTTTTTTTCAACTTTTTTCAACTTCATTTTTTTCATTCTTTCTTCTTTTCTTTTCTTTTTTTTTCTCTTTTTTTTTCTTTGAAATTACTCGAATCATGGTTTATACCCCACAACTAAGAATTAGTGTAAACGTAAAGTGCAAAAATGCTTGTGAAATCAATTTTAATCCGGATGGTGTTTCGAACTAAGATTTTGTACCTTATCAAAGATTCAAGAGTTCCAAATCTTTTAATCTTACTCATGAGTTTTGCTCCACAAACACTTGTTAGAATTAATTCAACCCATAAAAAGTCAAATAATTTTTTTTATTTTTTTTGTGTTTTTTTTTTACTATTTTTTCCTAAAAAGAGAAATAAAAAAAAATCTAATACAATAATACAAACAAACTCCCCCCATACCTAAATCATGCATTGTCCTCAATGTATGTAAATGAAGAAAAGAGAACAAAGGTGTGAAAAAAAAATTATACCTTGTAGGCGGGGCATTTGTTCTGCAAGAAAATGTGGTGAGAAAGAAAATAAATGTACATATCTACAAATTTTATGCATCCTAAAAATTATGCGACTGTAAATGATCAGGGATACAAACAGACAACCTAAAGTGGATTGTGTATGATTTTCAGGAGGTCTGGGTAATTGAAAATAGTTAGAATTTGCAACAGAAGAACAATTGTGAGCATACCCGACTGATTCTTTTAAAATTGAGTCAAAGAATGATAACGAAAAATGATGGTTCCTTTTGAAAAATTCTAACTTCATAAAATCTATCCAAACTTGCCATCCATATTTGTTACCATGGGGCACTAAAATATTTTCATCATTTTGAATAAATGTTAGACCAAGATGTTTAGACACCACTTGATTAACACATGCATTATCTGAAATGGGAGATATGATCTCATTATCTAAACATGGAAGATTATCATTGTCCACAACCTTTGGTTCATTTGTTAAATCATATTTAGTATTTCTGGAAAGCGCTTCGAATGAACCCAAGGTAGACTTAAAATGATCATAAGAGGATTGAAGGTCAATTTGATTCTCGTGAAAATGCTCAAAATGTGTCAAACTTGATTCAACTATAGGGTCCAATCTAGAGTAAGATTTTTGGGCTGTGGAGTCCAACATCTCGTTGACCTCATTCAAGTATTCAGTTTCATCCCAATTTTGACCAAAATGATTTAGACAAAAGTTAATAATTTCATCTTCCCCCATAAGCTCATTTCCCGACATTTGTTGAATCATATTCACTTCAACGGACTGATCAAACAAATCACTAGGTTGCTCTCCCACATTAAACACATTTAAGTCAATTGTCATGTTCCCAAATGTCAATTTCATTAGTCCATTTCTACAATTGATTAACGCATTAGAAGTTGCTAGAAATGGTCTACCTAAAATGACAGGAATTTGACTCTTGGGATTGGCAACAGGCTGGGTTTCAAGGACAATATAGTCAACAGGGAAGACAAAATCACCAACCTTAATGAGTACATCTTCAACTATTTCTTTTGGTACTTTAACAGAACGGTCAGCTAGTTGGAGTGTGACACTTGTCTTTTTCAACTCCCCTAAGCCTAAAGTTTGGTACACAGAAAATGGTAACAGGTTCACACTAGCTCCTAAATCAAGCAAAGCTTTTTCAATTAAGGTGTCACCTATGATGCATGAAATAGTAGAACAACCGGGGTCCTTATATTTCACAGGGACTTGACATGACAAGATAGAACTAACATGAGCTGTTAAAAAAGCTTTCTTAGGAACATGAGTGGTTCTTTTATGTGTGCACAAATCTTTTAGACATTTAGCATATGAGGGAACTTGTTGAATGGCATCTAAAAGAGGAATGTTAATTTTTACTTGTTTGAACACTTCTAGAATTTTGTCCAACTGGGCTGACTGCTTATTTGAAATAAGTCTTTGAGGGAATGGGGCTTTAGGTTTGAAGACTTTTTCATTTGATTCAGAAGATGTGGTTTGATCATTTTTTGACACACGCTGAGTAGATAGACCTACTGACTCAGAGTTTGTGGGCTTTTCAGGCTGGGCTAACTTTGAAGATGGATTATTATATTCAGCATTTAAATTTTTCTTTTCTTCATTATCAATTCCAGCATGATTGTTAAAATAATTTCCAGACCCTAAAGAAATTACAGAATTCACATGATTGACTTGGTTGTTTTCAAGTGAATTAACATGATAAGGTTTTTGAGTAGGAACTGAAAATTTTGGATTGGTCTCGGGTTGACTAGGAAGTTTACCCTTCTCTCTTTCACTAACAATAGTGGCCAATTGACTCATTTGGATCTCTAGGCGAGAAATGGATTTTATTACAGTTTCCACACTCTTCTCTAAGGTGCTCACACTTTTCTCTAAGGTGCTAAGTCTCCTCTCACTTTCATTAGAAAAACCTGGTGGATATTGAGGTGCTGGATTTAAATTTTGGTACGGACCAGGATTTGACTTTTGGTAAGGTTGAAAAGATTGATTTAGAGACTGATTGACCTGATTTGAAGAATTATTTGGGTACGGTCCTTGGTTCCATGCAAAATTAGGATGATTTCTCCAACCAGGATTATAAGTGGGTGCAAATGGGTTATTCGCAGGTCTTTGAAACATTGAATTGACTTGTTCATATTCTTCGAGTTGGGACATGACTCTAGGACATTCCTCAATCACATGGCTTGGTGAATTACTTCGACACAAAGGTGTTGGTGTTGAGACTTGGTTCACGTGTGATTGTCCCCTAGTTTCTAAATCTTCAAGTCTTTTAAGTACACCAGCCAACTTAACTTCGGTAGCAATTGAATTATCAATTGTATGAACACCCCTAGATGAACTAGGTTTATCTGTCTCTCGGGTGGTTTCCCATTGCATGGTTTTTTCTGCTAAGTCATCTAAAAACTCCCAAGCCTTTTCCTCATCATTATTCAAAAAATCCCCTTTACACATTGACTCTAACATTGTTTTAGTGGGATAGTCTAAACCTTCGTAAGCAATTTGACACAATCTCCATTTCTCAATTTCGTGGTGTGGGCACTGGGATAACAAATTTTTAAATCTATCAAAATATTTCCAAAAGGACTCTTTTTCAAGTTGGCAAAATTGATGAATTGCAATCCTAAATTTAGCAGTTTTATGATTTGGAAAATATTTTTTTAGAAATGTAACAACAAATCCCTCCCAGGTTGATATGGAATTATTTGGTAGGCTATATAACCATTTTTTAGCATTATCTTTTAAAGCAAATGTTATAAATCTTAGCCTAATTGAGTCATCAGACAATTGTTGAATTTTTATTAGGGCACAAACTTCCTCAAATTCCTGAATAAATAAATTTGCATCTTCTATCCCTGTGAACCTAGGTAACATATTTATAAAATGTGGCTTAAGTTCAAAATTGTTACCAGTTACCGGTGGTAGACTGATACATGAAGGTTGGGCAGAGCGGTAAGGATAACATCGATCCCTTAAAGAAACAGTTTGTGCGCCCTCCATTTTTCTTAAAGTGAGATCTTTTAAAGTGAAATCCGAAAAATCAAGTGTTCTCACTAATCGGGATGTTTCGTCCCTAATCCACACTTTTTGCATACACTACTTAACAAATAAGCAGATAAGCACAAAAAAAAACAAAAAAAATAATAATAATAAAATAAAATAAAATAATAAATTTACTTCTAAGGTCAACCTAATTAAAATCTAGACAGCTCCTAACTGTTCCAAGTTACACCGCAAGGTCCACCAAATTCGAAATTAATCACACCACTAGCCAGGTAAGTGTAAGAAAGGTGGGAGTCTCTCCGTAGAAACGGTGACTAATTGATTAACCACACAATCTTTAGGCGTATACCTTTTGAACCACTTGCCTATACACCAATTGTAAGACCCCAAATTATTAATAAATGAAATTTAAATTCCCTCTATTTATTATTTTGAAATAGTAAGTGTTAAATTGATTAATGAGGTTAGTTATGGGTAAAATGCGTAAATATTTTAAATAAGCAAGTGGTTATAAAATATTCATTGTTGTCGGGGAATATTCGTTTGGTCGTGGAATATTCTTCCTGTCGGGGAATATTCGTACGACGGCGCAGTCTTTTGTGGGCCCCATAACGGAAAGCGATTGGATGAAGAAAACGACAAGTATATGTTTTTTTATTAATAACGGCGTAGTTGTTACCGTTAATACTGTTGGAATACCCGGTGGTTAAAACACAGTAATACGCGTTGTTACACAGTAGCACACTGTATTGCACCAATTATTGATTCTTACGTAAGAAGGCACTACTCAATAATGGTTACAGTAATTACTGTTCAGTATTTTATTTTATTGATTCAATAATTGCTGCGTTGATATTTTATATTACTATTGTTTCAATAATTGTCACTACACAGTATTTCCCATTATCAGATCAATAATTCATATTATTTGAATAATATTATTAGATAACATTATTGGCAATGTCTAGAAAGTTCTGTCTAAGGAGAGGTTTGGTCATCTAATTGCGCGCCAGTAAGGAGAAATCCTTATTGGAAAGCCCCCTCTTTCCTGGGAACGGCCTGGTTGTCATAAATGTGATTCTGTAATATTATTTGTAAATAATTAATTATTGATTCATATGATAAGGAAATATTTATTTTTGTGGATATAAATGAGGGATATATTTTTGTGGTTAAAAATGAAGGAGTTAATGTTGAGGTTTTTATCAGTATTTTTGTCGGAATGGAGGTATTAAAAATCAGGGTTTTTGAGATATTTTACGGGAGTTATAATTTTTAATCCGACCGTTGGATCGTGGTAATTTTTGGATATGTTATACATATATAAGTTGAGTATATGTCCACAAATTTTGAACCGTTAAAAATGAACGTATGATTTATTATGAATTTTACGAGATGACTGGTTCAGAAATTGTTGAATTTTCGGAGTTAATCATTTTGGTAGAAAATTCTAGAATTGGTGGGCCCCACTCTTGGTTGGTGAAGAAATGTGCTGAGATTTTTTATTCAAATGTGGTGGGTGGGAATAGTAGCAGGTAAAGCCATCAGGTTGCAGGTTAAGTCTGCTTCGGCGTGCTAACATTTTCCTATAAATAGAGGGCTAAGTTATAATTGAAAATCACACCAGAAACAAGTTTTCTCTCTTTCTCTCTCTAGATTATTGAGTGTATTTTGTGAGTATTTAGATACTTTGAGAGTTTCTATTCATCAGAGCAAGTGTCTTTCAGCCTTATACCGGTATTCCGACCAGAAGTACTGTCTGTACGAGGTAAGGGATGTTATTTTATTCAAAAATGATATTATTTCTTCAATATCATTATGCCGAAATATTGGTTGGAAATTTTTATCAAATTTGGAACTTTTCACGTCGGGGTTACTATTCATGAGTTACTATTCACGAGTTACTATTCACGAGTTACTATTCACCGAAAAATAAAATTTTCTTCTTTTCGTCCAAAATATCTATTCTGGGTACTAGCTTTGATTGTATCCATGTTTTGATCATTCTTGAATTCTACTTCACTATGAATAATTATAAGGTATTTTTGGACATGGATAAATCGAAATACGAATCCTTAATATTTGTTATTTTGTTTCACTGGATTCGTTTTCTTTAATATATTTTTCATCATCCTCAGTCCTAAATGATGATATTACTGAATATCTTTGGCCGTAGTGCAAAGATGAATGATTAACTGATGAATATCTTTGGCCCGTAGTGCAAAGATGAACAGGTGTTGAGATGAACATGACCGAATGGTGATACAAATGAATATCTTTGGCCTGTAGTGCAAAGATGAATATTTGATTAAAGATGGTTATTGATTGTTGTTACAGGGATAAAATATTGATGATGGACTTTTAAATCTTAGAAGATAGTAGAACTCATTCTCTACTTGACTCTTCTAATGGTTTGCTGTTTCCGCTGCAGTTATTGATTTAAAACTTGTTGTCTATTGTATTCTATTAGATTTTTTCCTGTTGAAGACTAACGATAATTTGTTCTGTATTATCTTAGTCATAATGTTCTTTACTGGGCTAGTTGAGCTCACCCTTTTTCTTTTTGTTCCATTTTTCTCAGGAGGCGAGAATGTAGCGAGTACTAGTCGGGGTATGGAATGATGGTTCTAGAAGTTACTTTAGTAGTCCTCACTATTTTTGTGAAATAATGTATCAATAATTGTAATGAGGGCTTATTTGAGTGTGGATATTGTCTAAATGACAATATGTGTATTTAAACTCACAGTTCTTGTGTTGTAATAATAAAGATGGAGTTGTTTCTGTACCATGTATTTTGGCGACTCAGAATGGGTGTTGTATACCTATTTTGGGGGCGTCACAGTTGGTATCAGAGCTTAGGGATATGATCTCTGGCGGAGATCGGGGAATAGAACTAGGAGGGGAGAGACGAATCCTTCGCTAGTGTGTCCTACCTAAGCTTATTTATTGGTCAGTCATAATATAGGGGTATTATGTGATTTGTTAATTTATTTAATTAACCCTTGTTTTATGGCAGCATTTGAGAATGTCGACTGAGAATGTTAACAGTGGAGTAAATGAGACCGTGGAGACACCGGTGCTTACCAACGAGGAGAACGTGCAACAGGCTGGCAATGTTCCTCCTGTGAACAACACCAATGAGCAGATGATGAACGATGGAATGTTTAGAAGTTTTTTGCAATTCATGCAAAACCAGACAAGGGAGACTCGTGTTCAAAATACAGGAGGAAATGATAGCAATTCACGGTTTGTCACAGCCAAACAGTTCAAAGAATTGGGACCACCAGAATTTAAGGGAAAGCCGGATCCGATCATGGCGGAAACGTGGGTCAAGCAAATTACCAAGATATTCGATGTCTTGGGATGCACGGAGGAACAGAAGGTTCCATTCGCCACCTTTATGTTCCGTGGCGAGGCAGATTACTGGTGGGAGTCTGTGAAGCGTACCCATCCAACCGCACTCAGCATGTCTTGGGAGACATTTCAAAAACTGTTCAATGACAAGTACTTTCCTGAAAGTATTCGTCATATGAAGGAGGTAGAGTTTATTAGACTAGAGCAGAATAATATGACGGTATCTCAGTACGAGGCAAAGTTTGCAGAGTTGTCCAGGTTTGCACCTCATTTGGTGGAGAATGAGGAACGTATGACGAGGATGTTTCTGAGAGGTTTGAAACCCGGCATACGTCAATATCTCATTTCTCATAAATTTTCTCTCTATTCAGATGTTGTCAACAGGGCTCAATTATTAGAGCGAGATAACGAGTACGGTCAACTGAGGGATCACAACCAGGATCATATCGGTGACAGCAGTCATCAGAACAATGATAACCAGCGGAGAAAGAAAAATACAGACAAGAACGGCAACCACTCTGGTGGTAATCGTGGCTATGAAAATAGAAGAAGCGAGTCGGGAGGAGATTTTAAAAAGAGGAGATTCAACAATGACAATACGAAGACGTCAGCACCAACAGCAACTGGTTCCAAGGGAGGAGAACGACCACCGGTTATATGCTATAAGTGCGGAAAAGAAGGACATATCAGCCCAAACTGTTCACAACAGTTTAAGGTATGTTATAATTGTGGAAAGGAAGGACATATCGCTCGAGATTGCACTGTAGCAAAACCAAGTCCAGCGGGAATGGTGACTCAAAAAGCTATCCCAGAAAAGATAAAGTCAACGGTTCCTGGAAGAGCGTTTGTCGTGACTGGTCAACATGCAAGGAACCCAAACGAGGTGATCACGGGTAAGCTAATCATAAATTCATGCGAAGTTTATACCTTATTAGATACCGGTTCTACCCATTCTTTTATCTCTCCTGCTTGTGCTCAACGTTTAAACTTGACTCCGGAGAAGTTAGACTTTGATTTATCTGTGGAGACTCCGTTAGGAGAAACTTTCATCACATCCACTGTTTATAAATCTTGTGTGATCCAAGTTGGTACCATCACCTTACCTGTTGACCTTATCTCTTTAAAGATACTTGCTTTTGATGTGATTTTAGGGATTGATTGGCTAACTACTCATCATGCCAAAATTGATTGTTTTCGTAAGGTTGTTAGTTTTCATATTCCTAACCAACCTGTTGTACGAATTCAAACAACTAAGCCATTAAAATCAATCACTGTTATATCAAGCCATAAAGCCATTCGTTTATTAAAAAACGGATGTCAAGCTTTCTTAGCCCATGTTATTGATTTGAATAAAGACACGTCAAATTTGAATAATATTCCTGTTGTTATTGACTTTCCTGACGTATTTCCTGAAGAACTTCCCGGTCTACCCCCGGAACGAGAAATTGAATTCTTTATTGATCTTGAACCTGGTACAAAGCCCATTTCTAAAACCCCATATCGAATGGCTCCTATTGAACTTCAGGAGTTAAAGGTCCAACTACAAGAGTTATTGGACATCGGTTTCATTCGTCCTAGTACATCTCCTTGGGGTGCTCCTGTTTTATTTGTAAAGAAGAAAGACGGGAGTATGCGACTTTGTATTGATTACCGGGAATTAAACCATGTCACTATTAAGAATAGGTATCCGCTACCTCGTATTGATGACCTGTTTGACCAGTTACAAGGAGCACAGTTCTTTTCAAAGATCGATCTTCGTTCTGGATATCATCAGCTGAAGGTTAAAACTGAGGATATTCCAAAGACTGCCTTCAGAACTCGGTACGGGCATTATGAGTTCCTAGTTATGTCTTTTGGATTGACTAATGCTCCTGCGGCTTTCATGGATATGATGAACCGAGTATTCAAGGATTATTTGGATCAGTTCGTTGTTGTCTTTATTGATGACATCCTCATATATTCCAAAAGCCGTGAAGATCATGAGCATCATTTGAAGCTGGTACTCCAAAGGCTGCGTGAAAATAAGTTATATGCCAAGTTGAAGAAATGCGAGTTCTGGCTTGAGGAAGTAGCTTTCCTAGGGCACGTGGTGTCAAAACATGGAGTATCTGTTGACCCGGCGAAGATTGAAGCAATACAAAGTTGGGAGCAACCAAAGACGGTGACCGAAGTACGTAGCTTTCTAGGCTTAGCGGGTTATTATCGAAGATTCGTGGAAGGGTTTTCTCGAATCGCTACCCCGTTAACTCAGCTGACTCGGAAAGATATCAAATTCGTATGGAGCGAGGAATGCGAGAAGAGTTTTCAAGAGCTTAAGAGGAGACTCATTTCGGCACCTGTTCTGACAATACCATCTGGTTCGGATGGATTTGTTATCTACAGTGATGCTTCAGGCAAAGGGTTAGGATGTGTTCTCATGCAACATGGGAAAGTCATAGCCTATGCCTCGCGACAACTCAAAGAATATGAGAGGAATTATCCTACTCATGATTTGGAGTTGGCAGCAGTAGTTTTCGCGTTGAAGATCTGGAGACACTACCTGTATGGGGAGAAAGTGGAGATCTATACAGATCATAAAAGCCTTAAATATTTCTTCACCCAAAAGGAACTCAACATGCGGCAGCGACGTTGGCTCGAGCTGTTGAAAGATTACGATCATACCATCCAATATCATCCTGGAAAAGCAAACGTAGTAGCTGACGCATTGAGTAGAAGATCATATGCGGGTACGAGTGCAATGTTGTTAACACAAATGCCCATTTTGTATGACTTGCAAAGGATGGAGATAGAGATGAAGGCTCCAAGTACCCACATGATGATATCAAATATACGAGTAGAACCGACTTTAATCGATAAAGTTAAAGCTGCTCAAGCTACGGACATAGAGCTGATGCGTATGAAGAAGAAAGTGCAAGAAGGTTCTATTCCAGAAGCAAGAATCGATGAAGAAGGAATACTTCGAGTTCACTCTAGACTCTGTGTTCCTAACAATTCTGATTTGAAGTACAAGATCATGATGGAAGCACACAATACACCATTTGCAATCCATCCTGGAAGTACCAAAATGTATCGTGATCTACGACATACATTTTGGTGGAATAATATGAAGAGAGAGATTGCAAAGTTTATCTCGAGGTGTTTAACTTGTCAACGTGTAAAGGCGGAACATCAAGTACCAAAGGGTCCATTGCAACCACTTGAGATTCCGAAATGGAAGTGGGAACACATTACCATGGATTTCGTTACGGGTCTTCCCACGGTTTCTCAAGGCATAAATGCTATTTGGGTTATTGTTGATAGATTAACCAAGTCTGCTCATTTCTTACCGATACGGGAGACTTATTCCCTTGAACGTCTTGCTAGTATGTACGTGAATGAGATTGTAAGGTTGCATGGCATGCCAGTATCCATAGTTTCGGATCGTGACCCAAGATTCACTTCAAGATTTTGGGTTAGCTTGCAAAAAGCTATGGGCACAGATTTACGATTTAGTTCGGCATACCATCCTCAAACGGACGGACAATCAGAGAGGACTATTCAAACTCTTGAAGATCTATTAAGACTTTGTGTCCTAGATTTCAAAGGGAGTTGGGATAAGTACCTACCATTGGTGGAATTCTCTTACAATAACAGTTATCAGGCAAGTATAGGTGTGGCCCCATTTGAAGCATTATATGGACGAAAGTGTCGCTCTCCAGTATGCTGGGACGAGGTGGGTGAAGCAACATTGTTGGGACCAGAGTTGGTACGCATGACTACAGAGAAGATCCAAACGATTCGACAACGTATACAAACGGCACAGGATCGACAAAAGAGTTATGCGGATCTTCATCGGAAGGACGTGGAATTTGACATTGGGGATCATGTATTGTTGCGTGTGGCTCCATGGAAAGGAGTTACAAGATTTGGAAAGAGGGGAAAGCTCAATCCACGATTTATTGGTCCATTTCAGATTCTTGACCGAGTAGGAAATGTGGCCTATAGACTTGCGTTACCTCCAAGTATGTCTCGTGTTCATAATGTTTTTCATATATCTGTGTTACGTAAATATGTGAAAGACCCAGACCACGTTATTGAGTTAGAACCGGAGGAGATAGCTGAAGACTTAACGTACGAAGAGGTACCTGTCAAGATCTTGGATAGAAAGGAGCATGTCCTACGCACGAAGGTCATACCACAAGTTAAAGTTTTGTGGAGAAACCATGCTATTGAGGAAATGACCTGGGAGTTGGAAACGGAAATGAAAGCGAGGTATCCTCATCTTTTCGAAACACCAGGTACGTACGTCAATTTCGAGGACGAAATTTCATAAGGAGGGGAGGTTGTAAGACCCCAAATTATTAATAAATGAAATTTAAATTCCCTCTATTTATTATTTTGAAATAGTAAGTGTTAAATTGATTAATGAGGTTAGTTATGGGTAAAATGCGTAAATATTTTAAATAAGCAAGTGGTTATAAAATATTCATTGTTGTCGGGGAATATTCGTTTGGTCGTGGAATATTCTTCCTGTCGGGGAATATTCGTACGACGGCGCAGTCTTTTGTGGGCCCCATAACGGAAAGCGATTGGATGAAGAAAACGACAAGTATATGTTTTTTTATTAATAACGGCGTAGTTGTTACCGTTAATACTGTTGGAATACCCGGTGGTTAAAACACAGTAATACGCGTTGTTACACAGTAGCACACTGTATTGCACCAATTATTGATTCTTACGTAAGAAGGCACTACTCAATAATGGTTACAGTAATTACTGTTCAGTATTTTATTTTATTGATTCAATAATTGCTGCGTTGATATTTTATATTACTATTGTTTCAATAATTGTCACTACACAGTATTTCCCATTATCAGATCAATAATTCATATTATTTGAATAATATTATTAGATAACATTATTGGCAATGTCTAGAAAGTTCTGTCTAAGGAGAGGTTTGGTCATCTAATTGCGCGCCAGTAAGGAGAAATCCTTATTGGAAAGCCCCCTCTTTCCTGGGAACGGCCTGGTTGTCATAAATGTGATTCTGTAATATTATTTGTAAATAATTAATTATTGATTCATATGATAAGGAAATATTTATTTTTGTGGATATAAATGAGGGATATATTTTTGTGGTTAAAAATGAAGGAGTTAATGTTGAGGTTTTTATCAGTATTTTTGTCGGAATGGAGGTATTAAAAATCAGGGTTTTTGAGATATTTTACGGGAGTTATAATTTTTAATCCGACCGTTGGATCGTGGTAATTTTTGGATATGTTATACATATATAAGTTGAGTATATGTCCACAAATTTTGAACCGTTAAAAATGAACGTATGATTTATTATGAATTTTACGAGATGACTGGTTCAGAAATTGTTGAATTTTCGGAGTTAATCATTTTGGTAGAAAATTCTAGAATTGGTGGGCCCCACTCTTGGTTGGTGAAGAAATGTGCTGAGATTTTTTATTCAAATGTGGTGGGTGGGAATAGTAGCAGGTAAAGCCATCAGGTTGCAGGTTAAGTCTGCTTCGGCGTGCTAACATTTTCCTATAAATAGAGGGCTAAGTTATAATTGAAAATCACACCAGAAACAAGTTTTCTCTCTTTCTCTCTCTAGATTATTGAGTGTATTTTGTGAGTATTTAGATACTTTGAGAGTTTCTATTCATCAGAGCAAGTGTCTTTCAGCCTTATACCGGTATTCCGACCAGAAGTACTGTCTGTACGAGGTAAGGGATGTTATTTTATTCAAAAATGATATTATTTCTTCAATATCATTATGCCGAAATATTGGTTGGAAATTTTTATCAAATTTGGAACTTTTCACGTCGGGGTTACTATTCATGAGTTACTATTCACGAGTTACTATTCACGAGTTACTATTCACCGAAAAATAAAATTTTCTTCTTTTCGTCCAAAATATATATTCTGGGTACTAGCTTTGATTGTATCCATGTTTTGATCATTCTTGAATTCTACTTCACTATGAATAATTATAAGGTATTTTTGGACATGGATAAATCGAAATACGAATCCTTAATATTTGTTATTTTGTTTCACTGGATTCGTTTTCTTTAATATATTTTTCATCATCCTCAGTCCTAAATGATGATATTACTGAATATCTTTGGCCGTAGTGCAAAGATGAATGATTAACTGATGAATATCTTTGGCCCGTAGTGCAAAGATGAACAGGTGTTGAGATGAACATGACCGAATGGTGATACAAATGAATATCTTTGGCCTGTAGTGCAAAGATGAATATTTGATTAAAGATGGTTATTGATTGTTGTTACAGGGATAAAATATTGATGATGGACTTTTAAATCTTAGAAGATAGTAGAACTCATTCTCTACTTGACTCTTCTAATGGTTTGCTGTTTCCGCTGCAGTTATTGATTTAAAACTTGTTGTCTATTGTATTCTATTAGATTTTTTCCTGTTGAAGACTAACGATAATTTGTTCTGTATTATCTTAGTCATAATGTTCTTTACTGGGCTAGTTGAGCTCACCCTTTTTCTTTTTGTTCCATTTTTCTCAGGAGGCGAGAATGTAGCGAGTACTAGTCGGGGTATGGAATGATGGTTCTAGAAGTTACTTTAGTAGTCCTCACTATTTTTGTGAAATAATGTATCAATAATTGTAATGAGGGCTTATTTGAGTGTGGATATTGTCTAAATGACAATATGTGTATTTAAACTCACAGTTCTTGTGTTGTAATAATAAAGATGGAGTTGTTTCTGTACCATGTATTTTGGCGACTCAGAATGGGTGTTGTATACCTATTTTGGGGGCGTCACACCAATAGTTTGATTAATTTAAAATTCAGACTCCTCTTGGAGTTTCTTGTCCTAATTGAGCTCGAGAGTCCTAGGGGCCAACGTCTACTTGATTTTATTAGGTCATGGTCATGCAAAATACAAATTGGGTTGTTTGTGGGCCAAGGAAGGGTGATGAAATCCCCGCCTTATCTTGTTAAGGGTTGTGCCCTTATTGTTAGATTAAAGAGGAAAATGCACAAATAATAAAAAAACTGTAAACAAATAAAGTGTCCTAAAACTATGTGAATTACGAAAGAATGAGAAATTTTGACGTACCTCAATCCTCCAGCAATCACCACAGTTTATATTTGACAAAAATAAAATAATAATAATAAATAAAAATAAAAACCTAACAGGATGTACTATACATGAGTGAATGCATGAATGCGGCAAATGTGACGCCCCCAAAATAGGTATACAACACCCATTCTGAGTCGCCAAATACATGGTACAGAAAACAAACTACAACTTCAATAATACAATTGTCTTACAAAATACGACAACACATACTGTGAGTTTAAATACAAATATTGTCTTCTAGACAATATCCACACTCAAATAAGTCCTCGTTACAATTATTTAAACACTATTTTACAAAAATAGTGAGGACTGCTAAAACATCTTTCTAGAACCATCACTCCGTACCCCGACTAGTTCCTGCTATGTTCTCACCTCCTGAGAAGAAAAATGGAACAAAAAGGAAAAGGGTGAGCTCAACTAGCCCAGTAAAGAATATTATGACTAAGATAATATACAACAAATTATCGTTAGTCTTCAACAGGGAAAAATCTGATAAAATATAATCGACAACAAGTTTTAGATCAACAACTGCAGCGGAAACAGCAAACCATTAGAAGAGTCAAGTAGAGAAAGAATTCTACTATCTTCTAAGATTTAAAAGTCCATCATCAATATTTTATCCCTGTAACATCAATTAATAATCATCTTTAACCAAATATTCATCTTTGCACTACAGACCAAAGATATTCATTTGTATCATCAGTCGGTCATGTTCATCTCAACACCTGTTCATCTTTGCACTACAGGCCAAAGATATTCATCAAGTAATTATACATCTTTGCACTACAGGCCAAAGATATTCAGTAATATCATCATTTAGGACTGAGGATGATGAAAAATATCTTAAAGAGAACGAATCCAATGAGACAGAAGGACAAATAGTAGGGATTCGTATAACAGTTTATCCAAGATCAATAATACTTCATAATAATCAATTGTGAAGCAGAATTCAAAAATAAAGATCAAAACATGGATACAATCAAAGATAGTAACCATAATAGACATCTTGGACAAAAAGGAAAAATTTTATTTTTCGGTGAATAGTGCCGTATTCGTGAATAGTGCCGTATACGTGAATAGTAACGTACACGTAAATAGTAACCCCGACACAAAAAGTTCCAAATTTGATAAAAACTCATATCAATATTTCAGCATAATGATATTGAAGAAAATAATATCATTTAAGAAGAAAATAATATCCCTTACCTCAAAATATCAGTACTTCTGGTCGGAATACCGGTATAAGGCTGAAAGAAACTTGCTCTGATGAATAGAAACTCTCAAAGTATCTAAATACTCACAAAATACACTCAATAATCTAGAGAGAGAAAGAGAGAAAACTTGTTTCTGGTGTAATTTTCAATTCTAACTTAGCCCTCTATTTATAGGAAAATTTTGGTAGGTTTGACCTGCAACCTGATGGCTTTACCTGCTACTATTCCCACCTACCACATTTGAAATATAATTCAGCACATTTCTTCACCAACCACAAGTGGGGCCCACCAATTCTAGAATTTTCCATCAAAATGATAAACTCCGAAAATTCAACAATTTCTGAACCAGTCATCTTGTAAAATTCATAATAAATCATACGTTCATTTTTAACGGTTCAAAATTTGTGGGCATATACTCAACTTATATATGTATAACATATCCAAAAATTACCACGATCCAACGGTCGGATTAAAAATTATAACCCCCGCAAAATATCTCAAAAACCCTGATTTTTAATACCTCCATTCCGACAAAAATATGGATAAAAACCTCAACATTAACTCCTTCATTTTTAACCACAAAAATATATCCCTCATTTATATCCACATAAAATAAATATTTCCTTATCATATGAATCAATAATTAATTATTCATAAATAATATTACAGAATCACATTTATGACAACCAGGCCGTTCCCAGGAAAGAGGGGGCTTTCCAATAAGGATTTCTCCTTACTGGCGCGCAATTAGATGACCAAACCTCTCCTTAGACAGAACTTTCTAGACATTGTCAATAATATTATCTAATAATATTATTCAAATAATATGAATTATTGATCTGATAATGGAAAATACTGTGCAGTAACAATTATTGAAACAACAATAATATGAAATATCAATGCAGCAATTATTGAACCAATAAAATAAAATATTGAACAGTAATCAC
Organism: Panax notoginseng; assembly: GCA_016801055.1. Taxonomy (NCBI): domain Eukaryota; kingdom Viridiplantae; phylum Streptophyta; class Magnoliopsida; order Apiales; family Araliaceae; genus Panax; species Panax notoginseng. The sequence continues at coordinate 136,301,247 of CM029012.1, read as the reverse complement.
TGTAACAATTATTGAGTAGTGCCTTCTTACGTACGAATCAATAATTCAACTATACTGTGCAATCCGTGTGCTACTATGCAACCACGCGTTATTACTGTATTTTTAACCACCGGGTATTTAAACAGTGTTAACGGTAACAACTACGCCATTATTAATAAACAACTTATACTTGTCGTTTTCTTCATCCAATCGCTTTCCGTTATGGGGCCCACACAAGGCTGCGTCGTCGTACGAATATTCCCCGACAGCAAGAATATTCCACGACCAACCGAATATTCACCGACCAAAAATAAATATTTTATAACCACTTGCTTATTTTGCAAAATTTGCACATTTCACCCATAACCAAAGTATTATATCAAATTAACCCCTTATTATTCACAATAATATTTAGAGAAAATTTGATTTTATTCATTAATAAGTTGGGGTCTTACAACCTCCCCTCCTTATGAAATTTCGTCCTCGAAATTGACGTACGCACCTGATGTTTCAAAAAGGTGAGGATACCTCGCTTTCATTTCTGATTCCAACTCCCAGGTCATTTCTTCAATAGCATGGTTTCTCCACAAAACCTTAACTTGTGGTATAACCTTCGTGCGTAGGACATGCTCTTTCCTATCCAAGATCTTAACAGGTACCTCCTCGTACGTTAAATCTTCAGCTATCTCGTCTGGTTCTAACTCAATAATGTGGTTCGGGTCTTTAACATATTTACGAAGCATAGATATGTGAAAAACATTATGAACACGAGACATGCTTGGAGGTAATGCGAGTCTATATGCCACATTTCCTATTCGCTCAAGAATCTCAAATGGACCAACAAATCTTGGATTGAGCTTTCCTCTCTTCCCAAATCTTGTAACTCCCTTCCATGGTGCAACACGTAACAATACATGATCCCCAATATTAAATTCCACGTCCTTCCGATGAAGATCCGCATAACTCTTTTGTCGATCCTGTGCCGTTTGTATACGTTGTCGAATCGTTTGGATCTTCTCTGTAGTAATGCGTACCAATTCTGGTCCCAACAATGTTGCTTCACCCACCTCGTCCCAGCATACTGGAGAACGACATTTTCTTCCATACAACGCCTCAAATGGAGCCATACCTATGCTCGCCTGATAACTGTTGTTGTAGGAGAATTCCACCAATGGTAGGTACTTATCCCAACTCCCTTTGAGATCTAAGACACAAAGTCTTAATAGATCTTCAAGAGTTTGAATAGTCCTCTCTGATTGTCCGTCCGTTTGAGGATGGTATGCTGAACTGAATCGTAAATCCGTGCCCATAGCTTTCTGCAAGCTAACCCAAAATCGTGAAGTGAATCTTGGGTCACGATCCGAAACTATGGATACTGGCATGCCATGCAATCTCACAATCTCGTTCACATACATACTAGCAAGACGTTCAAGGGAATAAGTCTCACGTATCGGCAAGAAATGAGCGGACTTGGTTAATCTATCAACAATAACCCAAATCGCATCTATGCCTTGAGAAACCTTGGGAAGACCCGTAACAAAATCCATAGTAATGTGTTCCCACTTCCATTTCGGGATCTCAAGTGGTTGCAATGGACCCTTTGGCACTTGATGCTCCGCCTTTACACGTTGACAAGTTAAACACCTCGAGATAAACTCCGCGATCTCTCTTTTCATATTGCTCCACCAAAATGTATGTCGAAGATCGTGATACATTTTGGTACTCCCAGGATGGATTGCAAACGGTGTGTTGTGTGCCTCCATCATTATTCTATGCTTCAAGTCAAAATCGTTAGGAACACAAAGTCTGGAGTTGACTCGAAGTATTCCTTCTTCATCGATTCTTGCTTCTGGAATAGCACCTTCTTGCACTTTCTTCTTCATACGCATCAGCTCTATATCCGTAGCTTGAGCAGCTTTAACTTTATCGATTAAAGTCGGTTCTACTCGTATATTTGATATCATCATGTGGGTACTTGGAGCCTTCATCTCTATCTCCATCCTTTGCAAGTCATACAAAATGGGCCTTTGTGTTAAAAACATTGCACTCGTACCCGCATATGATCTTCTACTCAATGCGTCAGCTACTACGTTTGCTTTTCCAGGATGGTATTGGATGGTATGATCGTAATCTTTCAACAGCTCAAGCCAACGTCGTTGCCGCATGTTGAGTTCCTTTTGGGTGAAGAAATATTTGAGGCTTTTATGATCTGTATAGATCTCCACTTTCTCCCCATACAGGTAGTGTCTCCAGATCTTCAACGCAAAAACGACTGCTGCCAACTCCAAATCATGAGTAGGATAATTCCTCTCATATTCTTTGAGTTGTCGTGAGGCATAGGCTATGACTTTCCCATGTTGCATGAGAACACATCCTAACCCTTTGCCTGAAGCATCGCTGTAGATAACAAATCCATCCGAACCAGATGGTATTGTCAAAACAGGTGCCGAAATGAGTCTCCTCTTGAGTTCTTGGAAACTCTTCTCGCATTCCTCACTCCATACGAATTTTGTATCTTTCCGAGTCAGCTGAGTTAACGGAGTAGCGATTCGAGAAAATCCTTCCACAAATCTCCGATAATAACCAGCTAAGCCCAGAAAGCTACGTACTTCGGTTACCGACTTCGGTTGCTCCCAACTTTGTATGGCTTCAATCTTCGCCGGGTCGACAGATACTCCATGTTTTGACACCACGTGCCCAAGGAATGCTACTTCCTCAAGCCAGAACTCGCATTTCTTCAGTTTGGCATATAGCTTGTTTTCACGAAGCCTTTGCAGTACCAGCTTCAAATGGCGCTCATGATCTTCACGGCTTTTGGAATAGATGAGGATGTCATCAATAAAGACAACAACGAACTGATCCAAATATTCTTTGAATACACGGTTCATCATATCCATGAAGGCAGCAGGAGCATTAGTCAATCCAAAAGACATTACTAAGAATTCATAATGCCCGTACCGAGTTCTGAAGGCAGTCTTTGGAATATCCTCAGTTTTAATCTTCAGCTGATGATATCCAGAACGAAGATCGATCTTTGAAAAGAATTGTGCTCCTTGCAACTGGTCAAACAGGTCATCAATGCGAGGTAGCGGATACCTATTCTTGATGGTGACATGGTTCAATTCTCGATAGTCAATACAAAGTCGCATACTCCCGTCTTTCTTCTTTACGAATAAAACAGGAGCACCCCAAGGAGACGTACTAGGACGAATAAAACCGATGTCCAACAACTCCTGTAGTTGGACTTTTAACTCCTGAAGTTCAATAGGAGCCATTCGATATGGGGTTTTAGAAATGGGCTTTGTACCGGGTTCAAGGTCAATAAAGAATTCAATTTCTCGTTCCGAGGGTAGACCGGGAAGTTCTTCAGGAAATACATCGGAAAATTCTCTAACAATAGAAATATTATTCAAATCTGACTTGTCTTTGTTCAAATCCATAACATGGGCTAAGAAAGCTTGACATCCGTTTTTCAATAAACGAATAGCTTTGTGGCTTGATATGACAGTGACTGATTTTAGTGGTTTAGTAGTTTGAATTCGTATGACAGGTTGGTTAGGAATATGAAAACTAACAACCTTACGAAAACAATCAATTTTAGCATGATGAGTGGTTAACCAATCAATTCCTAAAATCACATCAAAAGCAAGTATCTTTAAAGAGATAAGATCAACAGGTAATGTGATAGTGCCAACTTGGATCATGCAAGATTTATAAACTGTAGATGTAACGAAGGTTTCACCCAACGGAGTTTCAACAGATAAGTTAAAGTCCAATTTCTCCGGAGTCAAGTTTAAACGTTGAGCACAAGCAGGAGAGATAAAAGAATGGGTAGAACCGGTATCTAGTAAGGTATAAACTTCGCAAGAATTCAAGATTAGCTTACCCGTGATCACCTCGTTCGGGTTTCTCACGTTTTGGCCAGTTACGACAAACGCTCTTCCAGGAACCGCTGATTTCGCCTTATCCGGGACAGCCCTTGGAATCACCACTCCCGCTGAACTTGGTTTCGCTATAGTACAATCTCGAGCGATGTGGCCTTCCTTCCCACAGTTGTAACACACCTTGGATTGTTGTGGACAGTTTGGGCTGATATGTCCCTCTTTCCCGCATTTGTAACATCTAACTGGCGGTCGTTCTCCTCCCCTAAAATTTGTTGTTGGTGCTGGTGCTGGTGCTGATGTCTTCCCGTCATTGTTGAATCTCCTCTTTCTGAAATTTCCACTTGACTCACCTCTCCTATTATCATGGCCACGATGACCACCCGAGTGGTTACCGCCTTTGTTCGTATTTTTCCCTCCTCGTTGGTTATCATCGCTCTGATGATTGCTGTCACCGGTATGACCCTGGTTGTGGTCCCTCGGTTGAGTATACTCATTATCTCTCTCTAATAATTGGGCCCTGTTGACAACGTCTGAATACAGAGAAAATTTATGAGAGATAAGGTATTGACGAATCTCAGGTTTTAAACCTCTCAGAAACATCCGCGTCATTCGTTCCTCATTTTCGACCAAATGAGGTGCAAACCTGGATAACTCTGCAAACTTCGCCTCGTACTGGGACACCGTCATGTTGTTTTGTTCCAGTCTAATAAACTCAACCTCCTTCATATGACGAATACTTTCAGGAAAGTACTTGTCATTGAACAGTTTTTGAAATGTTTCCCAGGACATGTTGAGTGCGTCAGGGTGGGTACGCTTCACAGACTCCCACCAGTAGTCTGCCTCACCGCGGAACATAAATGTGGCGAATGGAACCTTCTGTTCCTCCGTGCATCCCAAGACATCAAATATCTTGGTAATTTGCTTGACCCACGTTTTCGCCATGATCGGATCCGGCTTTCCCTTAAATTCTGGTGGTCCCAATTCTTTGAACTGCTTAGCTGTGACAAACCGCGCGTTGTTATCATTTCCACCCGTATTCTGCACACGAGTCTCCCTCGTCTGATTTTGCATGAACTGCAAAAAGCTCCTAAACATTCCATCATTCATCGTTTGCTCGGTAACGTTGTTTACAGGAGGAATATTGCCTTCCTGTTGCACGTTCCCCTGGGTAGTGATCAAAGGTGTCTCCACGGTCTGATTTACTCCATTATTAACGTTCTCAGCTGCCATTCTTAAATACTGCCATAAAACAAGGGTTAATAGTCATGTCATATATTATCCCTATACTCTGACCGACCAAATAAATACCAAATAAACTTAGTCAGGTCATACTAGCGAAGGAATTCCCCGTCTCTCCCCTCCTAGTTCTTGTCTCACATCTCAGCCAGGGATCATATCCCTAAGCTCTGATACCAACTGTGACGCCCCCAAAATAGGTATACAACACCCATTCTGAGTCGCCAAATACATGGTACAGAAAACAAACTACAACTTCAATAATACAATTGTCTTGCAAAATACGACAACACATACTGTGAGTTTAAATACAAATATTATCTTCTAGACAATATCCACACTCAAATAAGTCCTCGTTACAATTATTTAAACACTATTTTATAAAAATAGTGAGGACTGCTAAAACATCTTTCTAGAACCATCACTCCGTACCCCGACTAGTTCCTGCTATGTTCTCACCTCCTGAGAAGAAAAATAGAACAAAAAGGAAAAGGGTGAGCTCAACTAGCCCAGTAAAGAATATTATGACTAAGATAATATACAACAAATTATCGTTAGTCTTCAACAGGGAAAAATCTGATAAAATATAATCGACAACAAGTTTTAGATCAACAACTGCAGCGGAAACAGCAAACCATTAGAAGAGTCAAGTAGAGAAAGAATTCTACTATCTTCTAAGATTTAAAAGTCCATCATCAATATTTTATCCCTGTAACATCAATTAATAATCATCTTTAACCAAATATTCATCTTTGCACTACAGGCCAAAGATATTCATTTGTATCATCAGTCGGTCATGTTCATCTCAACACCTGTTCATCTTTGCACTACAGGCCAAAGATATTCATCAAGTAATTATACATCTTTGCACTACAGGCCAAAGATATTCAGTAATATCATCATTTAGGACTGAGGATGATGAAAAATATCTTAAAGAGAACGAATCCAATGAGACAGAAGGACAAATAGTAGGGATTCGTATAACAGTTTATCCAAGATCAATAATACTTCATAATAATCAATTGTGAAGCAGAATTCAAAAATAAAGATCAAAACATGGATACAATCAAAGATAGTAACCATAATAGACATCTTGGACAAAAAGGAAAAATTTTATTTTTCGGTGAATAGTGCCGTATTCGTGAATAGTGCCGTATACGTGAATAGTGTCGTATACATGAATAGTAACCCCGACACAAAAGGTTCCAAATTTGATAAAAACTCATATCAATATTTCAGCATAATGATATTGAAGAAAATAATATCATTTAAGAAGAAAATAATATCCCTTACCTCAAAATATCAGTACTTCTGGTCGGAATACCGGTATAAGGCTGAAAGAAACTTGCTCTGATGAATAGAAACTCTCAAAGTATCTAAATACTCACAAAATACACTCAATAATCTAGAGAGAGAAAGAGAGAAAACTTGTTTCTGGTGTAATTTTCAATTCTAACTTAGCCTTCTATTTATAGGAAAATTTTGGTAGGTTTGACCTGCAACCTGATGGCTTTACCTGCTACTATTCCCACCTACCACATTTGAAATATAATTCAGCACATTTCTTCACCAACCACAAGTGGGGCCCACCAATTCTAGAATTTTCCATCAAAATGATAAACTCCGAAAATTCAACAATTTCTGAACCAGTCATCTTGTAAAATTCATAATAAATCATACGTTCATTTTTAACGGTTCAAAATTTGTGGGCATATACTCAACTTATATATGTATAACATATCCAAAAATTACCACGATCCAACGGTCGGATTAAAAATTATAACCCCCGCAAAATATCTCAAAAACCCTGATTTTTAATACCTCCATTCCGACAAAAATATGGATAAAAACCTCAACATTAACTCCTTCATTTTTAACCACAAAAATATATCCCTCATTTATATCCACATAAAATAAATATTTTCTTATCATATGAATCAATAATTAATTATTCATAAATAATATTACAGAATCACATTTATGACAACCAGGCCGTTCCCAGGAAAGAGGGGGCTTTCCAATAAGGATTTCTCCTTACTGGCGCGCAATTAGATGACCAAACCTCTCCTTAGACAGAACTTTCTAGACATTGTCAATAATATTATCTAATAATATTATTCAAATAATATGAATTATTGATCTGATAATGGGAAATACTGTGCAGTAACAATTATTGAAACAATAATAATATGAAATATCAATGCAGCAATTATTGAACCAATAAAATAAAATATTGAACAGTAATCACTGTAACAATTATTGAGTAGTGCCTTCTTACGTACGAATCAATAATTCAACTATACTGTGCAATCCGTGTGCTACTATGCAACCACGCGTTATTACTGTATTTTTAACCACCGGGTATTTAAACAGTGTTAACGGTAACAACTACGCCATTATTAATAAACAACTTATACTTGTCGTTTTCTTCATCCAATCGCTTTCCGTTATGGGGCCCACACAAGGCTGCGTCGTCGTACGAATATTCCCCGACAGCAAGAATATTCCACGACCAACCGAATATTCACCGACCAAAAATAAATATTTTATAACCACTTGCTTATTTTGCAAAATTTGCACATTTCACCCATAACCAAAGTATTATATCAAATTAACCCCCTTATTATTCACAATAATATTTAGAGAAAATTTGATTTTATTCATTAATAAGTTGGGGTCTTACAGCAAATAAAAAAAATATTAATAATAATAAAAGCTAAATTTTTATTTTTTTTTAAATATGGAGATACGAAGTACCGAAGAAAGCGCAGCAACAAAATTTTTATCTTTTCGCTCCTTCGACCAACTTTAATAATCCTGAGAAAAAAAATATAGAGTTAAAGCTAATTCGAATAAATAAAAATTAAGGAATAAATAAAAATTAATTTTAGTCCCCGGCAGCGGCGCCAAAAACTTGATGTGATAAAAATATGTAACTGCAAGTGCACAGTGTCAAATTGAAGAACTGGCAAGTACAGGTCGAACCCACAGAGACTAGATTAATTCTTTAATATATCCTTAATTAATATTTTAGGCGAATTAAAAATAAATATGGTGGAGAAAATTTATTAACTAAATTATTCAAACTACTAATTAATAACGAAAATTATTAATGAGAAAAGATACCTAGGAATCAGAATCCACCAAATATTAACATAATAAATTCTTTCTTATTTCCTAAATCAATTCCCAAATTATTCTCCATTCCCTTTAAAAATAATGATTCATATAATTAATATGGGCAAACATAAGTTATGAAAAATTCACAGATTAACTATAGCTTATCAAAACCTCGCAATCAATATAAAAATCATATGCAATTTATGCGGAGGAAAATATGAAGGCGAAAATAATTAGGCATTAATTTTGGAACGTAAAGAAAATATTATTATGAAATACTTAGTTTCATCATAATCCTAGGTATTAGAAATTTAGCTAGCCATGGAATTAAAAACAAAAACAAATAATATTAGTACTACAATTCGCATGAAATAAGAACAATGATTAAAAAGAGAATTTCTATTATATAAATAAAAGAAACAAATACTCCCTGACAGTAGTTTCACACGTGATTGAAATAAGAGAAAAACAAACTCTAAATATCTTACTCCCTTCTACCCTAGTGAAGAACTAAGAAAAAGAAAATAACAAGTGGTGTCCTTCTCTCTAAAACAAGAGGCCTATTTATAGGGAAAATAACTTGGAACCCTAATTGAACTTGGACAGTTTTGTCCCCAATCAACTTCTCAAAAAGATCTTCTAGATATACTTGTCTTCTCTTGTTGGGTTTGACTTGCACACCAAGATTTTTCAACCTCTTTCCTACTCCTTGTAGGATTCTTCTTGGATATTCCTTATATGAATAAAAGCATTAAATATCCCTTGATCACCAAGATTTTGACTTTATTGCAACACATATTAAATCCTACAAAATAAAATAAAACATATTAATTTAATAAACTAATATAATTAAAAGGACAAAATTAGGGATAATTAAATGTATGAATTACGTGTTTATCAGTGCATACTCCCTCCGTGCGACAAACAGTGTATATTTGTCAAAGGAAAATGATATACACGTCAGATAAATATTTGACGAAATTGAATTGCGATCAACGTAAAGGTGTTTGCGATAAGACAGAATAAATTAAATTAAAGTGAGATCCTTCTTAATTCTTACATATTCTATGTATGCACATGATACGTCACAATCATAATTCGGCTCCGCAATGACTTTGCGAAATGCAAATATTAAAAATGTAATTTTATTTCATGTTTACCCTAAAAATAATAAGTTGTTCAAATAATGTTTACCCTTATTTAATTATTATTTTTTTGATATTTTAATTTTTAAAAGTTTAACGAGTTATCATCATAATATTGTACATATGTTAATTCATTTTTCAAGAAAAAACAATCAAATCATGTTGACACATCTCTACTTACCCCTAAACCTAATGTTCAAACATCTCTGTCTTCCCCTAAACAAAAATTACGTTCTCTAAAATCACCAAGAATTGAAAGTAAAGAATGAGATATTAATTATTTGGAGCGTGATCCTGAAAAACTTATCGAAACATAAAAATGTTATAGTGATTTATTTGATAAAATTCGACGAGCTTACATCAATTACGGTTAACGAGGCAATGTTGAAGTTAAGGATAACTTGGAGGTTGCACAACATAATATCGGCTGAAACAAAACGCAGATAAAAAGGGATTTACGTTGCCTGCCTGTGCCTGATCCATTTCTGTTCATTACAAATGTCCGTGGGATTTACGTTGCCTGATCCAACAAATACTAGTACGCTATCCAATGCCTCGGTTCCACTAACCTAATGGTAGTAGTATATTACTATTTACTAGTAGTATAGAATAATAACAAGGGCTAGAGCTGAAAATTGGCTTTTATTTCATACCCAAAAGAAGGGATTCCTACGCAATCTTCTCGCCATCTCCAATCCCAATGCATGCATATATATATATATATATATATATATATATATATATATATATATATATATATATATAACCGATCAAGGGGCTCCCTTACTTTGTTAAAATGCGGACCTTTTTCTTTTCTTTTTTTTTTTAAAAAAACAACTAAAAAAAAATATTTAATATTTTATGGAACTGATATTTTTTCATAATATAATGTTTTGGGCGTGATTTGAATACCTATACCAGAAAACGGTGGTACAGTCTGCACAGACTGTACAGACCTGTTTTGTTATACGTATCCAAATCACATCCAAAACACTGTATTATGAAAAAATTTCAGTTCCATAAAATATTAAACTTTTTTTTAGTTATTTTAAAAAGAAAAAAACCAAAAAAAAAAGTCCGTATTTTAACAAAGTAAGGGAGCCCTTACAGGAACCGGACCCTATATATATATATATATATATATATATATATATATATATATATATATATATATATATTAATAAAATTTGTTGTATCTACAATTATTGTATAAGTATGTATAATTTATAATTATGACGGAAATATAAACTCTTTGATAAATTAACAAAGTATAGACTACTATGGACTGCATTGATTCACAAGAATTTAAAAATAATTAGGTTTTAAATCCCTCAATTATCATAACTCATGCAACATATAATTAATGCAAACATTTTCTTATCTTTATTAATAAGAATAGGATCAATAACATAATTTCTTCTTCAGCCACTTAGAGGAGGGGAAGATAATTTTTTTCAACCATTGGATCTTCCTTTGAACGCTCATCTCTAACACTAGCTATGGATCAACCCCTATATATATATATACCTTCATTCTGGTATTAGAGATATATTTTCTTTTTTATTTATTTTAAAATTATTTTTATTCAAAAAATAAAGATACATTTTAAATTACAAGTCAGTTGAAGTTCTTAACATGTCGTTATATTCATTGTTAACTTACTGATCCATAATAAATCTTTGTTATGTCATTATCAAACAAAAATATATTTGACTGTCCATAGAAGAAACGAGTTGTCCATATATTCTAAAAAATCAGTAATCTACTACTAATAGTAGCATAATGACTAAAAAAATTAATCCTAGACCGTTCTGTGAACAACTAGAAATATATTTACACGAATAGTTCCTTAATAAACATTTGTTATAAATCACTCTTCATATATATATATATATATATATATATATATATATATATATATATATATATATATATATATACGGTCAGGATCAAGAGCATTCTCTTTAAATAACATTCTGCCTTAAATAGCATTTTTTTATTAAAACTACATCGTTTTGGAGGGACGCGGTGGCATTTTTGTATATATATATATATATATATATATATATATATATATATATATATATATATATATATATATATATATATATATATATATAATTTCAGAAGTTAGCGAACCGATTATGACTACGATAAGCGTCATTGAACAAAAAGCATTCACCGTATAATATGACGACAACTTTCTGTTCTATAGCGACGGTCCGAATATATACCCCTCCTTCAATCAACATATTAGAGCTAGGTGATTAGTGGTCAAACACGGTGGCTAAACACGTTGTATGAATTTAATTTCACAAGATTACCCTTTCAATTCATAACTGCATAACAGGCAGGCAACGAGGCAAGTATTATTCTACCACACTAAAAATCAACTCCGTTGCCTTTACGAACACTGCATAATAGTATCAATCAATATTACAATTAAGAGTCCATATAAGTATATGTAATCCAACACTATTTATCTATTACTATATATAACAAATTTAAATTAATCGAGTCATTTTTTAGTTCCGAATTCATCACTTCTACTGATATTGTACCAAGTCTTTCATTTTGTTTGTCGTATTATTCCAAATAAAGTCATTCATACTATACTATTTCTACTCAAATTATAATACCAAATAACACACCATAATTTTAAATTGTATTATCAATATTAATAGCTAGTAAAATAAACACTTCGTAGGCAACAACATTTCTATTTAGAGTTTATTTGCCAAAGATAAATGATATACATGTCAATGATATAAATGTCGATAAATATTTAACCAAGTTAAATTGTGATCAATGTAAAAATATTTACAATAAAATAAAATAAATTAAAATAAAACCCTTCTTAATTCATACATATTTCATGTGTTGCAATCATAATTCAACTAAAAACTTTGGCCATACATATCAAAACTATTTGCGAAATATAAATATTAAAAATGTATTTTTATTTCAAGTTTACCCTAAAAATAATAAATTCTTTAAACAATGGTAGCGTAAAAGTTGAATTATAATAGCAAATTTGAAAATATTGCAACTTTACACTACCATCAAACAAGCTAGACACTTGCAATCCTTCTAGTCCCTCCCCAAAATTCTATGGATGATTTTGTTACCTCTTTGAAAGAACAAAATAAAATAAAATAATTTTTATTTTATTTTATTTTATAAAAAGAGGTATTTATTTGTAGGACTCATGATTCAAACGTCAACCATCATCTTGAGTTTAACTAATGTGTTTCAGCCAAAACAACACAGCAAATTTGGATGCAAAACCACATGCATGAGATCTCTTTGGCTATAGGTTCGTGAAAAGAGATCCAACTTCAAAATTCCAATTTATGAAATAATTTAAAGAATCCACTCCTCCCCCAAAATGAGGAAACAATCTTTCAATCCCATATATCTAGAGACATGAAAATATAAGATGTCTAAATTCCACCGGTCTTACAGTAAACATAACATAAATGCAAAACTAAACAATGCGTTGAAAGTGGACCACCTTATAGGAGGCGGCGGCGCGGCCAACGGAAATCCCATTACTGTTACTACTGCAATCTATTGCTGCTATTCTTGAGCAGTTTCAGCCTCGTTCTCTTGCGCTTCAACAGAGGTGGATGTTTCTTGTGTTGTAGTCATGACCTCACCAGGCGGTGGGTGATCAAACTTGCATGCGGCACCATACTTGCATGCACCAGTTTTCATGTAATATGGGCAGTGTATTGCACCCTGTCGACATGATCCAATAACATTTACATCACACAGATACATGAGAATATACATGTGTACACGCATATAGCAGCCTTAAATGGAAATTCCATTAAATCTAATAAATATTCTTAAATTTTTTGAGTAACCAACTAAAACCGAAAACCAATACTGGAATCCAGAAGCTTCTCTTAAAATGTTTTCTTCCAGTTCACATGCTACAGTTTTTGCATTTGCAATTAGCCCTTTCCCTTGTAGAAGTCTCAACTATGACTCAAGAGTCTGTTACAATTATCATACTATAAATAAATTTCAAACTATTGCAGAATACAATTCACTGGAATATTTATTTCCTCTAAACAGGTGGACTAGCGAATGCAGAGCGAACGAAGAACATGAATATATTAGTTACTTATATTTCATATTGTTAAATAGATACAAATTGTTGTAATTAATTATATATTTTAATTATATTAGGTAGGCAGATAGATTCTTATAGTTTTTAATCATTAGGACTAGCTCATGATCCCGCACAAAGCACGGGCTTTGTTTTGTTATAAAATTATTGTATTATTTATACTTTTTTATATTATACTATACTAATAATAGATTAATATTGTGTACAATAATTTTTATATAAAGAAAACATTTCCTTCTGAAATATCATATTTAACTAATAATGTACAACTAATTATTGATGAAAAATTAAATAAATTTAAAAATCTACAATAATTATTCTTCTACTTATATAATATAAATGATAGTATTCCTCTTTAAAATGATTTATTTGTTTCTATATTCCTATGTTCATCTATTTATGTAATAATAAAATCTTAATTAAACTCAAATAATTATACTTATATAATATAATAATAATAATAATAAAATATTATATAATAAAATATTATTGTTATGAATAATATGAATTTTAAATAACACTAAATAAATTAGAAAATGTATAAGAATACGAAATAATGGTAGGTAGATAATTATGATAGTAAGAATGTAGATGAAAAGATTTTGAAATAGAATAACAGATGAAAAAAATAGTTTCTTTTACTGAAGTTTAGGTATCTATTCCAACATTTTACAATTGTAGGATCATTCTCAAGTTTTAGGGTTGAAATATTATTTTGTGCTATTTATTATATATATTGATTTTATTTAGTTAGAATCGGTCACTCCTAAAATTTAGGATTAAATGACAATCGTCTTATTTATTATATATATAGATATAGATATTCGGCCTCAATATGTTGAAAGATCGACTATGGTGAAATTGGTGAAATTGAATTTTTTGTTAGGACTAAATAGAATTTTATTTATAGTTAGGATTTAATATTGTTAAATTTTAGGGCGCACTCCTAAAAAGTAGTGTTGAACTACTCCTAAAAAGTAGGGTTGATCGACGAATTTGTATTATTTATTACTCCCTCCGTCCCAAGATAAAAGTCCTAGTTAACTTGTTGCACATATTAAGAAAGAGGATAAAATGACAAAATTATTCATATTTAAATTCTAATTTAATTACATAGTTTTCTGCACATTACTAGTAATACTCCATAAATATGCATAGAGAATATAAATATAACAATTAATAATAAGGGTATTATAGGTAAATTATTGTAAAAAACAGATTATTTAAGGTAAGTAGACATTTAACTTGGGACTACCTAAAATAATAATAAAGAATTTTATCTTGGAATGGAGAGAGTATATATATAGATATATAGGTTTGTTCACTTTTTAATTAAGATTTACTTGTTTTTTTAATATTTATGTGTTGTAATTCTCATCTAGTTATTCATATTATTGAATATATTGATTTGAGAGTTAAAAGTTGTACTTTAAAACGACGAAGAAGACGTGTAGGTGCACTACCAATTCTTTCTACTCCTTACATCTTTATTCTAAACCAATCCTACATCAATTAGCTTAGTAGTTCAAACATCAAAGAGTGATATTGTTTGAAGTATTATATCTTTTTGCTCCATGTAATTAAGAGACGAACCATGTTAAGTCTGTCAATAACAGTCATCCCACTTTATTTATGCCTGTTCATGCAGCCATTTCATTTTAATGTACTGATCCAATTTTATAGAGTTATAGACCCTCAGCATGCTTATAATCTGAAAGAAACCAAATTCTTGCACATGGTAGAATAACTACAGAACTTTTTGGCTGGAAGAGATAACATAGCCAGTTTCCTACATCAGGTTCAAACTCCTAAGCATCTTTCTTAAAGTTTAATTCAAATGTAGAACTTATTTACTAGCTTAATGAAGAAAAGTGACATTGTGCAACTAAATGAAAACATGGGAATTTCTTCATTTTTATTTATTGAGCAGTCTCTTAACAAATATGATGATCACTTATAACAGAACAAAAAGGCTTTTATAGATCTTACTGAAATAACTGAACCGCATACCAACTAACAATTATTTTCTTTGCCATAGGAAATGTTATGACATATATGGTTATCTTCTTTATTTTTTGAAAGCATATATTTAAAATCACTTACCTCCCTCCTGGGTAGGCCTGCAAGAGTTAGCTTAACATTTTCTTGTAGGGCTTCCTTTGCTAACAGTGTTTGTGCTAATCGATCAATAGGATGATGGTATTTACACCTCTCCCCAAACTTGCATTCTCCACTTTTCATATAAAACTAAGATAGAGAAAATTCAGATTAAAAGGAAGAAAAAAATACAGTTTATAAGTGAGCATATTAATCGGTGAAATTCAAGTTAAAACGCACATCACATTCAAGCTGTCCAGGTCGTTGAGGGTAGAAACTTGGGCCCAATCCAAGCTGCACCAAGAACACAAAAACAATTGTCATTATAAATTTTAAAACAAATTCCTTCCATTTTAACAAAGTAATATCAAGCTAAAGCTTAGAATAATAAATAGATATTTTCACCAACAAAAGAGAAATAAATGATCATGTTATGAAAGCAGACAATTATTAGCGACATGACCTAAAGATGGTACTATTCATACAACCACTTAGAACGTGGCTCAATATTCAAGCTAAAATCCATTTTTGTAACAAAAACGAGATATTAAGACGTCAGGAATTCCCCCTCCCAAAAACACAAACAAACACACATTTCAAATATGAAATCTGTTACAATTATATGCTTCTATATGAAATGAAACCCATTTTTAGCATGAGCTGTTTCAGTTTACCGTTGCTTGAGTCAACCTAGGGTCAATACTTTGCATGATAGACACAGTTGGGTTAACAACACCAAGGTTCAAATGAGAAGCAGGAGAAGCTACAAAAGCAGCACCTGCAGCAGGTGGGTTGATTGCTGCAACATGATATCACAATTGAACTTTAAAGCATTAGAAGTAACAAAAGATGACTATAACAACTTCCGGTAATGCTTATTGAAAGAACAACTAACACTAAAACACAAACGTACCATATCGGTCTGGATGATTGTAGCGGCAAGTGGCACCATACTTGCAACTGAAATATGAATTTAACAAAATTTGACAATATCAATACAATTATTTTGTGTGATGTAATCAACACGCAAAAAAATATTTGAGGAAAGGGGCTTCCAATTCTTTATAGACAGGGACATACTAACCTGCCAGTTTTCAAGTAAAAAGGGCAATCCACTTCACCCTGTTGTACGGAAAAATTAAATAAACACGGCAAGGTGATCTATAATTTAGCATTAACTTATGATAAAAAAGAAAAGAAATGCGAGCATTACATTCAAGGATGGGGGGCTTGTATTAAAAAAATATATAAGAACTAACCAGTAACATAAGGACACACAATCATTAGCCTAAAGCAGGAAACCAAATAGGTTGTAATTCAAGTAGTTTGGTCCACAAGTAAAGGGTTGTATTTAGTCAGCCGTCAACATAACCAAATTGATCTACTCATTTTTGAATGTTGTAGGGTGCATGACAATATTATCTGTACAAATTTCTTGTACCTTGAATATCATAAATTACCCTCAAGAAAGAAACCTTAATGATTGATTTCTTTTTAATAGCTAAACTCAATCAGAGCTGCCAAGAGGGGGTAAAAACCAGGAGTATATGAGATAAACGGTAGAATTCTTGTAGGGGTGGCAACTTAAATTCCAGAAACTTGACAAGAAAATTTTATTTAAAATGAGAATATTTCTTTACCGGGATTTGAAAGTTGAAAATTGCCTATTAAATTTAGAATATACCCATACAAAAAAGTTGGTAGAGAAAAAATGATGACTTCAGCACGGGGGAAGAGAGGTGGGAGTAGGAGAGATAGAAAATGATGAACATATAAGGACATAAAAAATTTTACTTACAAAATTCAATTACAGACACATTTTTAGGTGTTATAGGAAATTAAACAAGATAAACCTATAGTTTCACTAAGAGAGGTTAAGCTTCCCCTTTCTGGCTCTATAGAATAAATAAAGTAGCTGTCTAGTCATTAATAAACTCATCGATTCAATTATCATATATAATTACCGGTCGAACAGGAAGGCCTTTGGAGTTGTGCAACAACGCAGGGCTAAATGGTTGCACCGTCATCAAATTTTCATTCATAACTGCTTCAGCTGATGGAATCACGATATCTTTTGGGTGATGAAATTTGCAGGTGGCACCAAATTTACAATTTCCAGTTTTCGTATAAAACTGCTCAAACAGTATAACATGAAGGATCAGTAAATATAGAAGAAAACAAAAGGCATCCAAGCAGTACTCTTAAGTAAATGAAAGTATCATACAGCACATGGGGGCTCATATGGCCTCTCAGGTAAGACCGCAATACCAGCACTCTCAAGAGCAGCCTAAACTCAGTCAACATAGAAATATTAGTTCTCGCAACACAGAAACAACAAATAACAACAAATGAGCCCACATGCCAGTGATACTTACCAAAGGAGCTATTTTATCTTTTGGGTGATTAAATTTGCACCTAGGTCCAAATTTGCATCTTTGAGTCTTCAAAAAGTACTGTGATACATCGAAAAAGTCGATCAAACACGGAAAACTTTCACACCAGCAGAAGTCTAAAGAACCTTTTTAAAAAAAGACAATTATTAAGAACTTTGCTTACTGGACAATCTGGCTCTCCCGGTCTCTCAGGAAGGGTTTCACTTGTAACATTAAGGGGCACCTGCAATCAATAATGAATAATCAAGTAAAAGGTGTCATGATAAACAGTAAGTAAATGAGACTTTGAGGGTAGCAACTAGTTTGGGCTATACAGATGCTTTTTTCAAATTATAAAAGAAAGAAGGGATAAACCTGAATTACAAGCAATACAAAAGAGATAAAGTAAAAAATGATGATTAAGTTAATTCCCACTCAAAATCCCTTGTATTCATCTCTAGTAGGTTGTACAAGAATCTTCAAATCACTTAACTCGCATTTTTATGACAAGTATGATTCCATATGGAAGACGCCCCATTACACATTTGTACAAAGGAGATATGCATAAACAATACAGAAAAAACACATATCATTCAATCAACCTCGCCTGACACCTATATGAAACCCCCGACTGTCTTAAAATAGCAAACAAGGGGCAAACAGAAACTAGATAGATACAATTGAACTCCAAACACAAAATCCCCAAGAAATCAACAAAAAAATATAGTAATAAATGATAAACAAGTAAAATAACCCACAGATCTTAATACGCATCATTATGCCAAAAATAAAAAGAATCATCCCCAAAGAGCCAATAATCAATTTTGGCCGAACTTATTTTCAATCACTTTCGGATACGAATCAAAGTGTTTCAAAAGGGAAGAACTAGAGAACTAGCATGATTATCTATTTATCTCAATTTCAAGTCAAGCAGATCTCAAACAAATACCGAATATGTCCCATAGGAGAATAAATACTATAAGGACTGCCCGTAAAATAGTGTTTCTACACCCTCCTATAGGAATCTGCAAATTCTATATTTTGAGAGAAAATCAAGGAATTTTGATAGTGTTAAAGTAATTAAATGGATTTTACCATGGTAAATAATAATATAACATTGCATAATCTGTTAAAAAAATCAAAACTTCTTGATTTACCCTAAAAATACAAAGTTGGCCGTTTCCTATTGGAGGGTGTAAAAATACTAGTTTCATAAAGTCCAATGCAAGCAATGCAGGATCAAATTGCATTTCCTCGTAAACTGCTTCCTAAGCTGTACACCTGAACATGCCCCAAGGAAAAATATCACACCACTCAACCCGAAAGAGCGGAGATACTTCAAATATAAGAAATTACCTCACTGTGCATTAAAGTCCTTCACTCAACCTCAGTAAATTAAATGAATGAAAATTACATATATAAAAACACCTATACTACATAAAGATATACCAATTCTCCTTGTTTAAATATCCAACTTGGGAGATTTAGATTATAAATAGTAATCATGTTCTATCCTACATCAGGACAAAACCGAATACTTCATAAAATGAATAACCCAAAATAGCACCATTACACCACCACAATTCATTTAAGAAAAAGAGAGATATAAATTATAATTTCCAAATTAACCTTCACTCACTTCACTGGTTAGAACAAAAAGTAAGAGATAAATGAAAGTAAAACCTTATCCAACAAAAGCACTGGGCTACAATTTAATCTGTCTGGTTAACAAAAAAAAAAATTACTAGCATATAAATAAATAGAACAATCTAGTTTCTCCCTCTACTGTTAGCTCGTTCCTACACAATTCTCACTACTTCTAAATCACCAACACAAGCCGAACTAAGATTTAAAATTTTTAAAAGAAAAAAAAAATGGGACCAAATGCAGACTTTAAATATCAAGTATGTGAAAATGTAATGCTCTATAATAAGGTTGAGTTTATTAGCCTTGGAACGATTCAAACTCCATATAGTTCATTCGGAGACATATATTATTTCTAAATTCAGATCACAGATTTTACTCCTAGAATCCTTTTTCTGTGCCCTTCACCTACACAAGCCGAACCCATATTGTTTTATCATTCAATTCATCAAGCAAGGTGTTGATTTTTCTCTTAAAATAAAGGTCTTATTGTGCACAAAAGCCAGATTTAAAAAAAAAAATAGTAACTGAAGGAAAGAAAAAGTAGAAGTATTTAGTTAAAATTACTGAAGTAAAATACAACAGAGAATAAAATATTCAAGAGTAAATGACTGACTAGCAGTCTTATATCAAGTTTTAGACACCAAAAAAAGAGTGGGCTTGGGATAGGAGGGAAAGAGAAAATAAAACTACCATGCTTACAATATTGTCCGTCACAGTTATTATTTATGCAACAATACCAGCAGTATTAGGCTGCTTGTCCATACGAGGGAATCATACAGAACTATGAATAACATATTCAAATAACTTAGAAACAATTAATAAACAATAAATTTTCTCAAATTATTGGTACCATAACAAGATTGACATAACTTCTAATTAATGCTGTCATATGACAGTTACATAGAAATACAATTAATACGGTAAAACAGTAAAAGAAACAATAAATTTGCATTACATACAATAACATGAGTAACATAAGTTATAATAAGTTCAGTTGTATGAAATAGGTACAATGAAATAAATATCTACTATATATAACTAAAAACACAAACTGAATTTTGGTTTTCATTTTGATTTCGCACCTTCTTATTAAATTAGTTACCTAATTAAATTAAAATTCACTAAAAGTTGAAGTCTGAACATATCATGCGGTTTAATTACAGTGTTTTAAAAATCCCCGCCTAGGCGCTGGGCTCCCCTAGCTCCCCACCTAGGAGTTAGGCCCCCCCAGGTGCCTTGCCTAAGCGCTAGGCCCCCTAACGCCTTACCTAAGCTCAAGGCGGCAAAAAAATCTTTCTAGAAAATTAGACGGAGTGTAGGCGGAGAGATTTTTTTATATTTTAATTATCCAAACCAAATCTTGATATATTTATTTTTCCAATGATTTACCATATTCATAATACAGGTTGTAGCATATCAAATCATAACCAGAAGTGAACAATATCAAGTCGAAATGAATACTTTTATTATAATTGTAATTTTTTGAACTTGTACCAGCTTCGAATTATATAAATAATGACACATTTATAATATTTAGTTTAATTCAATATAATTCTTAAATTTTTGTTTAGTTTCTTAAATTTTAATATTGAATTAAATTCTTGAATTTTTAAATTTTATTATTTAATAGCAATCTTGTTTATGAATAAAACTAATACGTTAAAAATATGTTTGAACTTTGAACAATTGCATGTTTGTATTTAAACTTTGACATTAGCAATATGGATATGTGTTTTAACTTTAAGCAAAGATCTTTATTATAGATTGTTTTGCTTTATATTACTGTTTTGTTTGGATAAATATAAGATAAAATATTAAAATTGGATTAAAATAAAAAATTCCGCCTAACTCCCCAGGCGCTAGGCCCTCAGGCCGCCCGCCCGCCTCCCCGCCTAGCGCCTTTTAGAACATTGTTTAATTATATTCATTATTATTCATTAACAATTAAAATCCTAACATATCATGTACGTGGTTTAATTATAATAATTTTAACCATCAATTTCCCTGGTAAATGAGTGTGCTGACTAAAAGTTCATTTGAACATGAAATCTTAAATTATCAGATTACAATGTATAATTGTATTTAAATTAATATATAATATCTTATCTAATTCCTAATAACTCTAAGCTACATTAAAATGACTACATCATATTTGAGTAGAAATCTACACTATATAGTTCAATTTATTACTCTGATAAAAAATTAATACTTTAATAATTATCTTCTCAAATTCTTACTGAAGATATCAACAATACATTAATTGAATATATTAATAATTAAAAAAAATATTCACACATACCGCTTGTGCGTCGCACAGGTCGTTGGGCTTGTTAAAACAAATTATCCACACAAATTTTCAAGTAACTTAGATATACAATTAATATGTAGAAAAACCAATAATACAAAATATTGGTACTATACCACGGATTCGCATTTCTTCTTATTAATGCAGTCATATGGCATATCGAGGATAGAGAGTTTCAACCATAACAAAGATCATAACTAATTACATACATTGTACTCTTAAAACAAAGAATTTAGAAATAATATGGTATTAAAAATATCTTTCGTGCAAAAATAGTCATTGTAATAAGAAAAAATAGTAATAAATCGTCACCTCTTTCCAATCTGGGATTCCACCCTCTGGAACCCAAATGGGATGGTCAAACTTGCAGCTCTCCCCAAACTTACAGGTTCTGGTGAGCATATAATGGGCACAATCCTTCTCCCCTGGTCTCTGTGGATATATAGGCAAATTGCTTGCACCATCGAATCTAGGGCGCTTGGCCAAATAATTGGCAGTAAACCAAGCTTCACTTTGACCAATTGTATTTTGGGAACCCAGAGCAGTCTGGTGATAGAGTGCTACAGTCGATAGTAGATGCGTATAAACAAGAAAACCACAGCAAAAATATATGTTATTATATAGGCCTGACCTAGAATATATAACTACAAACTGCAAATTAGAATATAAAAGTTTTTTTCATTTGTAATTCTGTATGCTAATAAAATAAATATAATTCATGTGTTCTGATACAATACAGTAAAATAAAATAGTTAATCAACCATACAAACACGTATTCCTCATATATATCAAATCAAATACGAGTATACCACGCTTTAGAACCATCGACTAAATTTGTAATATGGATAAAACTGACTATATAACTGTGATACTACTAATGTAACAATTAATAGAGAAAATAGTCAATCAGCGAAAATCACAAAGTATAGTTCCTACATGCAAGTACATACGTACATGTATGTGTGTGTCTAAATATAGTCAATATACATAAATACATGTACACATACGTGTTTGTGTGTGTCTATATATATATATATATATATATATATATATATATATATATACACACACACACACACACACACACACACACACACAAACACACACTAAACTGTGGCATAAAATTAAAACCTAATGTGGGTACCGATAGAACAACAATTGGTTAGCAAGTTGGCATCCAATGAAAACTTATAAGAGAGAGGTTCAAATCACTGTTAATCTTATCATACCCGCAGGTACTGAAGCAGACACCTGCCTAGATACGTGCACTATTTTGAATGTTGGAGAACATATGTCGGGATGACTAGGGTAACTATCTTCACATGGATGACTGAATTCATTAGCCAACAGGATGATCACCAACTCAGAGTGTACATCAAAGAATTAATTCAACTATATTTTTAATGACTATACACTTGATTAACATACGACAGAGGAAAAATATTATGAAACTCATGACATCTCAAGCAAACATCAAATCCCTGACAGAGCTGAGAATCTTGATTGCAAGCTATACATTAATTTAGAGAATATTATCACCATAAATGCTGCTCTCCAGCATTATGTGATTGCTTCAGGATGATGACTGCAATAATGCAAATTGGATAGCAGAAATATACAGCTTGGATATTTGCAGTTATTGTCATTACCTCCTCACTTGTTATAGAAGTAGTTTCCTAATAATTTATTATACAGTTAAACCCCTATACAATGTCACTTAAAATATGTAACCTATTCCGGTATAGGTAGTCTACATCTATATAAAGCTTATATAGACTATGTATTTCCATCAAAACAAAGTATATTGCCTAAATTTATAAATACACACATTTATATATGGATATATATCAAAGGCTTGGCAAAATGTGGAATCATAAAGCTAACAATTGAATATCCAGTCTCGTACAAACTCATTCATCAATTAATTCAAAGATTAAAATAATTGTAACCCAAAAAGGGTTATCATATCAATATTACATCTGCTCTCTTTCATCCATTTAACAAAACCATAACCAAAAGGATCATGTGCAGGACATTTCGATTCACAAATTTGCTCAACATTGAGGAATTAAAAAATTGGAAACTAGCATAAACTACAATTCAGGAATAAAATTAGAATGTCCGACAAAGACATTGAATCATCAAAAGAGGTAAATGCCCTTACTTTCAGCGGAGGAGCGCTTTAAGCCAGTAAGAGGGTCAACCGAAGCAGCAGAAGAACCAACATCAACGCCCGGTGGACCGGGCCACGATGACCTAGAGTCGGAATGGCCGTAAAGCATGGAGGAAGTTCTGTCGGTGATGGAGGAGTAGGCGGAAGAGTAGGCCGAGGAGTAGGGATCCGAAGCCAGGTAACCGCCGGCGAGGTATTGATTGGCCGATGAGTAAAGGCTAGAGAGATTCGATGCTGCCGCTCCTCCGTAGCTTGCTGTGTTGTAGCCGTATAGCTGTTTCGCCATCCAACAAAGAGGAAGAGTAATGAAGCCCTAATTATTATATACAAAAACCAGTGAATAATATTAGTCCTAGCGCCGCGCTGTAGTGATATGTGACAAGCACTTTTACCAATAAAGCTTTTTTTTTTTTAATATATATAAATTTTTATATTTATGAATACTTATGGCTTTAAAGTCACAAAATTATAATTTTTTTTATTTTCTTATGATAACTGATATTTTAAAATGTCATTTTAGATTACCAACTCTCGTCAAGCTCTTCGTTCCATAATGGGAATATAGCAAACTTTTAATATGAAAATAAAGTACAGAGAATTGATAATTCTACAAGTAAATTAGATATTTTCATAATATTCTCTCTCATATAAGGTAGACCCCATTTATTACGTAAGACCTCAACTTTTATGAATAAATATTTAATTTTTATTAAATATCATTTTGAATAATATAGTGTAAATTTGATATAATATTATAATTGTGGATAATATTTATAAACTTTGCAAAGTAACCAAATTGTCATAAAATATTCGTTTGGTCGGAGAATATTCGTTTTATCAGGGAATATTCGTACGACGGCACAATTATTGGTGGACCCCACAACGAAATTACTATCGGAGTTAGAAAACGACGGAAATAGCTTTTTATAAAAATAACGGCAAAAAATTTATTGTTAACTGTTGAAATACCCGGTGATAAAAATACAGTAATACGCGTGGTTGCATAGTAGCATACGATATTACTTATATATATATATATATATATATATATATATATATATATATATATATATATATAAGATATATGGAAAAAATATTTGTACACAGCTGTGTATTACATAGTAGGTTATAGCGATGATTTTTTGGGCTATAGCGACGATTTCACCCGTCGCCATTGTTATCTGGGTTATGGCGACGAGTGAACCATCGTCATAGCCTAAAAAATTTGTCGTCGTAGCTCTACTATGTAATACACAGCTGTATATATACATATAGCCCAAGATATATATATATATATATATATATATATATATGTGTGTGTGTGTGTGTGTGTGTGTGTGTGTGTGTGTGTGAATGTGTGTGTGTGGGTGGATAATATATATATATATATATATATAAGTTTTGTTTTTATATAAAATAGAATATATTATATTTTAATGCATAGTACTGCATAGTTTTTGCATAGTGCTGCATAGTGCAGCATAGTAAAATTAAATAAAAATTAAAATTCGTCCGTGAATCATTTATTGTGCACCCGTGATTTTCTAATTCAAATAATACCATATCATTCTCCTATAAATAGGATGCTTAGTTTAGAAATGAAAATCACACCAGAATCAGATAATTCTTCTTCTATAATATTGAGCGTATTTCTTTTGAGTTTAAGGAAGTTTTGAGTGTAGAAAACAGTACAAATTTTCTTCAAGAATATCTCCGCTATACTAGTCAGAAATACTCTCCTTTTAAGGTAAGGGATATTTTTTTTGTTCAATATTCATAAGAAATAATATTTTCTTCCATACTGTGTAGTATGTGTGACACCCCCAAAATAGGTATACAACACCCATTCTGAGTCGCCAAATACATGGTACAGAAAGCAAACTACAACTTTAATAATACAATTGTCGTGCAAAATACGACAACACATACTGTGAGTTTAAATACAAATATTGTCTTCTAGACAATATCCACACTCAAATAAGTCCTCATTACAATTATTCAAACACTATTTTACAGAAATAGTGAGGACTGCTAAAACATCTTTCTAGAACCATCACTCCATACCCCGACTAGATCCTGCTATGTTCTCACCTCCTGAGAAGAAAAATGGAACAAAAAGGAAAAGGGTGAGCTCAACTAGCCCAGTAAAGAATATTATGACTAAGATAATATACAACAAATTATCGTTAGTCTTCAACAGGGAAAAATCTGATAGAATATAATCGACAACAAGCTTTAAATCAACAACTGCAGCGGAAACAGCAAACCATTAGAAGAGTCAAGTAGAGAAAGAATTCTACTATCTTCTAATATTTAAAAGTCCATCATCAATATTTTATCCCTGTAACATCAATTAATAATCATCTTTATCCAAATATTCATCTTTGCACTACAGGCCAAAGATATTCATTTGTATCACCTGTCAGTCATGTTCTGTAAGACCCCAATTTTTATAAATAAAGTTGAATTTTCTATAAATATCATTTTTGAATATTATGGAGTTAATTTGATATAATGTTATAGTTGTGGGTAATATTTATAAATTTTGCAAAGTAAGCAAGTTGTTATAAAATATTCGTTTGGTCGGAGAATATTCTTTTTGTCGGGGAATATTCGTACGACGGCACAATCATTGGTGGACCCCACAACGGAATTATTGTCGGATTGAGAAAACGACAAAATTATCTTTCTATAAAAATAACAGCTGAGGTATTACGTTAAAATCGTTAAAACTGTTGAACTACTCGGTAGTAAAAGTACAGTAATACGCGTGGTTGCATAGTAGCACACGGTATTGATTATTGATGCTTACGTGAGAAGTCACTCAGCTATACTCAATTATTGCTACAGTAATTGCTGCATCATATCTCTTAAATTATTGTCATAGTATCATCTGTTATATTATTGAGACGTTGTGGTAAGTTTGGTTATTTTATGGGGGGCCATATGTCATCATCTAAGAGTCTATTCGTCAATAGTAATTACCGTCGTCAATAGTAATTACCGTCGTCAATAGTAATTACCGTCGTCAATAGTAATTACCGTCGTCAATAGTATTTACCTTGGTCAATAGTAATTACCTTCGTCAATATTATTTACCTTGGTCAATAGTATTTACCTTGGTCAATAGTAATTACCTTCGTCAATAGTATTTACCTTGGTCAATAGTAATTACTTTCGTCAATAGTAGTTGTCCCTTCAATATTACCAAGAGTCATTTGACCATTCGTTAAGACCAAGAGTCATTTGACCCTTCGTTAAGACCAAGAGCCACCCTCAGTTTTTCTATAAATAGAGGCCTAGGGCTTCATTATTTTTCACGAATTCATTCAAGCTATAGAGAGAGAAAGTATAGAGAGAATAAGAGAGAGAGAATAAAAGTATTCTGCTACATCACTTTTCCAATATCCAGTTCTTTTAAGGTAAGGGATATTATTCTTTTGTATTCAAGAAGAGAACTTCTGTTATTCCATTTTTTTATTATTCTGTTGGAATAACCTGTATATGCGGAATACCCTATACTTGGTGACATTCTTCTATTATTCTGTCTTTGTTATTCTGTTGGAACATCCTGTCTGTGTGTTTTACACCGGACCTGGTTCCGTTTATTATTCTGTTGGAACATCCTGTCTGTGTGTTTTACACCGGACCTGGTTCCGTTTATTATTCTGTTGGAACATCCTGTCTGTGTGTTTTACACCGGACCTGGTTCCGTTTTTATTATTATTCTGTTGGAACATCCTGTCTGTGTGTTTTACACCGGACCTGGTTCCATTATTTATTATTCTGTTGGAATAACCTGTCTGTGCGGTCTATCGCATGCATGGTGATTTCTTTTGTTATTCCATTCTTTATTATACTCAGTTGGTTAAGTTATGACTTCTATACTCCATGAAATTTGTGGAATATCCTTGATAGTTGCGTTTCATCCAGTATCTTTTCAAGAAAATATTCTTCTAGGCATTCTTGAATTTTACTCCACAATGCAGTATCATGTTGACAATTTGGACGTTGTTAATTCCTGGATAAATTAATTCTTGAACTTGTTTTATTGAATTCTTATATCATTGTCATCATCCTCATGTTTATAAAATGTTGAAAGTCATCTGTGGCATGTATTGCATAGATGGACTTGGTATGATTATGACCAGGGATTATTCGGTATAATCATGACCGTAATGTTACAAATGATGTGGTAAAAGTCCTCATTGGCCCGTAGTGCATTGATGGACAGTTGTTGGCATGATCATGACCATTAATGAATATACGAATATCCTTGGCCGTAGTGCAGGGGTGATTCGATGATGTGGATTATTTTATTAAGCTGAGTCTCAGCGATCACAGTGTTGGAAAATCTTTTAAATCATAAAAGATAGTAGAGTTTATTTTCTACTTGACTCTTTTAATGGATTGCTTGTTCCGCTACAGTTAAACTTGATGTCTATTATATTTTATCAGTTTAACATTGTTGAAGGCTAATGATAATTTATTCTGCATTATCTTAGTCATAATATTTCTTACTGGGCTAGTTGAGCTCACCCTTTCTTTCACTGTTCTCTTCAGGAAATGAGAACGTAGCTGGGACAAGTCGGGGTACGGAGTGATGGTCCGAAGAATAGTATTAGTTAGTAGTCCTCACTATTCTATGTAATGGTGTGTTAATAAATGTAATGAGGACTCCTTTTGAGTATGAATACTCTCTAGAAGATAATATTTGTATTCAAACTCACAGTTTATGTTTTGTCGTATTGTACACGACAGTTGTATTATTAAGTTGTATTTGTATTCCGTACTATGTATCTGACGACTCAAGATGGGTGATGTATACCTATTTTTGGGGGGCGTCACAGTTGGTATCAGAGCTTAGGGATATGATCCCTGGCTAAGATGTGAGAATAGAACTAGGCGGGGAGAGACGGGGAATTCCTTCGCTAGTATGACATACCTAAGTTTATTTGCATGGTATTTAATTGGTCGGTCATAATATAAGGATAATATATGACATATCAATTAATTTTTATTTTGTGGCAGTATCTGAAAATGGCATCTGAAAACGTTGAGAATAGCAATGGAGCACAGACGACTGTTGATTCACCACATATCAATAATCAGGATAATGTGCATCAGGAAGGTGTCAATCCTCATGCAAACAACAACACTGACCAAATGATGAATGATCAAATGTTCAGAGGCTTTATGCAATTCATGCAACAACAGGTAAAAGCGGCTCCTGTCCACAACGTAGGTGGAAATACTGGAAACTCTCTGGCGGTCACCGCTAAACAGTTTAAGGAGCTGGGACCACCGGAGTTTAAGGGAGAACCCAAACCACTTGTAGCTGAAACATGGATAAAACAGATCACCAAGATATTTAATGTCTTGGGTTGCTCCGAGGAGCAAAAGGTTCCCTTTGCCGCCTTTATGTTGCGAGGAGAGGCAGATTACTGGTGGGAATCGATAAAGCGTACTCAACCTGCCGCACTGAAGATGTCCTGGGAGAAGTTCCAAGAGCTGTTTAACGACAAATACTTTCCCGAGAGTATTCGTCACATGAAGGAGGTGGAGTTCATCAAATTAGAGCAGAATAATATGACCGTGTCGCAGTACGAGGCAAAATTTGCAGAGTTATCCCGGTTTGCGTCCCACCTGGTGGATAATGAAGAAAGAATGACGCGGATATTTTTAAGAGGTTTGAAGCCGGAGATACGTCAACATCTTGTTTCTCATAAACTGTGTTTATATTCAGATGTTGTAAATAGGGCTCAGTTGGTGGAGCGCGATAACGAGATAACGCAACCAAAAGAGAGCAGCCGGCAAAATGATAATACCAGTGAGAGCAGTCATCGAAGCGGTGACAACAAGCGTGGAGGGAATCAACAGGCCAGAAATGGTAACCACTTCGGTGGTAATCAGGGCCAAAACAATAAGAATGGATATTTTAAGAAGAGGAGATTCAACAATGATGGAAAGATGTCAGCACCAGCACCTGTCGTTAAGGAAGGAGAACGACCACCTATCATATGTTTCAAATGCGGAGGGGAGGGGCACATCAGTCCAAACTGCGCGATGCCGTCCAAAGCATGTTATAATTGTGGAAGAGAAGGTCATTTAGCCCGATTTTGTCGTTTACCGAAGACAAATGCAGCTAGGATGGAGGCACCAAAAGCCGTCCCAGAAAAGTCAAAACCGGTTGTGCAAGGGAGAGCGTTTGTTGTGAACTCCCAGAGAGCAAGGAACCCGAATGAGGTCATCACGGGTAAGCTTATCATAAACTCTAACGAAGTCTATACTTTATTTGATACCGGTTCAACCCACTCTTTTATTTCTCCTACTTGCGCTCATCGATTAAATTTGATTCCGGAGAAATTAGACTTTGACTTAGCAGTTGAAACTCCGTTGGGAGAAACCTTCATTACCTCCACTATTTATAAATCTTGTTCAAATCAACACTTTCACGTTACCTGTCGATCTTATCTCTTTGAAAATACTTGCCTTTGATGTGATTTTTGGAAACGATTGGTTAACTGCTCATCATGCTTTTCGTAAGGTTGTTAGCTTTCATATTCCTAACCAACCTATTATGCGAATTCAAGTAACCAAATCACTAAAGTCAATCATTGTCGTATCAAGCCATAAGTAAAAATTCCCGTTCCTTTCGTTGTTGACTTCCTGGTGTGGAATGCACCGAAGCTAGACTTTCCGTAGGAGACGTTGTAAATGACGATGGTAAGTTGATAGGTATCAATGTGACGTGTTATCCAAGTCTTGGATGAGGGTCACAGTTTTGAACGATATTTCTATTGTTAATAAATTTCTTGACGTATTCTTGAAGACTTTTTAGCCTACCCCAGAGCGTAAAATTGAATTTTGTATTGACCCCAGCACAAAACCCATTTCTTAAACCCTCAAATATTTCTTCAACTAAAACGAACGTATTATGCGCCAAAGACGTTGGCTTGAACTGTTGAAAGATTATGATCATACCATTCAATATCATCCTGGAAAAGCGAACGTGGTAGCTGACGCATTGAGTAGAAGATCATATGCAAGTACGAGTGCGATATTATCAACACAAAGACCCATTTTGTGTGATTTGCAAAGGATGGAGATAGAGTTAAAGACTCCAGGGACCCATGCGATGATGGCGAATATACGAGTAGAACCGACTTTAATCGATAAAGTTAAAGCTGCTCAAGCTACAGACCTGGAGCTGATGCGTATGAAGAAGAAAGTGCAAGAAGGTGCTATATCGGAAGCAAGAATCGATGAAGAAGGAATACTTCGAGTCAACTCCAGACTTTGTGTTCCTAACAACCCTGATTTAAAGTATGAAATCATGATGGAGGCGCACAACACACCGTTTGCAATCCATCCTGGAAGTACCAAAATGTATCATGATCTTCGTCATACATTTTGGTGGAGCAATATGAAGAGAGAGATAGCGTTGTTTATCTCAAGGTGTCTAACTTGTCAACGAGTCAAAGCGGAGCATCAAGTACCAAAAGGTCCATTGCAACCACTTGAAATTCCAGAATGGAAGTGGGAGCACATTACCATGGATTTCGTTACCGGTCTTCCTAGGGTTTCTCAAGGTATTGATGCGATTTGGGTCATTGTTGATAGATTGACCAAGTCTGCTCATTTCTTACCGATACGAGAAACTTATACACTTGAACGTCTTGCTCGTATGTACATAAACGAGATTGTA
This sequence comes from Panax notoginseng, assembly GCA_016801055.1. Taxonomy (NCBI): domain Eukaryota; kingdom Viridiplantae; phylum Streptophyta; class Magnoliopsida; order Apiales; family Araliaceae; genus Panax; species Panax notoginseng. The sequence goes on along the minus strand of CM029012.1, from coordinate 136,269,443 downwards.
AGACTGCATGGTATGCCAGTATCCATAGTTTCTGACCGAGACCCAAGATTCACTTCACGATTTTGGGTTAGTTTACAAAAAGCTATGGGCACGGAGTTACGATTTAGTTCAGCATATCATCCTCAGACGGACGGACAATCAGAGAGGACTATTCAAACTCTTGAAGATCTATTAAGACTCTGTGTCTTTGACTTCAAAGGAAGTTGGGACAAGTTCTTACCATTGGTGGAGTTTTCCTACAACAACAGTTATCAAGCAAGTATTGGCATGGCTCCATTCGAAGCATTGTATGGAAGAAAATGTCGTTCTCCAGTATGCTGGGATGAGGTGGGCGAAGCAACGTTGTTGGGACCGGAGTTGGTACGTATGACTACAGAAAAGATTCAAACGATCCGACAATGTATAAAAACCTCACAAGATCGACAAAAGAGTTATGCTGATCTTCATCGAAAGGACGTGGAATTTGATGTAGGAGATCATGTGTTCTTACGTGTTGCTCCATGGAAAGGAGTTACGAGATTTGGAAAGAGAGGAAAGCTAAATCCTCGATTCATCGGTCCATTTTTAATCCTCGATCGAGTAGGAACTGTGGCTTATAGACTCGCTTTACCGCCAAGTATGTCTCGTGTTCATAACGTTTTCCACATATCCATGTTACGTAAATATGTGGAAGACCCGAACCACATTATTGAGTTAGAACCGGACGAAATAGCGGAGGATTTGACGTATGAAGAAGTTCCTGTTCAAATCTTGGATAAGAAGGAACATATTCTACGCTCCAAGGTTATACCTCAAGTCAAAGTTTTGTGGAGAAACCACGATGTTGAGGAAATGACTTGGGAGTTAGAATCAGAAATGAAATCAAGGTATCATTACCTCTTCGACATACCAGGTACGTACCCTAATTTCGAGGGCGAAATTTCATAAGAAGGGGAGGTTGTAAGACCCCAATTTTTATAAATAAAGTTGAATTTTCTATAAATATCATTTTTGAATATTATGGAGTTAATTTGATATAATGTTATAGTTGTGGGTAATATTTATAAATTTTGCAAAGTAAGCAAGTTGTTATAAAATATTCGTTTGGTCGGAGAATATTCTTTTTGTCGGGGAATATTCGTACGACGGTACAATCATTGGTGGACCCCACAACGGAATTATTGTCGGATTGAGAAAACGACAAAATTATCTTTCTATAAAAATAACAGCTGAGGTATTACGTTAAAATCGTTAAAACTGTTGAACTACTCGGTAGTAAAAGTACAGTAATACGCGTGGTTGCATAGTAGCACACGGTATTGATTATTGATGCTTACGTGAGAAGTCACTCAGCTATACTCAATTATTGCTACAGTAATTGCTGCATCATATCTCTTAAATTATTGTCATAGTATCATCTGTTATATTATTGAGACGTTGTGGTAAGTTTGGTTATTTTATGGGGGGCCATATGTCATCATCTAAGAGTCTATTCGTCAATAGTAATTACCGTCGTCAATAGTAATTACCGTCGTCAATAGTAATTACCGTCGTCAATAGTAATTACCGTCGTCAATAGTATTTACCTTGGTCAATAGTAATTACCTTCGTCAATATTATTTACCTTGGTCAATAGTATTTACCTTGGTCAATAGTAATTACCTTCGTCAATAGTATTTACCTTGGTCAATAGTAATTACTTTCGTCAATAGTAGTTGTCCCTTCAATATTACCAAGAGTCATTTGACCATTCGTTAAGACCAAGAGTCATTTGACCCTTCGTTAAGACCAAGAGCCACCCTCAGTTTTTCTATAAATAGAGGCCTAGGGCTTCATTATTTTTCACGAATTCATTCAAGCTATAGAGAGAGAAAGTATAGAGAGAATAAGAGAGAGAGAATAAAAGTATTCTGCTACATCACTTTTCCAATATCCAGTTCTTTTAAGGTAAGGGATATTATTCTTTTGTATTCAAGAAGAGAACTTCTGTTATTCCATTTTTTTATTATTCTGTTGGAATAACCTGTATATGCGGAATACCCTATACTTGGTGACATTCTTCTATTATTCTGTCTTTGTTATTCTGTTGGAACATCTTGTCTGTGTGTTTTACACCGGACCTGGTTCCGTTTATTATTCTGTTGGAACATCCTGTCTGTGTGTTTTACACCGGACCTGGTTCCGTTTATTATTCTGTTGGAACATCCTGTCTGTGTGTTTTACACCGGACCTGGTTCCGTTTTTATTATTATTCTGTTGGAACATCCTGTCTGTGTGTTTTACACCGGACCTGGTTCCATTATTTATTATTCTGTTGGAATAACCTGTCTGTGCGGTCTATCGCATGCATGGTGATTTCTTTTGTTATTCCATTCTTTATTATACTCAGTTGGTTAAGTTATGACTTCTATACTCCATGAAATTTGTGGAATATCCTTGATAGTTGCGTTTCATCCAGTATCTTTTCAAGAAAATATTCTTCTAGGCATTCTTGAATTTTACTCCACAATGCAGTATCATGTTGACAATTTGGACGTTGTTAATTCCTGGATAAATTAATTCTTGAACTTGTTTTATTGAATTCTTATATCATTGTCATCATCCTCATGTTTATAAAATGTTGAAAGTCATCTGTGGCATGTATTGCATAGATGGACTTGGTATGATTATGACCAGGGATTATTCGGTATAATCATGACCGTAATGTTACAAATGATGTGGTAAAAGTCCTCATTGGCCCGTAGTGCATTGATGGACAGTTGTTGGCATGATCATGACCATTAATGAATATACGAATATCCTTGGCCGTAGTGCAGGGGTGATTCGATGATGTGGATTATTTTATTAAGCTGAGTCTCAGCGATCACAGTGTTGGAAAATCTTTTAAATCATAAAAGATAGTAGAGTTTATTTTCTACTTGACTCTTTTAATGGATTGCTTGTTCCGCTACAGTTAAACTTGATGTCTATTATATTTTATCAGTTTAACATTGTTGAAGGCTAATGATAATTTATTCTGCATTATCTTAGTCATAATATTTCTTACTGGGCTAGTTGAGCTCACCCTTTCTTTCACTGTTCTCTTCAGGAAATGAGAACGTAGCTGGGACAAGTCGGGGTACGGAGTGATGGTCCGAAGAATAGTATTAGTTAGTAGTCCTCACTATTCTATGTAATGGTGTGTTAATAAATGTAATGAGGACTCCTTTTGAGTATGAATACTCTCTAGAAGATAATATTTGTATTCAAACTCACAGTTTATGTTTTGTCGTATTGTACACGACAGTTGTATTATTAAGTTGTATTTGTATTCTGTACTATGTATCTGACGACTCAAGATGGGTGATGTATACCTATTTTTGGGGGGCGTCACATGTTCATCTCAACACATGTTCATCTTTGCACTACAGGCCAGAGATATTCATCAAGTAATCATACATCTTTGCACTACAAGCTAAAGATATTCAGTAATATCATCATTTAGGACTGAGGATGATGAAAAATATCTTAAAAAGAACGAATCCAGTGAGACAGAAGGACAAATATTAGGGATTCGTATAACAGTTTATCCAAGATCAATAATACTTCATAATAATCAATTGTGAAGCAGAATTCAAAAATAAAGATCAAAACATGGATACAATCAAAGATAGTAACCATAACAGACATCTTGGACAAAAAGAGAAAATTTTATTTTTCGGTGAATAGTGCCGTATTCGTGAATAGTGCCGTATACGTGAATAGTAACGTACACGTAAATAGTAACCCCGACACAAAAAGTTCCAAATTTGATAAAAACTCATATCAATATTTCAGCATAATGATATTGAAGAAAATAATATCATTAAGAAGAAAATAATATCCCTTACCTCAAAATATCAGTACTTTTGGTCGGAATACCGGTATAAGGCTGAAAGAAACTTGCTCTAATGAATAGAAACTCTCAAAGTATCTAAATACTCACAAAATACACTCAATAATCTAGAGAGAGAAAGAGAGAAAACTTGTTTCTGGTGTGATTTTCAATTCTAACTTAGCCCTCTATTTATAGGAAAATTTTAGTAGGCTTGACCTGCAACCTGATGGCTTTACCTGCTACTATTCCCACCCACCACATTTGAAATATAATTCAGAACATTTCTTCACCAACCACAAGTAGGGCCCACCAATTCTAGAATTTTCCACAAAAATGATTAACTCCGAAAATTCAACGATTTCTGAACCAGTCATCTCGTAAAATTCATAATAAATCATACGTTCATTTTTAACGGTTCAAAATTTGTGGACATATACTCAACTTATATATGTATAACATATCCAAAAATTACCACGATCCAACGGTCGGATTAAAAATTATAACCCCCACAAAATATCTCAAAAACCCTGATTTTTAATACCTCCATTCCGACAAAAATACTGATAAAAACCTCAACATTAACTCATTCATTTTTAACCACAAAAATATATCCCTCATTTATATCCACATAAAATAAATATTTCCTTATCATATGAATCAATAATTAATTATTCACAAATAATATTACAGAATCACATTTATGACAACCAGGCCGTTCCCAGGAAAGAGGGGGCTTTCCAATAAGGATTTCTCCTGACTGGCGCGCAATTAGATGACCAAACCTCTCCTTAGACAGAACTTTCTAGACATTATCAATAATGTTATCTAATAATATTATTCAAATAATATGAATTATTGATCTGATAATGAAAAATACTGTGCAGCAACAATTATTGAAACAACAATAATATAAAATATCAACGCATCAATTATTGAATCAATAAAATAAAATATTGAACAATAACTACTGTAACAATTATTGAGTAGTGCCTTCTTACGTAAGAATCAATAATTGGTGCAATACCGTGTGCTACTGTATTTTAACCACCGGGTATTCCAACAGTATTAACGGTAACAACTACGCCGTTATTTATAAATAACTTATACTTGTCGTTTTTTTCATCCAATCGCTTTCCGTTATGGGGCTCATACAAGGCTGCGCCGTCGTACGAATATTCCACGACCAAACGAATATTCCCCGACAAAATGAATATTTTATAACCACTTGCTTATTTTGTAAAATTTGCACCTTTCACCCATAACCAAAGTATTATATCAAATTAACCCCTTATTATTCACAATAATATTTAGAGAAAATTTGATTTTATTCATTAATAAGTTGGGGTCTTACAGTATGTAAGTAATATTATTTAGTTTCATATTCCTAATTCTACACTTATGTTGATAAGTATTGTTTCTATACTCCTTGAAATTAGTAGAATATCCTTGAAATTTGTACTTCATCAAGTATATTTTCACGAAAATATTTTTCTGAACATTCTTGTTAAATTTTAATCTTTTCATGCAGGGGTACTATTCACGAAGTACTATTCACGGGATATTATTCACTCGGATACTATTCACCCGTGGTACTATTCACAACAAAAATTAATTTATTTTCTGTCCAAATTATTTTTGATACATGAATATTATTCTTGAATTTTACTCCACAAAGCAGTTATCATGTTGACAATTTGGACATTTTTAAACTTTAGATAAATTAAAAATATTTAATATTTATCCTTAATTTCGTTTGATCGATGCTTATATCATTGTCATCATCCTCATGCTTATATTATTTTGGAAGTCATCTTTGGCCCGTAGTGCATAGATAGACTGTTAATTGGTATGATTATGACCATGAATTATGTATCGGTATAATCATGACCTGTAATGTTACAAATGATATGGTAAAAATTCTCATTGGCCCGTAGTGCATTGATGGATAGTTGTTGGCATGATCATGACCATTGGTGATAATAACAAATATCATTGGCCCGTAGTGCATGGATAATTTGTGGATGTGATATTAATGAATATCCTTAGCCCGTAGTGCATGGATAATTCGATGATGTGGATTATTTATTGAGTTGTGTTACAGCGATAAAATATTGATGATGAACTTTTAAATCATAGAAGATGGTAGATATCATACTCTACTTGACTTTTCTAATGGATTGCTTGTTCCGCTGCAATTAAACTTATTGTTTATTATATTCTATCAGTTTTACACTGTTGAAGGCTAACGATAATTTATTCTACATTATCTTAGTCATAATATTCTTTACTGAGCTAGTTGAGCTCACCATTTGCTTTCATTGTTCTCTTCAGAAAATGAGAACATAGTCGGGACTAGTCGGAGAATGGAGTGATGGTCCAAGATGGTGGCTATAATAGTCATCACTATTCTATGAAATAGTGTGATAATAATTGTAATGAGGACTTCATTTGAGTTTGAATATTGTCTACGAGACAATATTCGTGTTAAAACTCCCAGCTACATTTTTGTCGTATTGTATAAATTAAGTTTGTATTTGAATTTTGTTTCATGTATTTGGCGACTCAGAATGAGTTGTGTATACATATTTTGGGGGCGTCACATATTATTCATGTGTAAACTATCAAATTACTTGTGGAAATATCAATTCTTAAGATTATGTTTGTTTGCAAGTACTATACTTAGGATATAACTATAAATCTTAAGTGTTTTGTTTGTTTTCAAATTTAAACTTGGGATTATTAGTCTAAAAATTATAAAATAACTTAATAATCTTAGAATTATAATTCCGAAATTATAATATTTGTAAACAAACATAGCCTATAGTATATTTATCAACATAAAAAGTAACCCTTAAAAATGGATAAGCAAACTCTTGCACACGGAAGAAAGCCAAATCACACATGAGGGGAATATAATATAGCCAACATGACCTTCATATTTATAATTATAAAAAAATAAAAAATAAAAAGAAATTCGTATTCAGTGTGACGCCCCCAAAATGGGTCCACACAACCCATTTTGAGTCGCCAAATACATGGTACAAAAACCAAATACAAATTTCATTAATACAACTGTCGTGCAAAATACGACAACACATACGCTGAGAGTTTTAATACAAATATTGTCTTGTATACAATATCCAAACTCAAATAAAGTCCTCATTACAATTATTGTTACACTATTTTACAAAATATTGAGGACTGCTATATTAATCATCTTGAACCATCACTCCACTCCCTGACTAGCTAGTCCCAACTACATTCTCGCCTCCTGAGAAGAAAAATGGAACCAAATGAAAAAGGGTGAGCTCAACTAGCCCAGTAAAGAATATTATGACTAAGATAATGTAGAATAAATTATCCTTAGTCCTTAACAGGGAAATTTCCGATAGAATGCAATAGACAACAAGTTTTAGAATCAATAACTGTAGCGGAAACAACAATTCATTAGAAGAGTCAAGTAGAGCATGATATCTACTATCTTCTATGATTTAAAAGTTCATTATTAATATTTTATCCCTGTAACATCATTCAATAAATATTTCAAATCAACGAATTATCCATGCACTACGGGCCAAGGATATTCGTTAGTATCACCAGTGGTCATGATCATGCCAAACACCTGTCCATCTATGCACTACGGGCCAAAGAGGACTTTCACCACAAATCTTATCTGTAACATTAAAGATTATGATTATACCAATACACAATTCTTGGTTATAATCATACCAATCAACAGTCCATCTTTGCACTACGGGCCAAAGATGACTTTCAACACAATATAAGCATGTGGATGATGATAATGATATAAAGATTCAATCAAGTGAGATAAAGGATAAATATTGGATATTTATTATTGAATTTTTCCAGAGTCCAAAAATGTTCAAATTGTCAACATGATAACAATTTGTGAAGTAAAATTCAAGAATGATATTCATGTATCAAAAATAATTTGGACAGAAAAAAAAATTAAATTCTGTCATGAATAGTACCGTATGAATAGTACCGTATGAATAGTACCGTATGTATGAATAGTACCATATGAATAATGCTTATGAGTAGTACCGTATGAATAATACCCAGACATGAAAAGTTTAAAATTTAATAAGAAAGTTTAGACCAATTTTCCAGTGAAATGATATTAGATTCAGCGCAAAACTTAAGGAATTTCTAATCATTTTAGGAATTATAGAAGCAATACTTACCATAGTAAGTTTAAATTTACAAATATGAAATGAAATAATATCCCTTACATAATATGGAGTATGGAAGAAAATAATATTTCTTACGAGTATTGCAATAAAATAATATCATTTACCTTAGTAGAAACTAGATTTGACTGTAATATCGTATATTATTCTGAGAAAATATTACACAAAAAGCTACACTCAAAGTATTCTTATACTCAAGAGAAATACTCATAATACTATAGAATAAGAATTTTTGATATTGAAATGGTGTGTTGAGGAAGGAGGGGTAACCTCCCTTTTATAGTTCAACGAAGGGAGAAAAGTTAAGCAGGTTTGCCTAACTTTTCTTTCTCTTTCATGCCTAACTTCTCTGCCTAATTCCTTATTTTCCATATGGTTGGGGCCACACTTTGAAAACAAATGATTTGTAGGCAATTCATTATTTGTTTTGTAGGCAATTCATTCAAGGCTTAACTCACATTTTACAATGGTTAGGGCCCATAATATTTGAAAACAAAGGATTTGCAGGTAATTCATTCAAGGCTAAACTCACATTTTACAATAGTTGAGGCCCACAATATTTGAAAACAAAGGATGCAGGAGTAGGAAACGTTTCAAACATGCATCCACTTTAGAAAATAATGTGCAGAATTCAAAACGTGCACGGAAGAAAAAAATAAAAATGATAACATTCACTCCACTTTTATTCACATGCTAAAAGTTATATATTATTATAATAATATTACCATTTAAATTATAAAAAAATTATAATATTATAATAATATATTTGAATGAATATTTTTTCGAAGAAAATAATTGGCAAACTTTCAACAAATATTTTATGCTAAATTCCTACATTTATATCAAAATTGAACCAATATCCACCACATAATAATTATTCATAAATAATATTATAAGCTCACAATATTAACAACAAGCTCATTTTCAGGAAAGAGGGGGCTTTTCGATAAGGATTTATCCTTATTGGCGCGCAATTATATAACCTAACCCCTTTTTTCGACAGAACTTTCTAAATATTGTCAATAATGCTAACTATAATATGAATAATTGTGTCATGCCAATTATTGATTTGATAATATAAAATATTGTGCAGATGATACTGTGACAATAATATGAGATACTATGCAACAATTACTGTGGCAATTATTGAAGGAAACTGAGTGACTTCATACGTAAGAATCAATAAACATAGATATTGTGCAATACCGTGAGCTACTGTGCAACCACGCGTATTACTGTACTTTTTATCACCGGGAATTTCAACAGTTAACGGTAAAAGTTTTGCCGTTATTTTTATAAAAAGGTTATTTCTATCGCTTTCTATATCCGACAGTTATTCTGTTATGTGGTCCACCAATGTTTGCGCTGTAAGACCCCGAATTTTATGAAATAAAAGTATTCAATTTTTCTTATAATTACTATTCAGTAAATGGTTAAATTGATAAAAGTTTAAAGTTATGAGTGAAATATGATTTTTTTTCAAAATAAGCAAGTGGTTATAAAATAATCATTGTTGTCGGGGAATATTCGTTTGGTCGTGGAATATTCTTTCTGTCGGGAAATATTCGTATGACGGCGCAGCCATTTGTGGGCCCCATAACAGAATAACTGTCGGGTGAAGAAAACGATAAATTTGAGTTTTTATAAATAACGGCGTAGTTGTTACCGTTAACACTGTTGGAATACCCGGTGGTTAAAATACAGTAATACGCGTTATTGCACAGTAGCACACGGTATTGCATAGTATTTTTGAAATTATTGATTCTTACGTAAGAAGGCATTACTCAATAATTGTTACAGTAATTACTGTTCAATATTTTATTTTATTGATTCAATAATTGCTACGTTAAAATTTTGTATTATTGTTGTTCAATAATTGTTGCTGCACAGTATTTCCCATTATCAGATCAATAATTCATATTATTTGAATAGTATTATTAGATAGCATTATTGGCAATGTCTAGAAAGTTCTGTCTAAGGAGAGGTTTGGTCATCTAATTGCGCGCCAGTAAGGAAAAATCCTTATTGGAAAGCCCCCTCTTTCCTAGGAACGGCCTGGTTGTCATAAATGTGATTCTGTAATATTATTTGTGAATAATTAATTATTGATTCATATGATAAGAAAATATTTATTTTATGTGGATATAAATGAGGGATATATTTTTGTGGTTAAAAAATGAAGGAGTTAATGTTGAGATTTTTATCCGTATTTTTGTCGGAATGGAGGTATTAAAAATCAGGGTTTTTGAAATATTTTGCGGGGGTTATAATTTTTAATCCGACCGTTGGATCGTGATAATTTTTGGATATGTTATACATATATAAGTTGAGTATATGTCCACAAATTTTGAACCGTTAAAAATGAACGTATGATTTGTTATGAATTTTACGAGATGACTGGTTTAGAAATTGTTGAATTTTCGGAGTTTATCATTTTGGTAGAAAATTCTAGAATTAGTGGGCCCCACTTGTGGTTGGTGAAGAAATGTGCTGAATTATATTTCAAATGTGGTGGGTGAGAATAGTAGCAGGTAAAGCCATCAGGTTGCAGGTCAAACCTACCAAAATTTTCCTATAAATAGAGGGCTAAGTTAGAATTGAAAATCACACCAGAAACATAAGCTTTCTCTCTTTCTTTCTCTATATTATGAAGCATATTTTGTGAGTTTTTAGATACTTGGTGAGTTGGTATTCATCAGTGCAAGTTTCCTTCAGCATCATATCCGATATCCAGTCAGAAGTACTGCTCTTTTGAGGTAAGGGATAGTAAGGGATTTTAAGGGTTGCTATATTTTCCAGTTTCGTAATTTTTCTGACCTTCAAAAATTCTGGAAAGATTTGAAACGATATTTTGATGAGTTTTCTTGATTGTGTCCAAAAATGGTGATTTTTGGATGTATAGATTGAGAGTTATGAATTTTATGAGAAAAGACTATTTTAAAAGTAACAGCTTATAATTTCTTGTGGTTAACTCCAAAATTGATGAAATTTTTATTGGGAGTACATGTATATGAAAGGAGTATACTCTGTGAATTTCAGAATTTTTAGATAAAAGTACAATTTTTGATAAATGTCTAAATATTCGGCTATTTTGGCCATATGAAAAATAGTAAATGACTTTTAAAAATTCTGAGAAAAATATATGTTCACTATGGGACTATATTATGCTAAATTCAAGAAAAGAAATATTTTTGGAACTGATTTGGTATTTTTTATAAAAATATACTAGTTATGAGTAAATGAATTAAATATGTTATGTGAAGTAAGAAAATTGGAAAATAGGATTTTATAGCTTGAGAATCCTATATGAGGTATATGCAGATTTTTGATGAGGATTTTGGTTATTGGTAATGAAATCTTATGAGTTTGGTATTTTTGAATGATTAAATGCATTATTTAGTAAGTGTAAACAATTTAAATAAATTATTTATAAGCTTAAGAAATGTTATCCTTTCAATATCATTATACCGAAATATTGGTATGGATTTTATTGTGGAATTTCTACCTTTTTATGTCGGGATTACTATTCATGAGTTACTATTCACGAATTACTATTCACGAGTTACTATTCACGGGTACTATTCAAGACAAAATTGGTTTCTTTTTCTAACTAAATTATAGTTGATTTATGAATATTACTCTTGAGATTAAATCTAGATATTTTGATTATATTGATTTTACTATTATATATAACATTTTTATAACCTTGATGTTGAAATTCTCTTTCACTGGAGTGTAAAGATGGGTAGATTATTGGTATGATCATGACTAGGGTTCTCTTTGGCCTGTAGTGCAAAGTTGAATTGTGACTGGTATGATCATGACCATTGAATTTATAATTGAATATCTTAAGCTTAAGTGCAAAGGTGAATTGATCAACATGGTTATAATTATTGTTTATATAAATTCTAAAATGATTATAATTCTTTGAGATATTAATATATTTGGCATGTAGTTCAAATATGAACTGTTGATGAATATATTTGGCCTGTAGTGCAAATATGAACTGTTGATGAATATCTTTGGCCTGTAGTGCAAAGATGATATGTTGTTGAATATCTTTGGCCTGTAGTGCAAAGATGAACTGATGTTGAATATCTTTGGCCAGTAGTGCAAAGATAAACTGTTGACGAATATCTTTGGCCCGTAGTACAAAGATGAAATTATTAGTATGATTATGAACAAGAATTGTGATTTGGTATAACCATGATCTTTGATATTTCAGGTAAAGACAAGTGATGAAAATTATCTTTGTCCTGGATGAGAAGAGGAATTTAGAATCATAATTATGATTATGAGTTATTTATATGATTGTGGACCAGAACTGTTGATTAATGTTACAGGGATAAAACATTGTTGGTGGATTTTTAACATGGAGAAGATAATAGACTTTATAGTATATTTGACTCTTCTAATGGATTGCATGTTCCGCTGCAACTATGGTTGAAATTTTTTATCATCTACCATATGTTCTAAATCTCTAATTTATTATTGATGAAGACTATTGATAATTTATTTATCTTTAGTCATGATATTCTTTACTGGGCTAGTTGTGCTCACCCTTCTGTTCACAATTCCTTTCAGGTAATAAGAGTGTAGCTGGGTCGAGCGGGGGTAACAAGGGAATAGAACGGTGGTTATCATTTAGTAGTTATATTTGGTGAAGAAAATAGGGTGAGGCGAACCCAACGTTAGAAGGGTGTTTTGTCACTATCATACAAGATGTCTAATGACATACAACCTCGTGTCATCATAGGACAGGGTTGTGCTCATCCACTTGCTGAGTATATCTATGGACACTACCTATATAATCTTGGTGTTTGTTTGAAGTATAATTCTCAATTAGAGACAGTTGAGATAATGATAAGTCAAGAGAAGACTCACCATTGGGAAGAATATGATAGTAATCTTCTCGTTTTTCTTTGGGGTCTATTGGGTCAACCAAGGATAATTCTGTGGCCATATGATATCTATCATAACCTAGACGCGTGGCCTCCCATGTACGAAGGTTTCCTTGAGCACTTCCCAAATATTCTAATTTCTAAAACAGTTTTTGAATATACCTTTATGTAAGGTGTCATTGTGAGGTGATGTCCACGGTTAGAACATGAGTCACATTTGGTATATATTTGTATCCAAACTCACAGAATATGTGTTGTTGTATTTTGCACGACAATTGTTGTAATAAAGTTGTAGTTGTTTTCTGTACCATGTATTTGGCGACTCAGAATAGGTTAGATGGAATGGACCTATTTTGGGGTCGTTACATTTGGTATCAGAGCTTAGGGATATGATCTCTGGCGGAGATCGGGAAATACAACTAGGAGGGGAGAGATGAGTAAATCCTTCGCTAGTGTGTCCTACCTAAGCTTATTTGTTGGTCAGTCATAATATTGGGATATTATGTGATATGTTAATTTGTTCAATTAACCTTTGTTTTTGAAGCTGTATGCTAGAATGATATCAGAAATACAGGAGATGAGCAATTAAGAAATTATGATGACAGGGAAGATGGAATCTGAAATGAAAGGAAGGTATTCTCAACTCTTTGAAATATCAGGTACGTAAATTTCGGGGACAAAATTTCATAAGGAGGGGAGATTGTAAGACCCCGAATTTTATGAAATAAAAGTATTCAATTTTTCTTATAATTACTATTCAGTAAATGGTTAAATTGATAAAAGTTTAAAGTTATGAGTGAAATATGATTTTTTTTCAAAATAAGCAAGTGGTTATAAAATAATCATTGTTGTCGGGGAATATTCGTTTGGTCGTGGAATATTCTTTCTGTCGGGAAATATTCGTACGACGGCGCAGCCATTTGTGGGCCCCATAACAGAATAAGTGTCGGGTGAAGAAAATGACAAATTTGAGTTTTTACAAATAACGGCGTAGTTGTTACCGTTAACACTGTTGGAATACCCGGTGGTTAAAATACAGTAATACGCGTTATTGCACAGTAGCACACGGTATTGCATAGTATTTTTGAAATTATTGATTCTTACGTAAGAAGGCATTACTCAATAATTGTTACAGTAATTACTGTTCAATATTTTATTTTATTGATTCAATAATTGCTACGTTGAAATTTTGTATTATTGTTGTTCAATAATTGTTGCTGCACAGTATTTCCCATTATCAGATCAATAATTCATATTATTTAAATAGTATTATTAGATAGCATTATTGGCAATGTCTAGAAAGTTCTGTCTAAGGAGAGGTTTGGTCATCTAATTGCGCGCCAGTAAGGAGAAATCCTTATTGGAAAGCCCCCTCTTTCCTGGGAACGGCCTGGTTGTCATAAATGTGATTCTGTAATATTATTTGTGAATAATTAATTATTGATTCATATGATAAGAAAATATTTATTTTATGTGGATATAAATGAGGGATATATTTTTGTGGTTAAAAAATGAAGGAGTTAATGTTGAGATTTTTATCCGTATTTTTGTCGGAATGGAGGTATTAAAAATTAGGGTTTTTGAGATATTTTGCGGGGGTTATAATTTTTAATCCGACCGTTGGATCGTGGTAATTTTTGGATATGTTATACATATATAAGTTGAGTATATGTCCACAAATTTTGAACCGTTAAAAATGAACGTATGATTTGTTATAAATTTTACGAGATGACTGGTTCAGAAATTGTTGAATTTTCGGAGTTTATCATTTTGGTGGAAAATTCTAGAATTGGTGGGCCCCACTTGTGGTTGGTGAAGAAATGTGCTGAATTATATTTCAAATGTGGTGGGTGGGAATAGTAGCAGGTAAAGCCATCAGGTTGCAGGTCAAACCTACCAAAATTTTCCTATAAATAGAGGGCTAAGTTAGAATTGAAAATCACACCAGAAACATAAGCTTTCTCTCTTTCTCTCTCTATATTATGAAGCATATTTTGTGTGTTTTTAGATACTTGGTGAGTTGCTATTCATCAGTGCAAGTTTCCTTCAGCATCATATCCGATATCCAGTCAGAAGTACTGCTCTTTTGAGGTAAGGGATAGTAAGGGATAGTAATGAATTTTAAGGGTTTTTATATTTTCTAGTTTCGTAATTTTTCTGACCTTCAAAAATTCTGAAAAAATTTTAAACGATATTTTGATGAGTTTTCTTGATTGTGTCCAAAAATGGTGATTTTTGGATGTATAGATTGAGAGTTATGAATTTTATGAGAAAAGATTATTTTAAAAGTAACAGCTTATAATTTCTTGTGGTTAACTCCAAAATTGATGAAATTTTTATTGGGAGTACATGTATATGAAAGGAGTATACTCTGTGAATTTCAGAATTTTTAGATAAAAGTACAATTTTTGATAAATGTCTAAATATTCGGCTATTTTGGCCATATGAAAAATAGTAAATGACTTTTAAAAATTCTGAGAAAAATATATGTTCACTATGGGACTATATTATGCTAAATTCCAGAAAAGAAATATTTTTGGAACTGATTTGGTATTTTTTATAAAAATATACTAGTTATGAGTAAATGAATTAAATATGTTATGTGAAGTAAGAAAATTAGAAAATAGGATTTTATAGCTTGAGAATCCTATATGAGGTATATGCAGATTTTTGATGAGGATTTTGGTTATTGGTGATGAAATCTTATGAGTTTGGTATTTTTGAATGATTAAATGCATTATTTAGTAAGTGTAAACAATTTAAATAAATTGTTTATAAGCTTAAGAAATGTTATTCTTTCAATATCATTATACCGAAATATTGGTATGGATTTTATTGTGGAATTTCTACCTTTTTATGTCGGGATTACTATTCATGAGT
The DNA here is from genome assembly GCA_016801055.1 of Panax notoginseng. Classification (NCBI taxonomy): domain Eukaryota; kingdom Viridiplantae; phylum Streptophyta; class Magnoliopsida; order Apiales; family Araliaceae; genus Panax; species Panax notoginseng. Next base: position 136,253,616 of record CM029012.1, on the reverse strand, counting down.
TACTATTCACGAATTACTATTCATGAGTTACTATTCACGGGTACTATTCAAGACAAAATTGGTTTCTTTTTCTAACTAAATTATAGTTGATTTATGAATATTACTCTTGAGATTAAATCTAGATATTTTGATTATATTGATTTTACTATTATATATAACATTTTTATAACCTTGATGTTGAAATTCTCTTTCACTGGAGTGTAAAGATGGGTAGATTATTGGTATGATCATGACTAGAGTTCTCTTTGGCCTGTAGTGCAAAGTTGAATTGTGACTGGTATGATCATGACCATTGAATTTATAATTGAATATCTTAAGCTTAAGTGCAAAGGTGAATTGATCAACATGGTTATAATTATTGTTTATATAAATTCTAAAATGATTATAATTCTTTGAGATATTAATATATTTGGCATGTAGTGCAAATATGAACTGTTGATGAATATATTTGGCCTGTAGTGTAAATATGAACTGTTGTTGAATATCTTTGGCCTGTAGTGCAAAGATGAACTGTTGTTGAATATCTTTGGCCAGTAGTGCAAAGATAAACTGTTGACGAATATCTTTGGCCCGTAGTACAAAGATGAAATTATTAGTATGATTATGAACAAGAATTGTGATTTGGTATAACCATGATCTTTGATATTTCAGGTAAAGACAAGTGATGAAAATTATCTTTGTCCTGGATGAGAAGAGGAATTTAGAATCATAATTATGATTATGAGTTATTTATATGATTGTGGACCAGAACTGTTGATTGATGTTACAGGGATAAAACATTGTTGGTAGATTTTTAACATGGAGAAGATAATAGACTTTATAGTCTATTTGACTCTTCTAATGGATTGCATGTTCCGCTGCAACTATGGTTAAAATTTTTTATCATCTACCATATGTTCTAAATCTCTGATTTATTATTGATGAATACTATTGATAATTTATTTATCTTTAGTCATGATATTCTTTACTGGGCTAGTTGTGCTCACCCTTCTGTTCACAATTCCTTTCAGGTAATAAGAGTGTAGCTGGGTCGAGCGGGGGTAACAAGGGAATAGAACGGTGGTTATCATTTAGTAGTTATATTTGGTGAATAAAATAGGGTGAGGCGAACCCAACGTTAGAAGGGTGTTTTGTCACTATCATACAAGATGTCTAATGACATACAACCTCGTGTCATCATAGGACAAGGTTGTGCTCATCCACTTGCTGAGTATATCTATGGGCACTACCTATATAATCTTGGTGTTTGTTTGAAGTATAATTCTCAATTAGAGACAGTTGAGATAATGATAAGTCAAGAGAAGACTCACCATTGGGAAGAATATGATAGTAATCTTCTCGTTTTTCTTTGGGGTCTATTGGGTCAACCAAGGATAATTCTGTGGCCATATGATATCTATCATAACCTAGACGCGTGGCCTCCCATGTACGAAGGTTTCCTTGAGCACTTCCCAAATATTCTAATTTCTAAAACAGTTTTTGACTATACCTTTATGTAAGGTGTCATTGTGAGGTGATGTCCACGGTTAGAACATGAGTCACATTTGGTATATATTTGTATCCAAACTCACAGCATATGTGTTGTTGTATTTTGTACGACAATTGTTGTAATAAAGTTGTAGTTGTTTTCTGTACCATGTATTTGGCGACTCAGAATAGGTTAGATGGAATGGACCTATTTTGGGGTCGTTACATTTGGTATCAGAGCTTAGGGATATGATCTCTGGCGGAGATCGGGGAATACAACTAGGAGGGGAGAGATGAGTAAATCCTTCGCTAGTGTGTCCTACCTAAGCTTATTTGTTGGTCAGTCATAATATTGGGATATTATGTGATATGTTAATTTGTTCAATTAACCTTTATTTTTGAAGCTGTATGCTAGAATGATATCAGAAATACAGGAGATGAGCAATTAAGAAATTATGATGACAGGGAAGATGGAATCTGAAATGAAAGGAAGGTATTCTCAACTCTTTGAAATACCAGGTACGTAAATTTCGGGGACGAAATTTCATAAGGAGGGGAGATTGTAAGACCCCGAATTTTATGAAATAAAAGTATTCAATTTTTCTTATAATTACTATTCAGTAAATGGTTAAATTGATAAAAGTTTAAAGTTATGAGTGAAATATGATTTTTTTTCAAAATAAGCAAGTGGTTATAAAATAATCATTGTTGTCGGGGAATATTCGTTTGGTCGTGGAATATTCTTTCTGTCGGGAAATATTCGTACGACGGCGCAGCCATTTGTGGGCCCCATAACAGAATAACTGTCGGGTGAAGAAAATGACAAATTTGAGTTTTTATAAATAACGGCGTAGTTGTTACCGTTAACACTGTTGGAATACCCGGTGGTTAAAATACAGTAATACGCGTTATTGCACAGTAGCACACGGTATTGCATAGTATTTTTGAAATTATTGATTCTTACGTAAGAAGGCACTACTCAATAATTGTTACAGTAATTACTGTTCAATATTTTATTTTATTGATTCAATAATTGCTACGTTGAAATTTTGTATTATTGTTGTTCAATAATTGTTGCTGCACAGTATTTCCCATTATCAGATCAATAATTCATATTATTTGAATAGTATTATTAGATAGCATTATTGGCAATGTCTAGAAAGTTCTGTCTAAGGAGAGGTTTGGTCATCTAATTGCGCGCCAGTAAGGAGAAATCCTTATTGGAAAGCCCCCTCTTTCCTGGGAACGGCCTGGTTGTCATAAATGTGATTCTGTAATATTATTTGTGAATAATTAATTATTGATTCATATGATAAGAAAATATTTATTTTATGTGGATATAAATGAGGGATATATTTTTGTGGTTAAAAAATGAAGGAGTTAATGTTGAGATTTTTATCCGTATTTTTGTCGGAATGGAGGTATTAAAAATTAGGGTTTTTGAGATATTTTGCGGGGGTTATAATTTTTAATCCGACCGTTGGATCGTGGTAATTTTTGGATATGTTATACATATATAAGTTGAGTATATGTCCACAAATTTTGAACCGTTAAAAATGAACGTATGATTTGTTATGAATTTTACGAGATGACTGGTTCAGAAATTGTTGAATTTTCGGAGTTTATCATTTTGGTGGAAAATTCTAGAATTGGTGGGCCCCACTTGTGGTTGGTGAAGAAATGTGCTGAATTATATTTCAAATGTGGTGGGTGGGAATAGTAGCAGGTAAAGCCATCAGGTTGCAGGTCAAACCTACCAAAATTTTCCTATAAATAGAGGGCTAAGTTAGAATTGAAAATCACACCAGAAACATAAGCTTTCTCTCTTTCTCTCTCTATATTATGAAGCATATTTTGTGAGTTTTTAGATACTTGGTGAGTTGCTATTCATCAGTGCAAGTTTCTTTCAGCATCATATCCGATATCCAGTCAGAAGTACTGCTCTTTTGAGGTAAGGGATAGTAAGGGATAGTAATGAATTTTAAGGGTTTTTATATTTTCTAGTTTCGTAATTTTTCTGACCTTCAAAAATTCTGGAAAAATTTGAAACGATATTTTGATGAGTTTTCTTGATTGTGTCCAAAAATGGTGATTTTTGGATGTATAGATTGAGAGTTATGAATTTTATGAGAAAAGATTATTTTAAAAGTAACAGCTTATAATTTCTTGTGGTTAACTCCAAAATTGATGAAATTTTTATTGGGAGTACATGTATACGAAAGGAGTATACTCTGTGAATTTCAGAATTTTTAGATAAAAGTACAATTTTTGATAAATGTCTAAATATTCGGCTATTTTGGCCATATGAAAAATAGTAAATGACTTTTAAAAATTCTGAGAAAAATATATGTTCACTATGGGACTATATTATGCTAAATTCCAGAAAAGAAATATTTTTGGAACTGATTTGGTATTTTTTATAAAAATATCTAGTTATGAGTAAATGAATTAAATATGTTATGTGAAGTAAGAAAATTAGAAAATAGGATTTTATGGCTTGAGAATCCTATATGAGGTATATGCAGATTTTTGATGAGGATTTTGGTTATTGGTGATGAAATCTTATGAGTTTGGTATTTTTGAATGATTAAATGCATTATTTAGTAAAGTGTAAACAATTTAAATAAATTGTTTATAAGCTTAAGAAATGTTATTCTTTCAATATCATTATACCGAAATATTGGTATGGATTTTATTGTGGAATTTCTACCTTTTTATGTCGGGATTACTATTCATGAGTTACTATTCACGAATTACTATTCATGAGTTACTATTCACGGGTACTATTCAAGACAAAATTGGTTTCTTTTTCTAACTAAATTATAGTTGATTTATGAATATTACTCTTGAGATTAAATCTAGATATTTTGATTATATTGATTTTACTATTATATATAACATTTTTATAACCTTGATGTTGAAATTCTCTTTCACTGGAGTGTAAAGATGGGTAGATTATTGGTATGATCATGACTAGAGTTCTCTTTGGCCTGTAGTGCAAAGTTGAATTGTGACTGGTATGATCATGACCATTGAATTTATAATTGAATATCTTAAGCTTAAGTGCAAAGGTGAATTGATCAACATGGTTATAATTATTGTTTATATAAATTCTAAAATGATTATAATTCTTTGAGATATTAATATATTTGGCATGTAGTGCAAATATGAACTGTTGATGAATATATTTGGCCTGTAGTGCAAAGATGAACTGTTGACGAATATCTTTGGCATGTAGTGCAAAGATGAACTGTTGTTGAATATCTTTGGCCAGTAGTGCAAAGATAAACTGTTGACGAATATCTTTGGCCCGTAGTGCAAAGATGAAATTATTAGTATGATTATGAACAAGAATTGTGATTTGGTATAACCATGATCTTTGATGTTTCAGGTAAAGACAAGTGATGAAAATTATCTTTGTCCTGGATGAGAAGAGGAATTTAGAATCATAATTATGATTATGAGTTATTTATATGATTGTGGACCAGAACTGTTGATTGATGTTACAGGGATAAAACATTGTTGGTAGATTTTTAACATGGAGAAGATAATAGACTTTATAGTCTATTTGACTCTTCTAATGGATTGCATGTTCCGCTGCAACTATGGTTGAAATTTTTTATCATCTACCATATGTTCTAAATCTCTGATTTATTATTGATGAAGGACTATTGATAATTTATTTATCTTTAGTCATGATATTCTTTACTGGGCTAGTTGTGCTCACCCTTTTGTTCACAATTCCTTTCAGGTAATAAGAGTGTAGCTGGGTCGAGCGGGGGTAACAAGGGAATAGAACGGTGGTTATCATTTAGTAGTTATATTTGGTGAATAAAATAGGGTGAGGCGAACCCAACGTTAGAAGGGTGTTTTGTCACTATCATACAAGATGTCTAATGACATACAACCTCGTGTCATCATAGGACAGGGTTGTGCTCATCCACTTGCTGAGTATATCTATGGGCACTACCTATATAATCTTGGTGTTTGTTTGAAGTATAATTCTCAATTAGAGACAGTTGAGATAATGATAAGTCAAGAGAAGACTCACCATTGGGAAGAATATGATAGTAATCTTCTCGTTTTTCTTTGGGGTCTATTGGGTCAACCAAGGATAATTCTGTGGCCATATGATATCTATCATAACCTAGACGCGTGGCCTCCCATGTACGAAGGTTTCCTTGAGCACTTCCCAAATATTCTAATTTCTAAAACAATTTTTGACTATACCTTTATGTAAGGTGTCATTGTGAGGTGATGTCCACGGTTGGAACATGAGTCACATTTGGTATATATTTGTATCCAAACTCACAGCATATGTGTTGTTGTATTTTGCACGACAATTGTTGTAATAAAGTTGTAGTTGTTTTCTGTACCATGTATTTGGCGACTCAGAATAGGTTAGATGGAATGGACCTATTTTGGGGTCGTTACATTTGGTATCAGAGCTTAGGGATATGATCTCTGGCGGAGATCGGGGAATACAACTAGGAGGGGAGAGATGAGTAAATCCTTCGCTAGTGTGTCCTACCTAAGCTTATTTGTTGGTCAGTCATAATATTGGGATATTATGTGATATGTTAATTTGTTCAATTAACCTTTGTTTTTGAAGCTGTATGCTAGAATGATATCAGAAATACAGGAGATGAGCAATTAAGAAATTATGATGACAGGGAAGATGGAATCTGAAATGAAAGGAAGGTATTCTCAACTCTTTGAAATATCAGGTACGTAAATTTCGGGGACGAAATTTCATAAGGAGGGGAGATTGTAAGACCCCGAATTTTATGAAATAAAAGTATTCAATTTTTCTTATAATTACTATTCAGTAAATGGTTAAATTGATAAAAGTTTAAAGTTATGAGTGAAATATGATTTTTTTTCAAAATAAGCAAGTGGTTATAAAATAATCATTGTTGTCGGGGAATATTCGTTTGGTCGTGGAATATTCTTTCTGTCGGAAAATATTCGTACGACGGCGCAGCCATTTGTGGGCCCCATAACAGAATAAGTGTCGGGTGAAGAAAATGACAAATTTGAGTTTTTACAAATAACGGCGTAGTTGTTACCGTTAACACTGTTGGAATACCCGGTGGTTAAAATACAGTAATACGCGTTATTGCACAGTAGCACACGGTATTGCATAGTATTTTTGAAATTATTGATTCTTACGTAAGAAGGCATTACTCAATAATTGTTACAGTAATTACTGTTCAATATTTTATTTTATTGATTCAATAATTGCTACGTTGAAATTTTGTATTATTGTTGTTCAATAATTGTTGCTGCACAGTATTTCCCATTATCAGATCAATAATTCATATTATTTGAATAGTATTATTAGATAGCATTATTGGCAATGTCTAGAAAGTTCTGTCTAAGGAGAGGTTTGGTCATCTAATTGCGCGCCAGTAAGGAGAAATCCTTATTGGAAAGCCCCCTCTTTCCTGGGAACGGCCTGGTTGTCATAAATGTGATTCTGTAATATTATTTGTGAATAATTAATTATTGATTCATATGATAAGAAAATATTTATTTTATGTGGATATAAATGAGGGATATATTTTTGTGGTTAAAAAATGAAGGAGTTAATGTTGAGATTTTTATCCGTATTTTTGTCGGAATGGAGGTATTAAAAATTAGGGTTTTTGAGATATTTTGCGGGGGTTATAATTTTTAATCCGACCGTTGGATCGTGGTAATTTTTGGATATGTTATACATATATAAGTTGAGTATATGTCCACAAATTTTGAACCGTTAAAAATGAACGTATGATTTGTTATAAATTTTACGAGATGACTGGTTCAGAAATTGTTGAATTTTCGGAGTTTATCATTTTGGTGGAAAATTCTAGAATTGGTGGGCCCCACTTGTGGTTGGTGAAGAAATGTGCTGAATTATATTTCAAATGTGGTGGGTGGGAATAGTAGCAGGTAAAGCCATCAGGTTGCAGGTCAAACCTACCAAAAATTTTCCTATAAATAGAGGGCTAAGTTAGAATTGAAAATCACACCAGAAACATAAGCTTTCTCTCTTTCTCTCTCTATATTATGAAGCATATTTTGTGAGTTTTTAGATACTTGGTGAGTTGCTATTCATCAGTGCAAGTTTCCTTCAGCATCATATCCGATATCCAGTCAGAAGTACTGCTCTTTTGAGGTAAGGGATAGTAAGGGATAGTAATGGATTTTAAGGGTTGTTATATTTTCCAGTTTCGTAATTTTTCTGACCTTCAAAAATTCTGGAAAAATTTGAAACGATATTTTGATGAGTTTTCTTGATTGTGTCCAAAAATGGTGATTTTTGGATGTATAGATTGAGAGTTATGAATTTTATGAGAAAAGACTATTTTAAAAGTAATAGCTTATAATTTCTTGTGGTTAACTCCAAAATTGATGAAATTTTTATTGGGAGTACATGTATATGAAAGGAGTATACTCTGTGAATTTTAGAATTTTTAGATAAAAGTACAATTTTTGATAAATGTCTAAATATTCGGCTATTTTGGCCATATGAAAAATAGTAAATGACTTTTAAAAATTCTGAGAAAAATATATGTTCACTATGGGACTATATTATGCTAAATTCCAGAAAAGAAATATTTTTGGAACTGATTTGGTATTTTTTATAAAAATATACTAGTTATGAGTAAATGAATTAAATATGTTATGTGAAGTAAGAAAATTGGAAAATAGGATTTTATAGCTTGAGAATCCTATATGAGGTATATGCAGATTTTTGATGAGGATTTTGGTTATTGGTAATGAAATCTTATGAGTTTGGTATTTTTGAATGATTAAATGCATTATTTAGTAAGTGTAAACAATTTAAATAAATTATTTATAAGCTTAAGAAATGTTATCCTTTCAATATCATTATACCGAAATATTGGTATGGATTTTATTGTGGAATTTCTACCTTTTTATGTCGGGATTACTATTCATGAGTTACTATTCACGAATTACTATTCACGAGTTACTATTCACGGGTACTATTCAAGACAAAATTGGTTTCTTTTTCTAACTAAATTATAGTTGATTTATGAATATTACTCTTGAGATTAAATCTAGATATTTTGATTATATTGATTTTACTATTATATATAACATTTTTATAACCTTGATGTTGAAATTCTCTTTCACTGGAGTGTAAAGATGGGTAGATTATTGGTATGATCATGACTAGGGTTCTCTTTGGCCTGTAGTGCAAAGTTGAATTGTGACTGGTATGATCATGACCATTGAATTTATAATTGAATATCTTAAGCTTAAGTGCAAAGGTGAATTGATCAACATGGTTATAATTATTGTTTATATAAATTCTAAAATGATTATAATTCTTTGAGATATTAATATATTTGGCATGTAGTTCAAATATGAACTGTTGATGAATATATTTGGCCTGTAGTGCAAATATGAACTGTTGATGAATATCTTTGGCCTGTAGTGCAAAGATGATATGTTGTTGAATATCTTTGGCCTGTAGTGCAAAGATGAACTGTTGTTGAATATCTTTGGCCAGTAGTGCAAAGATAAACTGTTGACGAATATCTTTGGCCCGTAGTACAAAGATGAAATTATTAGTATGATTATGAACAAGAATTGTGATTTGGTATAACCATGATCTTTGATATTTCAGGTAAAGACAAGTGATGAAAATTATCTTTGTCCTGGATTAGAAGAGGAATTTAGAATCATAATTATGATTATGAGTTATTTATATGATTGTGGACCAGAACTGTTGATTGATGTTACAGGGATAAAACATTGTTGGTGGATTTTTAACATGGAGAAGATAATAGACTTTATAGTCTATTTGACTCTTCTAATGGATTGCATGTTCCGCTGCAACTATGGTTGAAATTTTTTATCATCTACCATATGTTCTAAATCTCTAATTTATTATTGATGAAGACTATTGATAATTTATTTATCTTTAGTCATGATATTCTTTACTGGGCTAGTTGTGCTCACCCTTCTGTTCACAATTCCTTTCAGGTAATAAGAGTGTAGCTGGGTCGAGCGGGGGTAACAAGGGAATAGAACGGTGGTTATCATTTAGTAGTTATATTTGGTGAAGAAAATAGGGTGAGGCGAACCCAACGTTAGAAGTGTGTTTTGTCACTATCATACAAGATGTCTAATGACATACAACCTCGTGTCATCATAGGACAGGGTTGTGCTCATCCACTTGCTGAGTATATCTATGGGCACTACCTATATAATCTTGGTATTTGTTTGAAGTATAATTCTCAATTAGAGACAGTGGAGATAATGATAAGTCAAGAGAAGACTCACCATTGGGAAGAATATGATAGTAATCTTCTCGTTTTTCTTTGGGGTCTATTGGGTCAACCAAGGATAATTCTGTGGCCATATGATATCTATCATAACCTAGACGCGTGGCCTCCCATGTACGAAGGTTTCCTTGAGCACTTCCCAAATATTCTAATTTCTAAAACAGTTTTTGAATATACCTTTATGTAAGGTGTCATTGTGAGGTGATGTCCACGGTTGGAACATGAGTCACATTTGGTATATATTTGTATCCAAACTCACAGCATATGTGTTGTTGTATTTTGCACGACAATTGTTGTAATAAAGTTGTAGTTATTTTCTGTACCATGTATTTGGCGACTCAGAATAGGTTAGATGGAATGGACCTATTTTGGGGTCGTTACATGCGCCGTCGTATGGATATTCCCCGATAAAACGAATATTTTTCGACCAAACGAATATTATATGATAACTTGCTTACTTTGTAAAATTTGCACATTTCACACATAACTAAACCATTATATCAAATCAACACCTTATTATTCAAAATAATAATTAGAGAATTAAATCTTTATTCATAAAAAGTTGTGGTCTTACATTCAGAGCGTTACAAGCGAGACATATGTAAGACCCCAATTTTTATGAATAAAGATTAATTTTTCTCTAAATAATATTTTGAGTAATAAGGTGTGGATTTGATATAAAGTTATAGTTCTGGGTAATATTTATAAATTTTGCAAAGTAAGCAAGTTGTCATAAAATATTCTTTTGGTCGGGGAATATTCGTTTTATCATAAAATATTCGTACGACGACACAATCATTAGTGGACCCCACAACAAAATTACTGTTGGATTTAGAAAGTGACAGAAATAACTTTTTATAAAAATAATGGCAAAATTTTTACCGTTAACTGTTGAAATACCTGGTGGTAAAAGTGCATTAATACGCGTGGTTGCACAGTAGCACACAGTATTGTACAATATCTTTGATTATTGATGCTTACATGAGAAGTCACTCAGTTTATTCAATTATTACCACAGTAATTGCTGCACATTATCTTACAATATTGATTCAATTATTGTCACAATATTTTATTAAATCAATAATTAAGACAATAAAGTTATTCATATTATTATTTGCATTATTGACGATGTCTAGAAAGTTCTGTCGAGAGAAAGGGTTTGTTTACCTAATTGCGCGTCAATAAAGCGAAGTCCTTATCGGAAAGTCTCATCTTTTCTGGGAATGATATGGTTATTAATATTGTGAGTTATAATATTAATGATGAAAAAAATATTATTAAAAATGTGTTTTGTGAAGCCAAGTGAATTGAGATAAATAGAGGGAATTTTTATGATGTATTTGTTGTGAATTTGGTTTCTTACATGGGCCCCCACTTACTCATTTTTCAAAATTATCGGTATAAAGTTATCTCAATTTTTTTTTCATTACTTATATGTGTGTGTGTGTGTGTGTGTATATATATATATATATATATATATATATATTATATAAGTTTTATTTTTTATATAAAATAGAATATATTATATTTAATATTGCATAGTACTGCATAGTGTGTGCATAGTGCAACATAGTAAAATCAAAATTTTTCAATGAATTCGCGCCGAACATCGTCCGTGATTTTTTCCCATTGTGCAGTCCATGATTTTATTTTTTAAATAGTATCCAATCATTCTCCTATAAATAGGATGCTTAGTTTAGAATTGAAAATCACACCAGAATCAGAGAATTCTTCTTCTATAATATTGAGCGTATTTCTTTAGAGTTTAAGGAAGCTTTGAGTATAGAAAATAATGTAAGTTTTCTTCAAGAATATCCCCGCTATACCATTCAGAAGTACTCTCCTTTTAAGGTAAGAGATATTATTTTTGTTCAATATTCGTATGAAATAATATTTTCTTCCATACTGTGTAGTATGTAAGTAATATTATTTCGATTCGTATTCCTAATTCACTACAAGAAAAAGGCTTAATTCCGACGGAATATTCCATCGGAAATAAGCCTATTCTTTCGGAAATAAAATATTTTTGACGAAATATTCTGTCAAACATTCGGTCGTATATATACGCGTCGAAGATAAGATCCGTCAGAAATTCCGTTGAATCCACCTTATCTTCGATGAACTTATCTATGACGGAATTTCGTCGAACATAAGTTATCTACGACTGAATATATAGGACGGAATCTTCTGTCAGGTATAATATACCTTATTTTCGACAGACTTATTCCCTCGGCATTAACCTATTTCTGACTGAAAATTAAAATAAATCGGCATTTATTAAAAATGGCTAATTATTACCTTCGACAGATATTTCGTCGAAGATATATTATTTTCAACGGACGTATTCCCTCGGAATTAACTTATTTCCGACAGAAAATTAAAATACACCGGTATTTATTAAAAATTGGGTAATTGTTAAATCCGACGGAATTTTCGTCAGAGATCCCTTATTCCGTCTGAAATAATTGTGTTTTTTTTAATGCAGATTTGAAAAGTTCAATTTCTAGGTGTTTAAACCCATTTATGTACCTGTAACCTATCACAACCCAATACACAGTAATATAAACCTGTATCTCACATTCAAATAGCAACGTAGCGCTAAAATGTAATATCCACCCAAACGTAATCTTCAACTATTTATCATACACATTCACATTCAAATTTCCACCAAAACATATTATAAGCTAATGTTCTATAAATATAAGCTAACCAATTACAAATATAAGCTAATGTTTCATAAATGATAAACAATATAATTTACAATACTTATACAGATGCAATTAGACACTACAATATATACAAATGTTCTACAATAACATTCATACAAATGAACTATAAAATAGTAAAAGCATCATCATCGGACGGAGGTGAACGACGCTGCTCTGGTGTATAGAAAGCAGTGTCGTCCGCTTGCTCGTCATCACCAGTCTGCTCGCCATCGTCACCCTGTTGATAGAATCAAAAATATAAATCATTAGTCTGTATATATATATATATATATATATATATATATATATATATATATATATATATATGAGAATTAACAAGCTAGCCTTAATTGAAAAAAATATAAACAATAAGAATACCTGAGTAGGCGGGGGCAGACGAAAAGCCTCCTCCAAGAGGGTAATCACCATCTGGAGCATCTTGCCGCTCCAAGCGTTGAATTGGTCCCGCGGTAATCCCACACTCTCTGCGGAGGCCCCTGCTATAATTTCCTGAGCAATCTGGTGAAGACGAGAACTGGAAGGCAACTGCTGACGCCGAAAGACCGGATCGGTACCGAACCTATCCAACACGACCCTTATCAGCCGCCGGAAGATATCGTCATCCAAGTCAGTGTCCGTATGAGATGGTTCGACATGTGCTCTCGGACGCTGGCTGGAGCCTATAAAAAGATACAAATTCGATTACTAATTAATAATAATTTCTATAATGTGATAAATTCGGATAATTTATGTGAAACATAAAAAATATTACCTCCAGAAAGTGTATATGCGAGTATCCTCGGCAGACCCAACACTCGATATCTGCTGGTACTACTAGTAGGGGGATCTTAAGACGCGACCCATTGTCTCAGCTCCTCATCCCGATCTAATACAATATCGGGAAGAGGGGTGGCGGAATCTAACGGCTCAGAACCCCTCCTAATAGCCTCCAGCTCAGCTATACGCTCGTCCCGAAGCCTCTGAAATCGGTCCTATAATTTATTTTGTATACGTATGTTAATTATATCATTTTATTTACGATTGAATATTACTAAAAGATAGTAAGATGAATATCCTTGAAATTTGCGCTTCATCTAGTATCTTTTTACAAGAATACTTTTCTGAACATTCTTGTTAAATTTTGATCTTTTCATGACGGGGTACTATTCACGAAGTACTATTCACGAGGTACTATTCATGATAAAAATTGATTTCTTTTCTGTCCAAATTATTTTGATATATGAATATGATTCTTAAATTTTACTTCACAAAGCAGTTATCATGTTGACAATTTGGACATTCTTGAACTCTGGATAAATTTATTTACAAATATTTAAAATTTATCCTTGCCCTTACTTAAATTTGATTTTTATATCATTGTCATTATCCTCATGCTTATATTGTGATGAAAGTCATATTTGGCCCGTAGTGCATAGATGAACTATTGATTGGTATGATTATGACTATGTATCAGTATAATCATGACCTGTAATGTTACAAATGATGTGATAAAAGTCCTCATTGGGCCGTAGTGCATTGATGGACAGTTGTTGACATGATCATGACCACTGGTGATACTAACGAATATTCTTGGCCCATAGTGCATGGATAATTCGTGGATGTGATAATAATAAATATCATTGGCCCGTAGTGCATGAATAATTCATGGATGTAATACTAACGAATATCCTTGACCCGTAGTGCATGGATAATTCGATGATGTGGATTATTTATTGAACCGTGTTACAACGATAAAATATTGATGATGAACTTTTAAATCATAGAAGATAGTAGATATTATGCTCTACTTGACTCTTCTAATGGATTACTTGTTCTGATGCAGTTAGACTTGTTGTCTATTATATTCTATCAGTTTTACAGTGTTGAAGGCTAACGATAATTTATTCTTCATTATATTAGTTATAATATTCTTTACTGGGCTAGTTGAGTTCACCCTTTATTTTCATTGTTCTCTTCAGGAAATGAGAATATAGCTGAGACTAGTCGGGGAATGAAGTGACCGTCCGAGATGATGGTTGTAGTAATCCTCACTACTTTATAAAATAGTGTGATAATAATTTTAATGAGGACTCCATTTGAGTTTGGATATTGTCTACGAGACAATATTCGTGTTAAAACTCTCAACTATGTTTTGTCGTATTTTATACGACATTTGTATTATTAAGTTTGTATTTGAATTCTGTACCATGTATTTGGCGACTTAGAATGGGTTGTGTATATCTATTTTGGGGGCGTCACAACATAGATAGGCTTGCAAATGAACCGAACCATTCGCGAACATGTTCGGTTCGATCTGAGTTTGATTTGAATATCTAGTCGAGTTCGCACAAGGTGTTATGTTCGATTGATCAATCGAACATGTTCGCGAACCATGCGGTTCGGTTTGACTATGTTTGCGAACAGTTCAGTTCAGTTCGGTTCGGTTCGACTTATTCGAGTTTGATTTGAGTTCGGTCCGAGTTTTTCATGAGTAGCTCATGAGATATTCAAGTTTGAATTGTATTTCTTACATATTTACAGTTTTTAAAATTCTAAATAAAAATAGTTGGTTATTTCATACTCCTTGTCCCTCCATCCCTTATTATTTATTTTTTTAAAAAGTTGACACAAATAACTAACTGGCGACTCTTACAGTCAAATCGTCGACATATACATGTCGGACCTTTTCAAACTTGTTTTTTCAAATAAATCTTACCTAAAATGAGAACACCAAAAGACAAGAACAGAAAGGGACAAATAAAAATCCCGACGTTGACACTTTACACCTTTCTTATACCCAAGAAAGATATACTGTTTGGACTTGGCATCAAGCTTTGATCTCTCATCACCCGGAACTTGCACATAGGCTGGACACCCAAAGATCTTCATACTTGAGTAATCTACCTCATTGCCTGTCCACACCTCTTGTGCTAACTTATTATCCAGAGCAGTACTCGGCGACCTGTTTATAACGTGAACTGCCATACTCACTGCTTCTGCCCAGAAATCCTTCGAAAGCCCTATATTTAGTCTCATGCACTGTGCCCGCTCTGCTATAGTTCTGTTCATTCTCTCTGCCACCCCATTCTGATGTGGGGTCTTTCTAACAGTCCAGTGACGTTGAATCTCATGCTCATCATAAAACTTCACAAACGGTTCATACTTGTACTTTGTCCCGTTATCTGATCTGAGGCACTTAATTTTTCTCCCTGTTTGATTTTCCACTTCAGCTTTCCATACCCTGAATTTTTCAAAGACCTCAGACTTGTGTCGCATGAAGTACACCCAAACCTTTCTCGAAAAATCATCGATAAAAGTCAAGAAATACCGTGATCCCGCTTTTGAAGCTACTCTCATTGGCCCCCAAACATCAGAGTGCACATAGTCAAGTATTCCCTTCGTTTTGTTCGCCGCACTCTTAAACTGCACCTTACACTGTTTTCCCAAGACGCAAAACTTGCACAAATCTAACTTGCACGACTTCACCCCTCTCAACAGATTTCTTCTGTGTAATTCTAGCATCCCACGTTCCCCCATATGCCCTAGCTGTAAGACCCCGAATTTTATGAAATAAAAGTATTCAATTTTTCTTATAATTACAATTCAGTAAATGGTTAAATTGATAAAAAGTTAAAGTTATGGGTGAAATGTGAAATTTTTTCAAAATAAACAAGTGGTTATAAAATAATCATTGTTGTCGGAGAATATTCGTTGGTCGTAGAATATTCTTTCTGTCGGAGAATATTCGTACGACGGCGCAACTATTTGTGGGCCCCATAACGGAAAACGGTCGGATGAAGATAACGACAAAAATTGAATTTTTATAATTAACGGTATAGTTGTTACCGTTAACACTGTTAGAATACCCGGTGGTTAAAATACAGTAATACGCGTTATTGCACAGTAGCACACGGTATTGCACAGTATTTTTGAAATTATTGATTCTTAAGTAAGAAGGCACTACTGAATAATTGTCACAGTAATTACTGTTCAATATTTTATTTTATTGATTCAATAATTGCTACGTTGATATTTTATATTATTGTTGTTTCAATAATTGTTGCAGCACATCATCTCCATTATCAGATCAATAATTCATATTATTTGAATAATATTATTAGATAGCATTATTGGCAATGTCTAGAAAGTTCTGTCTAAAGAGAGGTTTGGTCATCTAATTGCGCGCCAATAAGGAGAAATCCTTATTGGAAAGCCCCCTCTTTCCTAGGAACGGTCTGGTTGCTAGTACTGTGATTCTGTAATATTATTTGTAAATAATTAATTATTGATTTATATGATGAGAAAAATATTAATTTTATGTGGATATAGATGGAGAAAATTTTTAAAGTGACAATGGTTGAAAAATGATATTTTATCTTTTCTGATAAAATAATTTATTATTATATTTAATAATATAATAATGGTGATAGTTTTACAATGAATGTGGGATATATGAGTATATGAGGAGGAAGAATATTTTTGTTGTATTAAATAATTAACACATGTTTTGTGTGTCGGTGGACCCCATTTCTTGACTGAAATTTGATTATAGCTTGTAAAATCGTCCGTTTATGGATTTCGGTCAATTTTTATTTGGAATTTGAAAAAACTTTCTTCTGCAAAGTTGTAGAGAATTGAATTTCCTATAAAAAATCACAAGATTTGAATTTTCTGATAAAAGGGCTATTTTCTATGAATTGTTGAAGTTTCAGAAAATAAAATAATTTTTATTAAAATTGAGCGGGACCCACTCTTATTTAAAACATGTGGGCTGTTTGTTTTTCTTCCAAGTTGGCATGCTTGATGGCTGAACTTGGTTGGTACGTTGGAAGGATGAAATAAATAATAATTTTTATTATTTTAGTCTCCTTTGGCGTTCTAGCATTTTCCTATAAATAGGTGCTTAAGTTAGAATTGAAAATCACACCAGAAACAAGTTTTCTTTCTCTCTATATTATCAAACATATTTTTGCGAGTATTTAGATACTTTGAGAGTTGCTATTTAGTAGAAGTTTCCTTCGATTTTCATCCGATATTCAAGTCAGAAGTACTACTCTTTTGAGGTAAGAGATTTTAAGGGTTATTATGTTTTTCAGTTCGTAATTCTTCTGACCTTCAGAAAATTCTAGAAAAATTTGAAATGATATTTTGATGAGTTTTATTGATTGTGTCTAAAAATGGTGATTTTTGGATGTATAGATTAAGAGTTATGAATTTTACGGGAAAAGACTATTTTAAAAGTAACCGCTTATAACTCCTTGTGGTTAACTCCAAAATTGATGAAAATTTTATTGGAAGTATATCTATATAATATCAGTGTACTCTGTGAAATTCGAAATTTTTGGATAAAATTACAATTTATGATAAATGTCTAAATATTCGGCTGTTTTGGCCATATGAAAAATAGTAAATGAGTTTTAAAAATTCTGAGAAAAATATATGTTCAATATGGAACTATATTCTGCTAAATTCCAGAAAAGAAATATTTTTAGAACTGATTTGGTATTTTTTATGAAAATAGACTAGTTATGAGTAAATGAATTAAATATGTTATGTGAAGTACGAAAATTAGAAAATAGGATTTTATGGCTTGAGAATCCTATATGAGGTATATGCAGATTTTTTATGAGGGTTTTGGTTATTGGTAATGAAATCTTATGAGTTTGACATTTTAGGATGATTAAATACATTATTTAGTAAAGTGTAAACAATTAAAATAAATTGTTTATAAGCTTAAGAAATATTATTCTTTCAATATCATTATACCGAAATATTGGTATGTATTTTATTGTGGAATTTCTACCTTTTTGTGTCAGGTTTACTATTCACGAGTTATTATTCACGAGTTACTATTCATGAGTTACTATTCACGAGTTACTATTCACGACAAAATTGGTTTCTTTTTCTGACCAAATTGTAGTTGATTTATGAATATTACTCTTGAGATTAAATCTATATGTTGATTATATTGATTTTATTATCATATATAACATTTTTATAACCCTAATGATGATATTTCTCTTTGACTTGAGTGTAAAGATGGGTAGATTTTTGGTATGATCATGACTATTGGTTTTCTTTGGTCAGTAGTACAAAGTTGAATTGTTGACTGGTATGATCATGACCATTGAATTTATAATTGAATATCTTTAGCTTAAGTGCGAAGGTGAATTGATCGACATGGTTATAATTATTGTTTATATAAATTCTGAAATGATTATATATTTCTTTGAGATATTAATATATCTGGCCTATAGTGCAAATATGAACTGTTGATGAATATATTTGGCCTGTAGTGCAAATATGAACTGTTGTTGAATATCTTTGGCATGTAGTGCAAAGATGACCTGTGGTTGAATATCTTTGGCCAGTAGTGCAAAGATGAATTATTGATGAATATCTTTGGTCAGTAGTACAAAGATGAATTGTTGATGAATATCTTTGGCCCGTAGTGCAAAGATGACATGTTGTTGAATATCTTTGGCCAGTAGCGCAAAGATGAACAGGTGTTGAGATGAACATGACCAATTGGTGATACAAATGAATATCTTTGGCCGTAGTGAAAAGATGAAGTTATTAGTATGATTATGAACAGGAAATGTGATTTGGTGTAACCATGATCTTTGATATTTCAGGTAAAGATAGGTGATGAAAATTATCTTCGTCCTTGATGAGAAGAGAAATTTAGAACTACAACTATGATTATGAGTTATTCATATGATTGTGGACTAGAATTTTTGATTGATGTTACAGGGATAAAACATTATTGGTAGATTTTTAACATGAAGAAGATAATAGACTATAGACTTTATAGTCTATTTGACTCTTCTAATGGATTGCTCGTTCCGCTGCAACTATGGTTAAAATTTTTATCATCTACCATATGTTCTAAATCTCTGATTTAATTCTGTTGAAGGCTATTGATAACTTATTTATCTTTAGTCATGATATTCTTTACTGGGCTAGTTGTGCTCACCCTTCTGTTTCACAATTCCTTTTAGGTAATAAGAGTGTAGCTAGGTCGAGCGGGGGTAACAGGGGAATAAAGCGGTGGTCATCATTTAGTAGTTATATTTGGTGAAGAAAATAGGGTGAGGCGAACCCAACGTTAGAAGGGTGTTTTGTCACTATCATACAAGATGTCTAATGACATACAACCTCGTGTCATCATAGGACAGGGTTGTGCTCATCCACTTGCTGAGTATATCTATGGACACTACCTATATAATCTTGGTGTTTGTTTGAAGTATAATTCTCAATTAGAGACAGTTGAGATAATGATAAGTCAAGAGAAGACTCACCATTGGGAAGAATATGATAGTAATCTTCTTGTTTTTCTTTGGGGTCTATTGGATCAACCAAGGATAATTCTGTGGCCATATGATATCTATCATAACCTAGACGCATGGACTCCCATGTACGAAGGTTTCCTTGAGCACTTCCCAAAGATTCTAATTTCTAAAACAGTTTTTGACTATACCTTTATGTAAGGTGTCATTGTGAGGTGTTGTCCACGGTTGGGACATAAGTCACATTTGGTATATATTTGTATCCAAACTCACATCATATGTGTTGTTGTATTTTGCACGACAATTGTTGTAATAAAGTTGTAGTTATTTTCTGTACCATGTATTTGGCGACTCAGAATAGGTTGGATGGAATGGACCTATTTTGGGATTGTTACACTAGCCGCATATGTCATAGCGTAATATCATCAATATCCTCAGCTGTAGTGGCAGCAGCTCCACCTACAATTGTGCTCCCTATCATCCGATAGATATTCCGATTAACCTTAGAACATTTCATTATCACTAGAGCACCCTTTATCACTTTCATGGCTCCACCACCAGTTTTGTACTCACAGCCATTAGAATCTAGAGTTCCCAATGAAATCAGATTCTTCCTTAAACCTGAGATATGTCTCACCTCAGCCAGAGTTCTCACAACACCATCAAATATCCTTATCTTCACTTTGCTTATTCCAATGACGTTGCATGAAGCATCATTACCCATTAGAACTGTACCACAGTTCACAGATTTGTAGGTGTTAAACCACTCTCTGTTAGGCGTCATGTGAAACGAACATGCTGAATCTAAATTCCATGAGTCTGTCGCGTTTGTGTTTGTTGAAACTGACAACATATCCCCATCATCCGATGATTCTTCCACAACGTTTGCAAATTTCGTAGATTCTGTTTTCTTCCCTGTTCATTCACTCTTATTCTTGTATGGGCAGTCTTTCTTAAAGTGTTTTGTTTCGTGACACCAGTAACACTTATACTCCTTTGGCTTGGGAGTCCTGCCCCTTGACTTCGATTTCCCATGCGATCCTGATTTTCCTCTATCTGATTTTTTGCCACGTTGCTCTCCCCCTTTTACCACCAACCCTTCACCCGAAATACCCTCGGATTGTTGCTTTTGTTAGTTAAACATCAATAGAGCAGAAGTGACTTCTTCCAATTTCAGAGTCTCTTTTCCCTATATGAGGGTTGTAACAAAATTCTCCATGTTACCCGGTAGAGAACACAGCAACATCAACGCCTGGTCTTCTTCTTCGAATTTCACTTCAATCCTTAGCAAATCACTAATTATCTAATTGAACGTGTAAATATGTTGAATAACTTCTGAACCTTCAATCATCTTTAACCCAAACAACTTCTGCTTCAGAAACAACTTATTTGTCAATGACTTTGACATATACTTAGATTCCAATTTACTCCATACACCCGATGGCGATTCATCACCAATCACGTGATACATAACCTCGTCTACTAGGTAGAAACGAATTGTACTCACCACCTTTGCTTGGAGTTTATCCCAGTCATTAGTCGTCATGGACTCCAGTTTCTTCTTTAACGTCTTCACCAATCTCTGCTACACCAACAGATCCTTTACCCTCTGTTGCCATAGCCCGAAATTCCCAGTCGCATCAAACTTCATCACATCAAACTTTGTAACCGATGAATTTGATGTCATCGTTCTTCACGTGTTCAATCCAACCTAGCTCTGATACCAATTTGTTAGAATTTAGGATCACACACACGCATATGAAAATAGATATTTAAGAATTAACACACAGAGATTTACGTGGTTCCCCCAATTTGGGTACTCTACAGGCGGCTTGTTGTTTTATTGATGATTCCTTGGTTTCATAGGACTTTACAATAGATAGTATTTATAGCCACTAATCCTATTCCAACCCTACTTCATATTATGTCTCAATTACCCATAATGTCATCCTAAAAAATAGACCATTAAACTCCAGTCCGCCGACAGGCGCGACCCGCGCCACTCCCAAGCTATCACTGGCGCGCCCCGCGCCACCTGTGCAGAAATTGCACTGATTCTAGCGCGCCCCGCGCCACACCTGGTCTTGCTCCGGCGCTCCCCGCGCCATACCTGCAGAAACTCTGTACCATACCACCGGGTGGGGGCTCTGCCCGACCTCTCGTTCCGCTCCGCACTAGCCTTTTTCAGTAGCTTCTATGTTTAGAGTCACAAGTTCCAATATATCTCCACCTTGACGAATAACCTCACCCATTCAGAAGATAAGTCACTTGTCCTATTCGATCTTGGGGGGAATCCTCCAAACTAACTTTCGAAGATATTAATCAAGTCCAAGCAATGCTTGAACTTGTTCGCTGTCACAGTTTTTGTCAACATGTCAGCTGCATTTTCAGAAGTGTGCACCTTTTCCAATATCACATCCCCCGTAGCTATCAACTCTCTCACTTTGTGAAACCTTACTCTAATATGCTTGGGTCTTGCGTGATACACCTGATGCTTTGCCAAGTAAATGGCGCTCTGACTATCACAATACAGCTGTACTCCACCTTGATCTATGCCCAACTAATTCACAAAATCCTTCAACCACAATGCTTCCTTCCCAGCCTCAGCCAATGCCATATACTCAAACTTAATAGTAAATAGAGCTACTAGGGATTGTACCATGGATCTCCAACAAATCGGTCCACCTGCTAGTGTAAATACATGCCATGTTGTAGATCCCAAATCATCCAACCTTCCAGCATAATCCGCATCTACATACCCTACAACTGACATCTGAGCATGTTGCTTCGCAAACATAATCCCATGATTTGTAGTATCTCTTAGGTATCCGAACACCCACTTAACAGCTTTCCAGTGCTCCCTACCTGAATTTGTCATGTATTTGCTCAGTGTGCTGACTGCATGTGCCAAATCGGGTTTTGTACACACCATCGCATACATCAAACAACCAACTGCGCTCGCATAGGGCACGTTCGACATGTCCTGAATCTCTTCAGCCGACTTCGGACACTGTGCTGTAGACAACCTGAAGTGACTCGCCAATGAAGTGCTGACCTGCTTAGCATTGGCCATACTAAACCTCTCCAACACTTTCTCCACATAATTCTTCAGTGTCAACCACATCTTACCAGATGTTCTATCCCTGCGAATCTCCATCCCAAGTATTTTCCTAGCAACACCCAAATCCTTCATGTCTAGCTCCATTCCCAACAAGTTCTTCAACATGTTGACTTCAACCATACTCTTTGCAGCAATAAGCATATCATCCATATACAGTAATAGAAAAATATAAGAACCATCCTCAAGACTTTTCACATAAACACAACAATCATACTCACACCGAGTGAATCCGATCAGGATCATGAAGGAATCGAATTCTTGTATCATTGTCTTGGAGACTGTTTCAGCCCATACAATGATTTCTTCAACCTGCAAACCATGTGCTCAGTCTTCGGCTGCTTGAACCCCTCAGGCTGCTCCATGAATATAACTTCCTCCAAATCACCATGAAGGAAAGCTGTCTTCACATCAAGCTGCTCTAATTCCAGATCATAGTTAGCCACCAATGCCAAAATAATCCTGATTGACGCATGTCTCACCACCGGAGAAAACACCTCATCATAGTCAATCCCCTTCCTCTGTGAGTATCCCTTTGCTACTAATCGAGCCTTAAACCTTTCTTTTTCCTTTTCTGATACAACTTCTTTCTTCTTGTACACCCACTTGCACCCCACTAGTTTCTTTCTCTCAGGCAATTCTGAAAATTCCCAAGTCTTGTTTTTCTTAAATGACTCCATCTCCTCCACCATGGCCTCCATCAATCTGTCCCTTTTAGGACTAGCAATGGCTTCCTGAAAAGTAGACGGATCCCCACTAGTAGTAGATAGAGCATATGCAACCATATCATTAAACCTATATCTCTCCGGTGATTTGATAGTGCGTTTGGGTCTCCTTGCGACTATGCTTTCCTCCTCCTGCTGCTGATTTTCTTGTTCCACTGGCGGTGGATTTCTAGTGTCATAGCTTTCCAGTTCAATTTGAACTCCCTGCTGCTGATTGCTGGTTTCTTCACCAGCCTCGGTTTTCTGACCTTCCTGATGTGTCTTAACCATGGAAGTCTCATCTAAAACCACATCGCTAATGATCATTATCTTCTTTGATTTCGGATCCCAAAGCTTGTACCCTTTTACACCTTTCTTATACCCAAGAAAGATACACTATTTGGACTTGGCATCAAGCTTTGATCTCTCATCACTCGGAACATGTACATAGGCTGGACATCCAAAGATCTTCATACCTGAGTAATCTACCTCCTTGCATGTCCACACCTCATGTGCTACCTTATTATCCAGAGCAGTACTCGACGACCTATTTATAACGTGAACTTCCGTACTCACTGCTTCTGCCTATAAATCATTCGAAAGCCCTGCATTTAGTCTCATGCACCGTGCCTGCTTTGCTATAGTTATGTTCATTCTCTCTGCCACCCCCATTCTGCTGTGGGGTCTTTTTAACAGTCCAGTGACGTTAAATCCCATGCTTCTCACAAAACTTCACAAACGGCTCATACTTGTACCCTATCTCGTTATCTGATCTAAGGCACTTAATTTTTCTCCTTGTTTGATTTTCCATTTCAACTTTCCACACCCTAAATTTTTCAAAGACCTCAGACATGTGTCGCATGAAGTACACCCAAAACTCTCTCGAAAAATCATTGATAAAAGTCAAGAAATACCGTGATCCCGCTTTTGAAGCTACTCTCACTGGCCCCCAAACATTAGAATGCACATAGTCAAGTATTCCCTTCATTTTGTTCATCGCACTCTTAAATTGCACCTGACACTGTTTTTCCAAGACGCAGAACTTGCAGAAATCTAACTTACACGACTTCACCCCTTTCAACAGATTTCTTCTGTGTAATTCTAGCATTCCACGTTCCCCCATATGCCCTAGCCACATATGCCATAGCGTAGTATCATCAATATCCTCATCTATAGTGACAACAACTCCATCTACAACAAAGAACTGTTGATGGGTATTACAAGGATGAAATATTAATGGTGGACTTTTAATTTGGATGAGATAGTAGACATTATGTTATACTTGACTCTTCTAATGGATTGCTGGTTCCACTGCAGTTGTTGATCTAAAACTTGTTATCTATTGTATTCTATCAGATTTTCCCTGTTGAGAACTAAGGATAATTTATTCTACATTATCTTAGTTATAATATTCTTTACTGGGCTATTTATGCTCACCCTTCTGCTTCACAATTCCTTTCAGAGTGTAGCTGGGTCGAGTGGGGATAACAAGGGACTAGAGTGATTGTCTGTGACTGTTGAAACTTTGCAATACTTTATAAAACAGCATGACAATATATAATTGCTTTGAGGACTTAAAATGTGTGTGTCATATTTTATACGTCATTTAATAATTAATTTTGGTGAACAACAATAGGGTGAGGAGAACCCAACTTTGAAAGCGTCAAAAATGCACCCCATTAGAATGAGGATGACAGAATTGTAATAAGAGCTTAATGGGTGCGTTTCAACTATCATACATGATGTCTAACCACATACAAACTCGTGTTATCATAATATATGGTTGTGCACATCCACTTGCTGACTATATCTTTGAGCATTATCTATATAATCTTGGAGTATGGTTGGAATATAATCCTCAGTTTGAGACAAGGGAGAAAATTATATGGCAAGAAGATACACACCATTAGAATGAACAGGATAATAATTTTCTTGTTCTTCTTTGGAGTCTATTGGGTCAACCAAGGTTAATGCTCAAGTCCTATGATATCTGTTATAACTTAGATGCATGGCCTCCCATGTATGAAGGATTCCTTGAGCATTTTTCAAATATTTTAATTCCTAAAACAGTTATCGACTGTACCTTTATGTAAAGTATCATTGGTTTGGAGTGTGAGTACTATTATTTCTCTTGAAACTCATAGCTTATGTGTTGTCGTATTTTTCACGACAGTTTAACAGTTGTATAAATGAAGTTTGTATTTGAATTCTGTACCGTACAAGGGTGGAGCTAGGATTATGATTTGGGGTGGGCTAGAAAAAAATTTCATGAACGTTCACTACATACATTTTCTTTTTAAATTAAACCATATATTAAAATAACTGTATATGTCATAAAATCACGTAGCTAATAGAATAATAAACAAAATCATCACTAATTCACTATAACATTAATAAAATTTTGATAACGAACGTACGTCCAAGACATAATAACATACCTAGTCAAATTTCACTCTTTGCTCTTGAATAGAAGCAAATTCTGTAATTATTGAGTCTGCATCATAGTTCTCAGTCAACTCCTTTTCGATGTGGACAACCATGTTATCAGCTAAGAAGTCATTCTCCATCTTGTTGCGCAACATTGTTTTGATACGTTTCATAGGTGAAAATGATCTCTCTGTAGTTGCTGTGGAAATCGACAAAGTCAAAACAAGACGAATTAACCGATCAATCATTTGATATGTCGTTGATTTTTTTATTTCAAATAATCCTTGGCATAACTCAGCAAGAGTAGTAACATTCTTGAGCACATCATCATGAGGTACATCAAACTCATAAATTGTCAGCTCGCTTCTCCAGCGATGCAACTCTTGTTTAGAGAAATCTCGAGGATAAAACTTCTCTGCAAGTTTGCAAATATTATCAATGTTAAATGCCTTAAAAGCATCTGCAGGGTCCAAAGATGAGCTAAGAATAAGAAGTTCCTTTGTTCTTTCACTGAACCTGCCATTCAATTCCACCAACTCGAAATCTATTGCGCCATAAAATAGGTCAACACAATAATGATGCTCAGTTGTTATGTTTCTTTGTTGACAATTACAGCGACGTGAACTCATACTGAATTGACCGTCCATGTCAGGAATATCTATATCACGCTTTCTGTAAAAATACATCACTTTTTTAAGAAAATCTTCCCAACCGCTTTCTCTTAATTTCTGAAGAGAATTCACTGTAATTTCCACCAGATTCATAGCATTCAAAATATCTTGAGATTTTTGCTGCAACTTTCGACATAAGACATCAGTAAGTCCCATCATGTCTTTTAACAAATGCAAGATGAATATGAATTGAAATGATCTAATTGTATTGCAAGCACCATCAGCTTTCGCACGTAAAAACTGTGGTTTTATCATCCATTATTAAATTCAAGAATGGTACAAGTTGCATCATATTTATCTATCAAGTCACAAACTGAAGTAAAATGAGAGCCCCAACGAGTAGCTCCAAGTCCATGTAAGGTACTAATCTGATTGAGCCCTTTACCTGTTCCACGCTCACCTGCTATAACCAATTTTGTAATATGCATAACTTGAGAAACATGAAATTCAGTATGACATTTTGGAGAAGCACAAATGACATTGATAATAGAACTCAATGAAGAAAAGAATTTCCAAATAGGACTAACTTTTTTTGAAGCTGCAACCAAGACCAATTGTAATTGATGGGTGAAACAGTGTACATAATATGCACATGAGCAATCCCTCATAAATAATGCCTGTAACTCATTCCATTCACCTCTCATATTACTAGCACCAACATACGCCTGACCTTTTAATCTTTCAACTTGCAAATTATGATGGAGAAGAACTTTAGATATCTCTTGATGAAGTGTCTCGGCAGACGGCAGTAGTGTCTTCAACCATCACAATATCAAAAAATCGTTCTCTTAGAAAACCCTCTTTGTCGACAAATCTCAAAATAATAGCCATTTGCTCTTTATGAGCTGAGTCTTGCGCTTCATCAACAAGAATACAAAAGTCAAAATCCCCAACTTCTCCTCAAATGTGCATTCTCACTTTGTTTGCTAGAATATTCAAAATCTCCTTCTGGATTATGGTGTGAGGTGTATGTAGCATTTTTTAGGGCATTTCCTAAAACAACTTTAGCAACTTCCGAACTAAACTTTGTTGTATGCTTTATAAGTTCAACACAATTGCCACGGTTTTTGGAATCTAAAGACTCGTCATGACCCCGAAAAGCACACCTTTGATATGCAAGATAACGAACAGATTCAATGGTTGTCTTGAGTCTTAGCCGGTTCTTCAAAATCTCATCTCTGCTTTGTCGGTTCAGAATTATGTCTACATGTTGAGGTGCTTTCATCAAATCCGCAACGCATTTCTCACAACTATTATGTAATGAGTATGAACCTCCAATGTGATTTAAAAATACACAATTCTTTCTATCTCGAACTCTTTTCCAGTCATTAAATCCATCAGTAGTCAGTGCATGATTAACTTTTGGACCCTTTGCAAAAAAAAGCAGGGGAAGCAAAATACTTTATTCTTAAGAGGTGAATACTCTAACCATGGCCAATCTTTGAACCAAGAATAATTGAACCGGCGATACTGGTTTCCTAACCGAACTCTTGGATACTCAAAATGCTTATAATGATATGGCCCCAAGTTTATATAAGCACGTCGAATTCGGTCACGCTGATTAATAGGATATTCATATATTTGCTTTCGTTTCCCCAGATCTCGTTCTAAATCACCAACATCAAAATCTGTATCTTCAAGAGTCTCAGATATAACATCAGGTTGCTCATTGACCATTGTATTGTTAACATTACATACTGGCGGAGTAGGAATAAATTCTCTAGACGTTGAATCAAAAGTAGGGACATTCTCTCTAGTCTCTAGTATTGTTGATTGACTTGATTCAATTATAGGAACAGACTCTCTGTCAATAACTGATGCAAGTCCAGACTGTCCAGTAGGAACAAACTCTCTAGGCTGGAGTATAGGAGAAGGAACATGGTGATTCTTATCAGATGCAAGAGCTGTACTGCTATTTGGCATATTCCATTCAATTGACTCAGCTGAATCTTTTTTCTTGTACCATGTATTAAATTTTTTTGCTTTCTTGGCTTGTCGATCATGATCAGACATGTTTTGAGTACCTATTCATTGTTAATTTTCAATCAACCATATATTATAGCAAACAAGTAAATCATATAGTATAACAACAATTCACAAATCATAAACGTACAGACCCTGAGACCTATATGGCCATATATTGATGTATCATATATAATCCCAATTCAACTAGCAATGAGGATCAATGAATCATGATATCTTATTGAATTCAAATCAAATTAATCAATTTCACTTAAGGCCATCAATCAATTCGTACCTGGTCACTGAAGAGAGTAGAGCAACCGCTTTAGAAAGGCAACGGGTAAAGAAAAGAGAAGAGGAAACGTTGACCTAATTCTCTATAAAAAGCAAGCCCAATTATTAACTGAATTACTTAATAAAAAGAAATATTTTATATTTGATAAAAATATAAATGAACTAGAACAACATATGGGCTAACTGCTAAGTATTTAAATTTGGGGTGGGCTTACTGGGCTAATTTTTAATTTGGGGTGGGTTGTAGCTCACCGTAGCCCGTGTGTAGCTACGCTTGGTACCGTATATCTGACGACTCAAAATGGGTTATGTGTACCTATTTTGGGGGCGTCACAACTCACACTTCAAACCAATAATACTTTACATAAAGGTACAGTCGATAACTGTTTTAAGAATTAAATTTTTTGGCAAAAATGCTCAAAGAAGCCTTCATACATGGGAGACCATGCATCTAAGTTATAATAGATATCATAAAGCTTGAGAATTAACCCTGGTTGACCCAATAGACCCCAAAGAAGAATGAGAAGATTACTATCATGTTCATTCCAATGGTGTATATCTTTTTACCATATAATTATCTTCATTGTCTCAAATTGAGAATTATATTCCAATCATACTCCAAGATTATATAGATAATGCTCATAGATATAGTCAACAAGTGGATGCGCACAACCATATCTTATGATAACACGAATTTGTATGTGGTTAGACATCATGTATGATAGTCAACTCCTAGTACAATTATGTCCTCCTCATTCTAATGGGGTGCATTTTTAACGCTTCGAAAGTCGGGTTCTCATCACCCTATTATTATTCACCAAAATTAACTATTAAATGACGTATAAAATACGACACACACATTTTAAGTCCTTAATACAATTATATATTGTCATGCTATTTTATAATGTATTGAGAAACTTCAATAGTCATAAACCATCACTCTACTCCTCTGTTATCCCCGCTCGACCCAGCTATACTCTTATTACCATAATTACAGCAGAATCAACGATCCATTAGAAGAGTCAAGTAAAACATAATGTCTATTATCTCCTCCAAATTAAAAGTCCATTATTAATATTTCATTCTTGTAATACTCATCAACAGTTATTTGTTGTACCCAAAACAAAGAGAACTTTCATCACATGTCTTCACCTTAGTTGGAGATTAGATACTGTAATAGTGTAGTAGCAGAATACTCTTCTTCTTTCTCTCTTATTCTCTCTCTATAGTTTTTCTATAGTTTTAGTGAATTGGTGAGAAATAAGGAAGAAATGAGCTTCTATTTATAGAAAAATATAGTTTCATTAATTGCACTTTTAGGGGCTCGGCTTATTATACTTTAGTACATTCATCTTTGTCTCTATTTTTAATTTAGTCATTCAAGTATTATCAATTTTGCATAAACTATCCTAATAGTACTTGCATGTGAACCAATAGTTCCTTGCATGTGAACCAATAATGATTAATTGTTTATTTATCCTATTAATTGTCATTTGGTCAATTTAACATCCAAAAATCAACTATTATCGAAATAAATATCGATTTCCGCTAACATTAATATTCCCAATACAATGGAAATATTTTTATCAATAATTATTCATCATTAATATTATAATTCACAATATTGACAACCAGATCGTTCCCAAGAAAGAGAGGACTTTCCGATAAGAATTTCTCCTTATTGGCGCGCAATTAAATAACCTTACTCCTTTCTTTGACAGAATTTTTTAGACATTGTCAATAATACAAATAATAATATGAATAATTGTGGCGTGTCAATTATTTATTTAATAATATAAAATATTGTAAAAATGATACTGTGACAATAATTGAATCAATAATATGAGATACTATGCAGCAACTACTGTATCAATTATTGAATGAAACTGAGTGACTTCTTATGTAAGCGTCAATAATCAGAGATATTGTGCAACACCGTGTGCTACTGTGCAATACCGCATACCACTATAGAACAACGTGTATTACTGTACTTTTATCACAAGATATTTTAATAGTTTAACGGTAAAAGTTTTACCATTATTTCTATAAAAAAGGTTATTTCTATCGCTTTCTATATCCGACAATTATTCCGTTGTGGGGTTCACCAATGATTGTGCTGTCATACGAATATTTCCCGTCCAAACGAATATTTTCCAACACAACGAATATTTTATGACAACTTGCTTATTTTGTAAAATTTTCACATATCACCCTTAACTTTAGCCTTTTATCAATTTAACCATTTACTGAATATAATAATAATTATAAGAAAATTTGAATATTTTTATTTCATAAAATTCAGGGTCTTACATTTAGTTATTCACAAGAAAATTCTCTCTCTATATATATATATATATATATATATATATATATATATATATATATATATATATATATATATATATGTATATATAACATTACTGTCACCAGGTGAACGCCTTGTGAGCATCCAAAGAGCTAACATGGTGTAATCTCTTAAAAATGAGAATGTTATGACACTAACTTAACTAAATTTAATGGTATCTTTTAGAAAAATTATCTCAACCTACCCCAACCTACCACTTTTGGATAAACATATTTCGTACTACAACGACCCAAATAAAATAAACCTACCCTTGTTGTATTCCGTATCATGAAATATGTTTGTTCCACGTATCATATCGAACTGCTATCAACATTGGTTTTACCACCTGCTCTTAGCTATCCTAACACCTCCCCCTCCAAAGTAATAAAGAAAATTGTAATAGGCTGACCATAACTGCTCCGAATAGTACTTGCATGTGAACCAATACTTCCTTGCATGTGAACCATTAGTGATTAATTGCTTATTTATCCGATTAATTGCCTATTTGGTTAATTTAACATCCAAAAATCAACTATTATCAAAATAAATATCGATTTCCACTAACATTAATATTTCCAATACAATGAAAATATTTTTATCAATAAGTATTCATCATTAATATTATAATTCACAATATTGACAACCAGATCGTTCACAGGAAATAGATGACTTTTCGATAAGGATTTCTCCTTATTGGCGCGCAATTAAATAACCTTACTCTTTTCCTCGATAAAACTTTTTAGACATTGTCAATAATGCAAATAATAATATGAATAACTGTGACGTGTCAATTATTTATTTAATAATATAAAATATTGTGCAGATGATACTGTGACAATAATTGAATCAATAATATGAGATATATGCAGCAACTACTGTGACAATTATTGAATGAAACTGAGTGACTTCTTACGTAAGCATCAATAATCAGAGATATTGTGCAATACCGTGTGCTACTGTGCAATACCGCGTACCACTATAGAACAATGCGTATTACTGTACTTTTATCACAAGATATTTCAACAGTTTAACGGTAAAAGTTTTACCGTTATTTCTATAAAAAAAAGTTATTTATGTTGCTTTCTATATCCGACAGTTATTCCGTAGTGGGATTTACCAATAATTGCGCCGTCGTACGAATATTTTTCGACCAAACGAATATTTCCCAACACAACGAATATTTTATGACAACTTGCTTACTTTGTAAAATTTTCACATATCACCCTTAACTTTAACCTTTTATCAATTTAACCATTTACTGAATAGAATAAAAATTATAAGAAAAATTAAATATTTTTATTTCATAAAATTCGAGGTCTTACATTTTATTATTTACAAGAAAATTCTCTCTCTATATATATATGTATATATAACATTACTGTCACCAAGTGAGAGCCTTGTGAGCATCCAAAGAGCTAACATGGTGTAATCTCTTAAAAATGAGAATGTTATGACACTAACTTAACTAAATTTAATGATATCTTTTAGAAAAATTATCTCAACCTACCCCAACCTACCACTTTTGGATAAACATATTTCGTACTACAACGACCCAAATAAAATAAACCTACCCTTGTTGTATTTCGTATCATGAAATATGTTTGTTCCATGTATCATATCGAACTGCTATCAACATTGGTTTTAGTACTAGCTCTTAGCTACCTTAACACCGCCCCCTCTAAAGAAATAAAGAAAATTGTAATATGCTGACCATAACTGCTCTGAATTTTAAAATAAAAACTACAGAAAACTACGAGAGAAATAAAAACTGCAGAAAATAATTCATGTTTTTTAAATGCGTTAAAGGATAGAGACTCTGATTGTTTTCCGGATGAACTCAATATATTGTTACAAAAGAGGTTCCTTTTCAAAATATAGATATCATCTTATAATTTGAAGGCAAATTATGCGACATACACAGTTGCTAGGATGACTAACGACGAAAAAATAATTGAATCCTACACAAGTATATGTGATGAACCTCAGGTACTATCATTTGGTTGATGTTGAATCCTACAATAAATTTGTTTATACATATTAAAAAATAATTGAATCCTACACAATTTTAATTCTGTTACTACAGTCTATACAGGGTGAGTCAATGCTCGATGTTGTCAATTGTGTCACACCTATAAGCAAAAGGCATATACATTCAATCAGCGATGATGATGTACAAAGATCTCAATCAACTGATGTTGAAATGTCAACCAACAAAATGCAAAAGAAGATCAAAATCGAGAAAGATGACAACTTTACTACTTCAAATTAATTTAATTCATTATATCATTTAACTACGTATCTTGGTTTTAAATATTAGAAACTTCTAAATACATTTAGTCCGATGATCTTTGAGTTTTTAATTTGGATTATTTGTATTATTTGGATGTTCTGTGTGACATGTATTTGGATTATTTGGATTATTTTCCTTATACATGTTCTGTGTGACATGTATGTCCTTCGAACATTTCACTTTTTCCCTTTTAGATTATCTGATATGCAAGAATGAGATATAGTTTCAGGCACGAACAACTCAAAATGGAACACTTTCCTGCACATGTTAGTTTAATTCGGACGTGAGTAGTTGCTATATGTCATGTCATTTAGGATGTGACCCTCTTAATGATCGCCTTTAACTCTTTTTTAACTTTGGTTTCAGAGTCCTAGAGGTATCACTGTTAATAATACCACTAATGCCTTGATTTTTGGTATCTACAATGTGCCAACGAGTCCATGACATTTCAACATTGTTATTAAATAGCTTAATGATTATCTTATTGATAATGGATATTAGTTAATTTGTAAAATTCAAAATACTACCCCCTACAATGTATATTCATTTGTTTTTCTGTGTAAAAGTTGATCATCGCACAACAATTTACCATCTTTTTATTATATTTTAATTTATAAATTGACGTACATATTTATTATTAAAAAATTGAATAATCCCGCCGCAACGCGCGAGCTTGTATCTAGTTTCGTAATACAAGGACCCAAATAAAATAAACCTACCCTTGTTGTTTTCCGTATCATGAAATATGTTTGTTCCACGTATCATATGGAACTGCTATCAAC
The DNA here is from genome assembly GCA_016801055.1 of Panax notoginseng. Taxonomy (NCBI): domain Eukaryota; kingdom Viridiplantae; phylum Streptophyta; class Magnoliopsida; order Apiales; family Araliaceae; genus Panax; species Panax notoginseng. Next base: position 136,219,260 of record CM029012.1, on the reverse strand, counting down.
ATTGGTTTTACCACATGCTCTTAGCTATCCTAAGTTCCTAACACCGCCCCCTCCAAAGAAAATTGTAATATGCTGACCATAACTGCTCTGAATTTTAAAATAAAAACCGTAGTTTTATGTTGATCATAACCGCCCCACATTTTAAAATAAAAACTGCAGAAAACTACGAGAGAAATAACAGTCAGTTGTTGAAGGAGAAAAATGTAACAATAAATTTTGTATAAACCACTTCTCTCAATTTTTAATCCAACTTCAGTAGGGTGCAAAGAAGGATTCCTTCAGGGCAAGCAGCATAAGGATGAGATTAAAGAGAGAACAGACATGAGAAACAAATTCATAATATATGAACTATAAAGCTTACAAATAAACCCAAGATAGCACCTGCTAGGACTTCTACCTCCATATGGCCAACTGACTCTTTCAGTGGAGCATAACTATGGGAAAAATCTCCTGTTCCTCCTTTAATATCAGCTTGTAAGCTAGATGATATCAGTGTTGAAGTATTTTGATTCATTCTGTCATCGGGTCTCAGAATTAGAGAAACGTTAGTCTTTTTTGGTCTAAAAGAACTTGGGTCCTCCAAACTATCAGCTTCATTGGAGGGATATGAGTTACCCTGAGTCTTTGGCAAAATCTTATTTAATTCTTTTGCATGAGTTCCCACTTCCCTTCGGACTCCCTACAAAAAAACAGAGATTAGAACCATAAGGATTTTTATTTTTTGGTGCTGAATTGAGTAAAGCTGCAGACAAAATACTCCCTCCTTTTGGGATGTCTCAAACCCCATGTTTGATTTGTGTATTGGATTACAAATTGAGAGGAATCGCGGATATCTTATAAAAATGCCAAATAACAACTTTCAAGAATCATAGTATTCATTCTATAGATGCTGTATTCATGCATGTTCGAAACGAGAATCATAGTATTCATTCTTATGAGAATGGGAATAAGAAACAAGAGATGCTCTTTCTTGAAATATGGACAAATGGAAGTTTAACTCCTAAAGAAGCACTTCATGAAGCCTGCCACCATAGTTTCTAGTAGGGTTAAATCTATTGTTCCCCACTAAACTAGACACCGGTTTAAATTTACATCACTAAACTGATTTTTTTTCCCTAGTCAGCTCATCAAACTTAAATTTTTACAAAAATTGAAAAAAAAAACGTCTAAGACCGTTAAAATTTGACGCCAGATCCTACCTGGCATGCTGATAAGGGAACAAAAATGAGTTGAATAAATTAATATTATATGATTAAATTAAACATGTCATTAAATTAAACCCATTTCATAAATCTCCACCACCTACTACTCCTGCAACTTTCCATAATTTCTGATAGTCTCAAACCTTCCGTTTCGTAATCTACAGCGGCTTTAACTATAACCTCAGCTCTATTTATTGGTCTTAGCATCATCTATATCATCATCTCCTTTTTAGCAACCACCACTGCAACAATCAGATCAAAAAAAGAAAGGAAGAAGGGAGAAAGGCCAGTCATTACCAATTCAAAAAAAGGAGAAGAAAAGAGAAGAACGAAGAAGCAGCCGTGCGTGTTTGCTGCTTCCGATTAGCATACTCAACATGCCTTGCTCTTAGTTATTGCATTTCAGAATGTCAATTTGTCTAGATTGTAAGTTGTTTTTTGTGCCGATTTGCACTTCAAATCTCACATTTGCTTTATAAATTTTTACTTAATATAAATTGGAAATGAAGATAGTGAGGATGAATATAATTTGTTTCTTATATAACCTGCTAAGTTTGTTTAAGTAATTTATTTAGTTAGTATGTTTTTTTAAGTGTACTTTAGTTACTTTGCAATATACTAAATATATTAACCAATTTTTAACTAAGTATAAAAAAAATCAAAAAGGTTCAAGTAAGTACAATTAAAGTCAGAAATATTTTTAATAAATTTAGTTCTTACCAAACTTTATACTTATAATTATTTTTTGCATTAAAAATTTACAACTCTTCCACCTAGACAAGCCACATGAACAAAGGAGTGACATTTCTACTTTCTCTCTCACAGGTGTCATGCATATGCAACTTTCAGTTAAAAGTCAAATGAGTAGGACAGATTTTGTAACATTTTGCAAAAAGTTACCAGTCCAGTGAGTTGATCGTAAAAAATTCAATTCAATGATGCAAATGTACATTGGGGTTCAGTTCAATTCAGTGGGAAAAAAATGATTTAAATGTTTTCTAGTGTTACCATTTTTCACTTCTTTTGAAAACAGAGCAATTTGTGATGAGGTCCAAATGAAATGTAAATTTTGAAAATTCACACAAATTTGTAAACAATCAAATTACTTTCATAGTGTATGAAAGTTAAACGGCACAACTAAATAGGGATGGATGGAGTAATAAACTAAAATATTTAGAAGCTATCAGAGTCACATGGTTAATACTATTCTCTTTATCCCCAAATTAGGTGCACATCAACATAGTATCTATTAGGGTGCATGTTATAGCTTGAGTATTATTGTATTATAAATTGATGGGGGCTCTAAGTCAAGGACAAAGAAGAGATTTTTTATATTTATTATTTGGAGTTTTTATTATGTTTAATACAAAAGTCGATGATGTGATTTATGTATTTTATTTATTAGTGGGGATTTAGGGATATTAATTAGTAATTAGGAATTTTTAATGCTTAGTAAGGATACTTTAATCTTTTAGTACTTTTATTATTCTCCAAGTAACATTAGGGTTTTAAGTCTCTTTAAACAGTGATGTAATCCCCACAAGTCTTTTAGACTACAGATTATTGATATTGAAATTGATTATTTCATTAATACCATAGAGGTATCCTACTGTAGAGGTAGTTTATCTATCTTGGTGTTAATACGTGGAGTGGATATACTTGAGAGATCCTAGCGGTCTAAACATGGAGTTTAAATCTTAGTTTATTTTTCGTTAATTATTCATCTCAGATTTGTCCTACATCATTTTTGGTATTAAAGCTTAAGGTTTCTCCATTAATTTTTCAGTTTTTGGGAGATCTTGGTTTTCAAAACAAAAAAAAGCATTGCCGGAATTACTGTTCATCGTCAGAATTACTGCTCATCGTCGGAGTTACTGTTCATCGCCGCAGTACTGTTCATCGCGCTAGTTTACGAAAAAAAAGGAGGAGAAGAAGGGCTACTTGTGGCGGCTGCTTGATGATTGTGGTAATAAAAAAATATGGCAACCCTAATCTTATAAATATCTTTTCCAAAATTGCAGTTTAAACCCATGGTTTTCTTACCTTTTCAATTTTAACCCCGTAGTTTATATACTTTTCACTTATACCATTTCATCCTTTCTAAATCAGCTCCTACACTTTTTGAATTCATACCTTAGCCCTTATTCTTTATTTTCCTTTCAATTAGCCCCATAACTTATCAAAAAAAAACACCCTATGTCTCAAGCAATAGTGAATTGATTATCAAAGTAAATGAGTATATTAGGTTTCTTGACGATGCAAGTGATCGAATATACTACCTTATTAATGCATGTGGTCATAGATATTTGAAACACAAGCAGGAAGAGCTTAGATGGGATATGGTAGAAGCACAAAATTACCTTTGAAAAATTGGAACGTCGATATCAAGATGAAAAAAGGAAAGCTGATACAAGGAAACGTCAACAAGCTGAAACAAGGAAACGTCAACAAGCTGAAGCAAGAAAGGCCACACAGAGTGATTTCTAAATGTTCTTCTATAAAAGATGACATATCTTTATTAAACGATGACATATCTTCTATAAAAAAAGACCTTATTGATTTGCGAGCACATCTTCAAGCAGAGCAAGAGAAAGAAAAAGAGGATGTTCTAAATTTTGGAGCTACAAACAGTTGTGATGTTTCCATGAAAATTATTGAAGTTCCAAAAGTTGAACCAGAGATTCTGTATGAGGAACAAATTGAGGAAACATTTAACGTTGCTTTGGAGTTGTTCGTTATCGAGGAAAGGACGATTCGATAAGTTGATCCTATCTAAGTTGACATTGTTGACATTGTTGACTTCGTTGTTCCAGAAAGCTTATTTTCAACGCCTTTGAATACGAAAGTGATGCTCTCGTCAATTCTCTTTCCAAAATTTTTTGAGCCTTACCTCGTGATGATGTTGTCAAAGGTGTTTCAAAATGTTATTTTGTTGCAGAGGAATTCATTGCTTATTATTTCATATTATAGAACTCGAGGTCGAGTTTTCTCCAACAAGAGGAGAATAATGGGGACTCTAAGTCAATGACAAAGAAGAGATTTTTTATATTTATTATTTGGAGTTTTTATTATGGTTAATATAAAAGTCGTTGATGTGATTTATATATTTTATTTATTAGTGGGGATTTAGGGATATTAATTAGTAATTGAGAATTTATAATGTTTAGTAAGGGTACCTTAGTCTTTTAGTACTTTTATTATTCTCCAAATAACATTAGGGTTTTAAGTCTCTTTAAATAATGATGTAATCCTCACAAGTCTTTTGGACTACAGATTATTGATATTGAAATTGATTATTTTATTCATACCGTAGATGTTTCCTACCGTAGAGGTATTTTATCTATCTTGGTGTTGATACGTGAAGTGGATACACTTGAGAGATCCTAGCGATCTAAACGTGGAGTGTAGATCCTAGTTTATTTTTCGTTAATTCTTCATCCAGATCTGTCCTACATCATAAATAGTGAACATGTAATGTGTGATATAATGAACTAAATTGAAAATGTCTTAACCATCTTTCTCTACATTCTACATTCTACATTCTACATTCTACATTCTACATCTACATTCTTCACAATCTCTATCAATTTCTCTCCAAGTTTCCTCCTAAGACTTGATATTTTCATTATTCTTCACTGAAACTACAGTTCATCAGCTTCATTATCCATCAATTTAGTTAAAAATCCTACTTCCATTGATTTAATTTTATGAACCTCACTAGCATTGAGCTTAACATAAACAATTCAAGCAACTATTGTAATCTTCAATACTAGCTTTTCTCACATTACATTAAGTATCGGGAGATCACCGTCAAGCACTATTTTAGGGATATTAAAAAAAACAGCACATCGTCACGTATCATGGAAACTATAAAGGGTCAGCTCATGGTTGCAAACGAGGTGAACCGAGTCGGAATGGTAAGTTGTTTAGGCTTGATTTCTTAAAAGCATCTCCTTTAAAGTATCAAATTAAGCTTCTTTCATATGTGAGCCGAGCTCAAACTAGCTTCTAAATGCAGAACCCATGTGGCTTGACTAGTTATGTAGTCATAGAGTGCTTATGAGCTCACCAAACTTACCGGATAAATACAAGCTTCAAAATATATATTAGCTTGTCTTATTTTTTTAGCCAACCATTTAGTTATTAGAACTTAGAAGGGTACTTACTATGTATGAACATGAGAACATCACTTTTCAAGGGAAATTAGTTCCAAATAATAAATTGGAAATCCACAAAGAAAGAGTGTTTGTGTGCTTGGTTAGCATTTTACTTTTTGATTAGCAGATCAGTATCTAAGGATATGAGATGAAATTTGAAAGGAAAAAAAAAGGAGATTATTCTACAAACCTGGGCATCATACATGGTAATCCCAGCATAAACAACTGCCAAACCAAAAATTGCATCGGAAAACCCCCTGAAGAATTATTATATGAAATTATTTTTAATTTTCCCTTATCTCAAAACCCACAAAGAAAATACTTAACCCACCAAACAATAAATGGAATTCCACACGTTTGTTTGTAGAAATGATGGATTAATAGAACAATTTGTACTAATTTAAAACTATTCAGGACTATTTTATCCTATGATTAATTTGTTATTTATTCCGATGGTCTATTTGTTATCATTTCTAAGGTCATCCGATACCTCAAAAGGGGAATTATTATATATACCACCTGATTGGATAATATTACCACTTGTGGTAATCCAGTCTTTCTGAATTCCAGTTAAAACATTCAGTTGACTTTCAGTACCTTTCCATTTGAGTAATAATTCATCATCAAATAGTCTTAGAAATAACAAAACCAGATTAAATAACAGACTAATAATAGGATAATATAGGCCGTAGTGGTAATAAATTAGTATAGATAGTCCTATCTCACCCATCATCTCTGTAAACAAGAGTAGTACTAAATATCTACCTTTCAAGGCCAAGCGAAGTTGCAGTAGCCACAACAGCCTGTCCATAAACCCATAGAGAAATAAATATATTAATATTACTAAAATAAAGTCCACCATCCAAACATAACTAAATTACCCAAGATAGAATCAGGGGTTTATCACTTACAGAGGAATGAGCAGAAGGGAATCCTCCAGCCCGAAAAGCAGAACTAAAATTGAGTTCAAATTTGTCTCCATATAAAAGAACCGAAGTAAAAGGCTTGGAGATTTGTCCAATTGCCGCAGAAACAGCTGCTGCTACAATCACCTGATAAATAATTCTAGTAAAATTAAAAACAAATAATCTTCAGCAGGACTATATATACACTCAATTGCGGGAGTTCAAAAAAAATAAAATAGAAAACCTTGTTGTGGGCGATTTCAGCGATTGCGTCGATTCCAACACTGAGACAAACGAATGTAGAGAGAGACGAAGAAGAAGGTTGGTGTTTTCTTCTTTCGGAGAGTAGGGAAGAAGACGATGGTTTATGTAATAATCTCCCAAACGGGAGAGCTCCGGCAGAGCTCCAATTTTGCAGTAACATGATTCTCTCACTCAATCAACTGATCCGTTTTTGTTTATTTCTACCGTTTTTATTCCGACCCTTTTTGTATTTATCGTTGCTAAATTTAAAGGCAAAAAGCACCTTTTGCGCACTGTGTTCGTCATTGACCCACTATTCTTTAAAAAAAAATACAATCGGCTCACTAAATTTTTTTTAAAACTTTAATTGGATAACAAATTAGACGGACGTCAAATATTTTCAGACGTAACATTAAAAAAAAAATTAAAATTTTTTTATATGATAATACAAAAATAATAATAAAATAAAATCATTAATTATGGGACAAAAATGATTAAAATAATAATAAAATTAAAATAAATATTTTAATTTATTTTCTTTATAATTTTTTCTTTTCCTTTCTATTAATTATTATTTTTATTTTAAAAATTAATATTAATATTAATACAATAAAATCATTAATTTTAGGCTTAAACATAAAAGGAACATTCTATTAAAACCTATTAATAACTAAACATAAAAATAAAAAAACAAAATAAAATAAAAAACATAACCAAATTAAAATCAAAACAAGAGTGAAGAATGATCAATCCCGTACTTCTTCTTTCTCTTAAAATTTTCAAATCAAAAACCCTATTGCTAAGACTCCTCAATCGACCCCCTCCTCTTCAATCTCCCATTTATCCCCAATTGGCCCAACTTTTACGATCTTAGTTCTTGGGAATGATTCGGAGCTCCTAAATGATTCCTTCATCAGAAAATCTCGATTCAGAGCTCCTAAATGATTCCTTCATCAGAAATCTCTATACAAACCTGAAGAGAAGTTGAGTCTTAATTCATCAGAGATATCTGTACTGGGGAGGTGGAAGGGCTATTAAAGGGTTAAGGGATTGGGTTTGGATTGGACCACGACGAGGAAGAGGTGTTCGATAGGGGTGAACATGATGCGGTTTGGTGCAGTTTGAAACCCAAACCGCACCCGAATCCGCTTAGGTGCGGTTTGATAAATTCAAAACCGCATATGAAATCGCTTATGATTGGTGCGATGCAATTTTAAATTGGGCGGTGCGGTTTCATTTGATGCAGTTTTTGTAAGACCCCAAATTTTTTATAAATAAAATTGAATTTTCTCTAATTATTATTTTGAATAATAAGGTGTTAATTTGATATAATGCTTTGGTTATGGGTGAAATGTGCAAATTTTTAAAAATAAACAAGTGGTTATAAAATATTCATTGTTGTCGGAAAATATTCGTTTGGTCATGGAATATTCTTACTGTCGGGGAATATTCGTACGATGGTGCAGCCATTTGTGGGCCCCATAACGAAAAACGATCGATTAAAGAAAACGACAAGTTTGAGTTTTTACAAATAACGGCGTAGTAGTTATTGTTAACACTGTTGAAATACCCCGTGATTAAAATACAGTAATACGCGTGGTTGCACAGTAGCACACTGTATCGTACAGTATTGTTGAATTATTGATCCTTACATAAGAAGGCACTACTCAATAATTGTTACAGTAATTACTGTTCAATATTTTATTTTATTGATTCAATAATTGCTACGTTGATATTTTATATTATTGTTGTTTCAATAATTGTCACTGCACAGTATTTCTCATTATCAGATCAATAATTCATATTATTTGAATCATATTATTAGATAACATTATTGGCAATGTCTAAAAAAGTTCTGTCTAAGGAGAGGTTTGGTCACCTAATTGCGCGCCAGTAAGGAGAAATCCTTATTGAAAAGCCCCCCTCTTTTCTGGGAACGATCTGGTTGTCATAATTGTGATTCTGTAATATTATTTGTGAATAATTAATTATTGATTTATATGATAAGAAAATAATTATTTTATGTGGATATAAATGATGGATATATTTATTTTATGTGGATATAAATGAAAGAATTAATGTTGAGGTATTTTATCAGTATTTTGTCGAAATTGAGGTATTAAAAATCGTCCGTATGTGAATTTCGGGCATTTTTCGTTTGGAATTTAGAAAAACTTAAATCTACAAAGTTGTAGAGAATTTAATTTCCTATGGAATAGATATAAAATTCACATTTTTCTGATAAAAGTGCTATTTATTATGAATTATAGAAATTTCAAAAATTAAATATTTTTATTAAAATTATGGGTGGGACCCACTTTTGTTTTTTTCTTTAAAGCATGTGCTGGAAATTTTTTCAAATGTGATGGCTGGTTTTGGATGGCTGGCGTGCGTAGAAGGAAGAAAAATATTATTATTGTTTTATTAATTTAGTCTCCTTTGGCGTTCTAGCATTTTTCTATAAATAGGATGCTTAGTTATAATTAAAAATCATATCAGAAACAAGTTTTCTTTCTTTCTATATTATCGAGCGTATTTTGTGAGTATTTAGATATTTTCAGAATTGCTATTCAGTGCAAATTTCCTTCGGCTTTACATCCGATATTCCAATCAAAAATACTGTTATTTTGAGGTAAGGGATGTTATTTTCGTCGTAAATGATATTATTTTCTTCAATATCATTATGCCGAACTATTGATATAAATTTTATTGTGAAATTTCTACCTTTTTGTGTCGGGATTACTATTCACGTATACGGCACTATTCACGTATACAACACTATTCACGTATACGACACTATTCACGAATACGACACTATTCACCGAAAAATAAAATTTTCTCTTCTTTGTCCAAGATGTCTATTATGATTACTATCTTTGATTGTATCCATGTTTTGATCTTCATTCTTGAATTTTACTCCACTATGGTTTATTATGGAGCGTTTTTGAACTTGGATAAATTGTAGTACGAATCCCTAATATTTGTCCTTTTGTCTCACTAGATTCGTTTTCTTTAAGATATTTTTCATCATCCTCAGTCTTAAATGATGATATTACTGAATATTTTTGGCCTGTAGTGCAAAAATGAATGATTAACTGATGAATATCTTTGGCTCGTAGTGCAAAGATGAACAGGTGTTTAGATGAACATGACCAACTGATGATATAAATGAATATCTTTGGTCTGTAGTGCAAAGATGAATATTTGATTCAAGATGTATATTGATTGATGTTACAAGGATAAAATATTGGTGATGAACTTTTAAATCTTAAAAGATAGTAGAATTCATTCTCTACTTGACTCTTCTAATAGATTGTTGTTTCTGCTGCAGTTGTTGATCTAAAACTTGTTGTCTATTATATTTTATCAGATTTTTTCCCTATTGAAGACTAATAATAATTTATTGTATATTATCTTAGTCATAATATTATTTACTGGGCTAGTTGAGCTCACCCTTTTCCATTTTGTTCCATTTTTCTCAGGACGCGAGAATATAGCGGGAACTAGTCGGAGTGTAGAGTGATGTTTCCAGTCAGTTGTTTTAGCAGTCCTCACTATTTTGTAGAATAGTATTTCAATAATTGTAATGAGGACTTATTTGAGTGTGGAGATTGTCTAGAAGAAAATATTTGTATTTAAACTCACAGTTTATGTGTTACCGTATTTTGCACGATAATTGTATTAATGAAGTTGTATTTGTTTCTGTACCATGTATTTGGCGACTCAGAATGGGTGATGTATACCTATTTTGGGGGCGTCACAGTTTTAGTTCCAAAACCAATTGAAATAGCAAAATTTTATTACAGTCATATATCTAGAGACATCAAGATCAAGCATCTGACTATCCCCAAAAGGTCAATCCAAATTTTATTTTTTCTTTCCAAAAGGGGGACAATATATTGTCTACATAATAGGCTCCTATATAACACTTCTTTCCACCAATTACACAAAGAGTCATAAACATTATAAGCTACTATACCAACACTTATATTTTATACAACTGCAAAAAAAATGTCATGCACTTATCATACAAACCATAACAAAGACTATAGGGGGGGGGGTGTAACCATAACAAAGATTAAAAGAGGGGGGGGGGGTAATGTAATAGATAAGAATTTTTATTTTAAATATTTTGTATCACAATGTAGCTCAATTTCATTGATCAGGTAAGATGTTATATTGTATCACAATGTAGCTTTATCCACCCCCTGCATGCATATATACACACACATGGTGCAGTTTCGGTTTTATGCGTGCGGTTTTAACTAGTAACTAAACCAAAATTATAAATTTGATTTTTCAACCCACCTAAAACTGGCATATACGACGGAACCATTGGTACGGTTTTAATTGGTGCAGTTTGTGCTATTTTTGGTGCAGTTTCAGTTCCAATTTGGTTCCTTGCTCAGCCCTAGTGTCCGAGGCTGGTAGCGGCGACGATGGACCGGTCACGGCTGTCGGAGCTAAGAGGTTGGGGGTGGGTTTGACAATTTTGATGGAGTTACAAGTAATTATATGTATATTTTTCCATAATTTTGATTGCTCTACTCTTTTACCGTCCCTCATCTCCAAATCCTAGCCAATCCAAATCAATTTACCGTATTCGCTCCCCTCCATATTTGTCCATTACATAATTAAACAAATGAAGGTCATGGATGTGACGCCCCCAAAATATGTATACATCACCCATTCTGAGTCGCCAAATATATGGTACAGAAACAAATACAACTTTATTAAAACACTTGTCGCGCAAAAAAACGACAACACAATACTGTGAGTTTAAACACAAATATTGTCTTCTAGACAATATCCACACTCAAATAAGTCCTCATTACAATTATTGAAACACTATTTAATAAAATAGTGAGGACTGCTAACACCACTGACTAGAAACATCACTCCACACCTCGACTAGTTCCCGCTATATTCTCGCCTCCTGAGAAAAATGGAACAAAAAGGAAAAGGGTGAGCTCAACTAGCCCAGTAAAGAATATTATGATTAAGATAATATACAACAACTTATCATTAGTCTTCAACAGGGAAAAATCTAATAAAATATAATAGACAATAAGTTTTAGATAAACAACTGCAGCAGAAACAGCAAACCATTAGAAGAGTCAAGTAGAGAATGAGTTCTACTATCTTCTAAGATTTAAAAGTCCATCATCAATATTTTATCCCTGTAACAACAATCAATAACCATCTTTAATCAAATATTCATCTTTACACTACAGGTCAAAGATATTCATTTGTATCACTAGTCGGTCATGTTCATCTCAACACCTGTTCATCTTTGCACTACGGGCCAAAGATATTCACCAGTTAATCATTCATCTTTGCAATACAGGCCAAAGATATTCAGTAATATCATCATTTAGGACTGAGGATGATGAAAAATATTTTAAAGAAAACGAACCCAGTGAGACAGAAGGACAAATATTAGGGATTCATATTACAATTTATCCAAGTGTAATAATACTCTATAACAACCAATTGTGAAGTAGAATTCAAAAATAAATCAAAACATGGATACAATCAAAGATAGTAACCATAATAAACATTTTGGGCAAAAAGAAAAAAGTTTATTTTTCGGTGAATAGTGCCGTATTCGTGAATAGTGCCGTATACGTGAATAGTAACCCCGACACAAAAAGTTCTAAATTTGATAAAAAGTTCAAACCAATATTTTTGCATAATGATATTGAAGAAAATTATATCATTTAAGAAGAAAATAACATCCCTTACCTCAAGATAACAATACTTCTGTTCGGAATATCGGTATAAGGCTGAAGGAAACTTACACTGATAAATAAAAACTCACAAAGTATCTAAATACTCACAAAATACGCTCGATAATATAGAGAGAGAAAGAGAGAAAACTTATGAATTCTGGTGTGATTTTCAATTCTAACTTAGCCCTCTATTTATAGGAAAATGTTAGCACGCCAAAGCAGACTTGACCTGCAACCTGATGGTTTTACCTGCTACTATTCCCACCCACCACATTTGAATAAAAATTTCAGCACATTTCTCACCAACCAAAAGTGGGGCCTACTCAATTCTAGAATTTTCTACCAAAATCATTTATAAACCTAATTTTCGAATCATTCACCTCTTAAAATTCATAACAAATTATACGTTTATTTTTAACGGTTAAAAATTTGTGGACATATACTCAACTTATATATGTATAACATATCCAAAAATCACAACGATCCAACGGTCAGATTAAAAATTATAACTCACGCAATATATCTCAAGAACAGTGATTTAATTTTTAATACCTCCATTCTGATAAAAACACCTCAACATTAATTCCTTCACATAAAATAAATATATCCATCAATTATATCCACATAAAATAAATATTTTCTTATTATATAAATCAATAATTAATTATTCATAAATAATATTACAGAATCACAATTATGACAACCAGGTTGTTCCCAGGAAAGAGGGGGCTTTCCAATAAGGATTTCTCCTTACTGGCGCGCAATTAGATGACCAAACCTCTCTTTAGACAGAACTTTCTAGTCATTGCTAATAATGCTATCTAATAATATTATTCAAATAATATGAATTATTAATCTGATAATGGAAAATACTGTGCATCAACAATTATTGAGACAACAATAATATAAAATATCAACGCAGTAATTATTGAATCAATAAAATAAAATATTGAGCAGTAACTACTGTAACAATTATTGAGTAGTGCCTTCTTACGTAAGAATCAATAATTAGTGCAATACCGTGTGCTACTGTATTTTAACCACCGGGTATTCCAACAGTATTAACGGTAACAACTATGCCGTTATTTATAAATAACTTATACTTGTCGTTTTCTTCATCCAATTGCTTTCTATTATGGGACCCACACAAGGCTGCGCCGTCGTACGAATATTCCCTGACAGAAAGTATATTCCACGACCAAACGAATATTCCCCGACAACAAATGAATATTTTATAACCACTTGCTTATTTTGTAAAATTTGCACATTTCTCCCATAATCAAAGCATTATATTAAATTAACACCTTATTATTCACAATAATATTCAGAGAAAATTCGATTTTATTCATTAATAAGTTGAGGTCTTACAACCTCCCCTCCTTATGAAATTTCGTCCTCGAAATTGACGTACGTACCTGGTGTTTCGAAAAGGTGAGGATACCTCGCTTTTATTTCTGATTCTAACTCCCAGGTCTTTTCTTCAATAGCATGGTTTCTCCACAAAACCTTAACTTGTGGTATAACCTTCGTGCGTAGAACATGCTCTTTCTTATCCAAGATCTTAACAGGTACCTCCTCGTACGTTAAATCTTCGGCTATCTCGTCTGGTTCTAACTCAATTATGTGGTTCGGGTCTTTCACATATTTGCGAAGCACAGATACATGAAAAACATTATGAACACGAGACATGCTTAGAGGTAATGCGAGTCGATATGCCACATTTCCTATTCGGTCAATAATTTCAAATGGACCAACAAATCATGGATTAAGCTTTCCTCTCTTCCCAAATCTTGTAACTCCTTTCCATGGTGTAACACGTAACAATACATGATCCCCAATACTAAATTCTGCATCCTTTCGATGAAGATCCGCATAACTCTTTTGTCGATCCTGTGCCGTTTGTAAACGTTGTCTAATCGTTTGGATCTTCTCTGTAGTTATACGTACTAATTCTGGTCCCAACAACGTTGCTTCACCCATCTCGTCCCAGCATACTGGAGAACGACACTTTTATCTATACAAGGCTTCAAATGGAGCCATACCTATACTTGCCTGATAACTGTTGTTGTAAGAGAATTCCACCAGTGGCAAGTACTTATCCCAACTTCCTTTGAAATCTAGAACACAGAGTCTTAATAGATCTTCAAGGGTTTGAATAGTCCTCTCTGATTGCCCGTCCGTTTGAGGATGGTATGCTGAACTGAATCGTAAATCCGTGCCCATAGCTTTTTGCAAGCTAACCCAAAATCGTGAAGTGAATCTTGAGTCACGATCCGAAACTATGGATACTGGCATGCCATGCAATCTCACAATCTCATTCACGTACATACTAGCAAGACGTTCAAGGGAATAAGTCTCACGTATAAGTAAGAAATGAGCAGACTTGGTTAATCTATCAACAATGACCCAAATTGCATCTATGCCTTGAGAAACCTTGGAAAGACCCGTAACAAAATCTATAGTAATGTGTTCCCACTTCCATTTCAGAATCTCAAGTGGTTGCAATGGACCCTTTGGTACTTGATGCTCCACTTTTACACGTTGACAAGTTAAACACCTCGAGATAAACTCTGCGATCTCTCTTTTCATATTGCTCCACCAAAATGTATGTCGAAGATCGTGATACATTTTGGAACTACCAAGATGGATTGCAAACGGTGTGTTGTGTGCCTCCATCATGATTCTATGCTTCAAGTCAGAATCGTTAGGAACACAAAGTCTAGATTTGACTCGAAGTATTCATTCTTCATCGATTCTTGCTTTTGGAATAGCACCTTCTTGCACTTTGTTCTTCATACGTATCAACTCCATATCCGTAGCTTGAGCAGCTTTAACTTTATCGATTAAAGTCGGTTCTACTCGTATATTTGATATCATCATGTGGGTACTTAGAGCCTTCATCTCTATCTCCATCCTTTGCAAATCATACAAAATGGGCCTTTGTGTTAACAACATTGCACTCGTACCCGCATATGATCTTCTACTTAATGTGTCAGCTACTACGTTCGCTTTTCCAGGATGATATTGGATGGTATGATCGTAATCTTTCAACAGCTCAAGCCAACGTCATTGCCGCATGTTGAGTTCCTTTTGGGTGAAGAAATATTTGAGACTTTTATGATCCATATAGATCTCAACTTTCTCCCCATACAGGTAGTGTCTCCAAATCTTCAACGCGAAAACGACTGCTGCCAACTCCAAATCATGAGTAGGATAATTCCTCTCATATTCTTTGAGTTTTCGCGAGGAATAGGCTATGATTTTCCCATGTTGCATGAGAACATATCCTAACCCTTTACCTGAAGCATCGCTGTAGATAACAAATCCATCCGAACCAGATGGTATTGTCAGAATAGGTGCCGAAATGAGTCTCCTCTTGAGTTCTTGAAAACTCTTCTCACAATCCTCGCTCCAACTGAATTTTGTATCCTTCTGAGTCAGCTGAATTAACGGAGTAGCGATTCTAGAAAATCCTTCCACGAATCTCCGATAATAACCAGCTAAGCCCAGAAAGCTACGTACTTCGGTCACCTACTTCGGTTGTTCCCAACTTTGTATGGCTTCAATCTTCGTCGGGTCGACAGATACTCCATATTTTGACACCACGTGCCCAAAGAATGCTACTTCCTCAAGCCAAAACTCGTATTTCTTCAGTTTGGCATATAGCTTATTTTCACGAAGCCTTTGCAGTATCAGCTTCAAATGGTGCTCATGATCTTCACGGCTTTTGGAATAGATGAGGATGTCATCAATAAAGACAACAACGAACTGATCTAAATATTCTTTGAATACACGGTTCATCATATCCTTGAAGGCAGCAGGAGCATTAGTCAATCCAAAAGACATGACTAAGAATTTATAATGCCCGTACCGAGTTCTGAAGGCAGTCTTTGGAATATTCTCAGTTTTAATCTTTAACTGATGATATACAGAACGAAGATCGATCTTTGAAAAGAATTGTGCTCCTTGCAACTGGTCGAACAGGTCATCAATACGAGGTAGCGGACACCTATTCTTGATGGTGACATGGTTCAATTCTTGATAGTCAATACAAAGTCGCATACTCCCGTCTTTCTTCTTTACGAATAAAACAGGAGCACCCCAAGGAGACGTACTAGGACGAATGAAACCGATGTCTAACCATTCCTATAATTGGACTTTTAACTCCTGAAGTTCAATAGGAGCCATTCGATATGGGGTTTTAGAAATGGGCTTTGTACCGGGTTCAAGGTCAATAAAGAATTCAACTTCACGTTCTGGGGGTAGACCAGGAAGTTCTTCAGAAAATACGTCAGGAAATTCACTAACAACAGAAATATTATTCAAATCTGACATATTTTTGTTCAAATCAATAACATGGGCTAAGAAAGCTTGATTTCCATTTTTTAATAAACGAACGACTTTATGGCTTGATATGACAGCGATTGATTTTAATGGTTTGGTTGCTTGAATTCGCATAACAGGTTGGTTAGGAATATGAAAACTAACAACCTTACGAAAATAATCAATTTTGGCATGATGAGTAGTTAACCAGTCAATTTCTAAAATTACATCAAAAGCAAGTATCTTTAAAGAGATAAGGTCAACAGGTAATGTGATTGTGCCAACTTGGATTAAGCAAGATTTATAAACTGTAGATGTAATGAAAGTTTCTCCTAACGGAGTCTCCACAGATAGGTCAAAGTCTAATTTCTCCGGAGTCAAGTTTAAACGTTGAGCACAAGTAGGAGAGATAAAAGAATGGGTTGAATCGGTATCTAGTAAAGTATAAATTTCACAAGAATTTAAGATTAGCTTACCCGTGATCACCTCGTTCGGGTTTCTCGCGTTTTGGCCAGTCACGACAAACGCTCTTCTAGGAACCGCTGATTTCGACTTATACGGGACAGCTTTTGGAGTCACCATCCCCTCTGAACTTGGTTTTGCTATAGAACACTCTCGAGCTATATGACCCTCATTTCCACAGTTATAACATACCTTGGATTGTTGTGGGCAGTTTGGGCTGATATGTCCCTCTTTTCAGCATTTGTAACAAACGACCGGTGCTCGTTCTCCTCCCCTAAAAATAGTTGATGTTTGTGCTGACGTTTTCACGTTATCATTGTTGTACCTTCTCTTCTTGAAATCTCCTCCCGACTCGCTCTTTCTATTATCACGGCCACGATTTCCACCAGAGTGGTTACCGCTTTTGTCCGAATGTTTTTCTCCCTGCTGGTTTTCATTGGTCCGATGACCGCTGCCACCGGTATTACCTTGGTTGTGTTCCCTCGGTTGAATATACTCATTATCTCGCTCTAATAATTGAGCCCTGTTTACAACATCTGAATATAAAGAAAATTTATGAGAGATAAGATATTGCCGAATCTCGGGTTTTAAACCTCTCAGAAACATCCTTGTCATTCGTTCCTCATTCTCGACCAAATGAGGTGCAAACCTGGATAACTCTGCAAACTTCGCCTCGTACTGGGACACCGTCATGTTATTTTGTTCCAGTCTAATAAACTCTACCTCCTTCATATGATGATACTTTCAGGAAAGTACTTGTCATTAAACAGTTTTTGAAATGTTTTCCAGGACATGTTAAGTGCGTCAGGCTGGGTACGCTTCACAGACTCCCACCAATAGTCTGCCTCACCGCGAAACATAAAGGTGACGAATGGAACCTTCTATTCCTCTGTGCATCCCAAGACATCAAATATCTTGGTAATTTGCTTGACCCACGTTTCCGCCTTGATCGGATCCGGCTTTCCTTGAAAGTCTGGTGTTTCCCAACTCTTTAAACTGCTTGGCCATGACAAACCGCGCGTTGTTATCATTTTCACCCGTATTCTGCACACGAGTCTCACTCGACTGATTTTACATGAACTGCAAAAATCTCCTAAACATTCCATCATTCATCGTTTGCTTGGTAACGTTGTTTACAGGAGGAATATTGCCTTCCTATTGTACGTTCTCCTGGTTTGTGACTAAAGGTTGTTCCACAGTTTCATATACTCTATTGTTAACGTTCTCGGCTACCATTCTCAAATACTCAAGATAACAAGGGTTAATTAAACAAATTAACATATCATATAATATCCCTATATTATGACCAACCAACAAATCACTTGTCGCGTATTCTGTGAGTATTTAGATATTTTCAGAATTGTTATTCAGTGCAAGTTTTCTTCGGCTTTACATCCGATATTCCGATCAAAAATACTATTATTTTGAGGTAAGGGATGTTATTTTTTTCGTAAATGATATTATTTTCTTCAATATCATTATGCCGAAATATTGATATAAATTTTATTGTGGAATTTCTACCTTTTTGTGTCGGGGTTACTATTCACGTATACGATACTATTCACGTATACGACACTATTCACGAATACGACACTATTCACCGAAAAATAAAATTTTCTCTTCTTTGTCCAAGATGTCTATTATGGTTACTATCTTTGATTGTATCCACGTTTTGATCTTCATTCTTGAATTTTACTCCACTATGGTTTATTATGGAGCGTTTTTGAACTTGGATAAACTGTAGTACGAATCCCTAATAGTTGTCCTTTTGTCTCTCTAGATTCGTTTTCTTTAAGATATTTTTCATCGTCCTCAGTCTTAAATGATGATATTACTGAATATTTTTGGCCTGTAGTGCAAAGATGAATGATTAACTGATGAATATCTTTGGCCCGTAGTGCAAAGATGAACAGGTGTTTAGATGAACATGACCAACTGATGATACAAATGAATATCTTTGGCCTGTAGTGCAAAGATGAATATTTGTTCAAAATGTATATTGATTGATGTTACAAGGATAAATATTGGTGATGAACTTTTAAATTTTAAAAGATAGTAGAATTCATTCTCTACTTGACTCTTCTAATAGATTGTTGTTTCTGCTGCAGTTGTTGATCTAAAACTTGTTGTCTATTATATTTTATCAGATTTTTTCCCTATTGAAGACTAATGATAATTTGTTGTATATTATTTTAGTCATAATATTCTTTACTGGGCTAGTTGAGCTCACCTTTTTCCTTTTTGTTCCATTTTTCTCAGGACGCGAGAATATAGCGGGAACTAGTCGGAGTGTGGAGTGATATTTCCAGTCAGTTGTTTTAGCAATCCTCACTATTTTGTAGAATAGTATTTCAATAATTGTAATGAGGACTTATTTGAGTGTGGATATTATCTAGAAAAAAATATTTGTATTTAAACTCACAGTTTATGTGTTATCGTATTTTGCACGATAATTGTATTAATGAAGTTGTATTTGTTTCTGTACCATGTATTTGGCGTCTCAGAATGGGTGATGTATACCTATTTTGGGGGCGTCACAGTTTTGGTTCCAAAACCAATTGAAACAACAAAATTTTATTATAGTCATATATCCAGAGACATCAAGATCAAGCATCTGACTATCCCCAAAAGGTCAATCCAAATTTTTATTTTTTCTTTCCAAAAGGGGGATAATATATTGTCTACATAATAGGCTCCTATATAACACTTCTTTCCACCAATTACACAAAGAGTCAGAAACATTATAAGCTACTATACCAACACTTATATTTTATACAACTGCAAAAAAAATGTCATGCACTTATCATACAAACCATAACAAAGACTATAGGGGGGGTGTAACCATAACAAAGATTAAAAGAGGGGGGTAATGTAATAGATAAGAATTTTTATTTTAAATATTTGGTATCACAATGTAGCTCAACTTCATTGATCAGGTAAGATGTTATATTGTATCACAATGTAGCTCTATCCACCCCCTGCATGCATATATACACACACATGGTGCAGTTTCGGTTTTATGCGTGCGGTTTTAACTAGTAACTAAACCAAAATCGTAAATTTAGTTTTTCAACCCACCTAAAACTGGCATATACGTCGGAACCATTGGTACGGTTTTAATTGGTGCAGTTTGTGCTATTTTTGGTGCAATTTCAGTTCCAATTTGGTTCCTTGCTCAGCCCTAGTGTCCGAGACTGGTGGCGGCGGCGATGGACCGGTCACGGTTGTCGGAGCTAAGAGGTTGGGGTTGGGTTTGATAATTTTGATGGAGTTACAAGTAATTATATGTATATTTTTCCATAATTTTGATTGCTCTACTCTTTTACCGTCCTTCATCTCCAAATCTTAGCCAATCCAAATCAATTTATCGTTTTCGCTCCCCTCCATATTTGTCCATTACATAATTAAACAAATGAAGGTCATGGATGTGACGCCCCCAAAATAGATATACATCACCTATTCTGAGTCGCCAAATATATAGTACAGAAACAAATACAACTTTATTAAAACACTTGTCGCGCAAAAAAATGACAACACAATACTGTGAGTTTAAACACAAATATTGTCTTCTAGATAATATCCACACTCAAATAAGCCCTCATTACAATTATTGAAACACTATGTAATAAAATAGTGAGGACTGCTAACACCACTGACTAGAAACATCACTCCACACCCCGACTAGTTCCCGCAATATTCTCGCCTCCTGAGAAAAATGGAACAAAAAGGAAAAGGGTGAGCTCAACTAGCCCAGTAAAGAATATTATGACTAAGATAATATACAACAACTTATCATTAGTCTTCAACAGGGAAAAATTTGATAAAATATAATAGACAACAAGTTTTAGATAAACAACTGCAGCGAAAACAGCAAACCATTAGAAGAGTCAAGTAGAGAATGAGTTCTACTATCTTCTAAGATTTAAAAGTCCATCATCAATATTTTATCCCTGTAACAACAATCAATAACCATCTTTAATCAAATATTAATCTTTACACTACATGCCAAAGATATTCATTTGTATCACTAGTCGGTCATGTTCATCTCAACACTTGTTCATCTTTGCACTACGGGCCAAAGATATTCATCAGTTAATCATTCATCTTTACAATACAGGCCAAAGATATTCAGTAATATCATCATTTAGGACTGAGGATGATGAAAAATATTTTAAAGTAAACGAACCCAGTGAGACAGAAGGACAAATATTAGGGATTCATATTACGGTTTATCCAAGTACAATAATACTCCATAACAACCAATTGTGAAGTAGAATTCAAAAATAAATCAAAACATAGATACAATCAAAGATAGTAACCATAATAAACATCTTGGACAAAAAGAAAAAAATTTATTTTTCGGTGAATAGTGCCGTATTCGTGAATAATGCCGTATACGTGAATAGTGCCGTATACGTGAATAGTAACCCCGACACAAAAAGTTTCAAATTTGATAAAAAGTTCAAACCAATATTTCGGCATAATGATATTGAAGAAAATAATATCATTTAAGAAGAAAATAACATCCCTTACCTCAAGATAACAGTATTTTTGTTCGGAATATCGGTATAAGGCTGAAAGAAACTTGCACTGATAAATAAAAACTCACAAAGTATCTAAATACTCACAAAATACGCTCGATAATATAGAGAGAGAAAGAGAGAAAACTTATGAATTCTAGTGTGATTTTCAATTCTAACTTAGCCCTCTATTTATAGAAAATGTTAGCACGCCGAAGCAGACTTGACCTGCAACTTGATGGCTTTACCTGCTACTATTTCTACCCACCACATTTGAATAAAAATTCCAGCACATTTCTCACCAACCAAAAGTGGGGCCCACTCAATTCTAGAATTTTCTACCAAAATCATTTATAAACCTAATTTTCGAATCATTCACCTCTTAAAATTCATAACAAATTATACATTTATTTTTAACGGTTAAAAATTTGTGGACATATACTCAACTTATATATGTATAACATATCCAAAAATCACAACGATCCAACGGTTAGATTAAAAATTATAACTCACGTAATATATCTCAAGAACAGTGATTTAATTTTTAATACCTCCATTCCGACAAAAACACCTCAACATTAATTCCTTCACATAAAATAAATATATCCATCAATTATATCCATATAAATAAATATTTTTTTATCATATAAATCAATAATTAATTATTCACAAATAATATTACAGAATCACAATTATGACAACTAAGGCCGTTCCCAGGAAAGAGGGGGCTTTCTAATAAGGATTTTTCCTTACTGGCGTATAATTAGATGACCAAACCTCTCCTTAGACAGAACTTTCTAGACATTGCTAATAATGCTATCTAATAATATTATTCAAATAATATGAATTATTGATCTGATAATAGAAAATACCGTGCAGCAACAATTATTGAGACAACAATAATATAAAATATCAACGCAGTAATTATTGAATCAATAAAATAAAATATTGAACAGTAACTACTGTAACAATTATTGAGTAGTGCCTTCTTACGTAAGAATCAATAATTGGTGCAATACCATGTGCTACTGTGTTTTAACCACCGGGTATTCCAACAGTATTAACGGTAACAACTATGCCGTTATTTATAAACAACTTATACTTGTCGTTTTCTTCATCCAATTGCTTTCCATTATGGGGCCCACACAAGGCTGCGCCGTCGTACGAATATTCCCCGACAGAAAGAATATTCCACGACCAAACGAATATTCCTCGACAACAAATGAATATTTTATAACCACTTGCTTATTTTGTAAAATTTGTACATTTCTCCCATAATCAAAGCATTATATCAAATTAACACCTTATTATTCATAATAATATTTAGAGAAAATTTAATTTTATTCATTAATAAGTTGGGGTCTTACAACGGATTTGTGGGAAACAATTCTTCCGGATAAAAATTGCCCAGTCAAAATTGAAAGAGCAGAAGTCTTTGAAACGTCAGATATTGATTTGAGTCTGGATAATGATTCTGTAATTGATGTTTCTGGGAAAGTATTGGATTTTTCCACTTCGAATAACGATGACTATTCGATTAGGGCCTATTATGTGTATAGAAATGTGTTTAAGTTGATTCTAAGGTTGGTGGGTAGCCTTGGCAAGTTAAAGACTTTGAAGTTTTTTTGCGAATGAGATCAATTTGTTTCCATCGGAGTTTAGGAATTTGGCTGAGCTGGAATTTGTGCAGGTGAAGATTTCGTCGTCGAGTTTGACTGGCTTGGCACGTAGGAAATGACTTTTTTTTTCTTTCAAAAGCCATGTTGGAAAATTGGACCTATTTTTTAACGTCCGTGAGCAAAATTGGACGGAATGACTTGATTAACAATTTTTAAAAAGCACTGTGGACTAATTACATTTTTTAAGTATAGTGGCTCAATACTTACAAGTCGACGAACACAGTGGGGGTAAAGATGCTTTTTGCCTAAATTTAAATTATTATATTATTTATATTTTTGGTATTATTCTATACTAGAGTAATATATTAACTACACTTTTAATTGATTAATATTGTGTTCCATAATTTTTATATAAATAATAGTAAATTATATTTAAATTCAAGCACTTATTCTAATATAATTTAATAAAAAAGTATTAATATAATTAAACATAATTGATAATATTATGAATTTTATAGCACACTAACTAAATCAAAAATTATATTAAAATAAGAGATAATAGTAAGTACATAATTATGATAATAAGAATATAGATAGAAAATTTTAAAACTTGAATAGAGATAGTGAATCTTTTTTCTAGAAAAATATGATCTTTTTTTTGTAATTTTAAATATACGATGAATTCCTTTCTTAAATTTTAACTGGAAAAAATATATTTTGATTCCTAACGATTTTTAAATACAACCGAAAGTTATCACAGTTGAAATAAAAATGATGTTGATATATGTACGATCTAAATTGATTGTTGAATCAAAGAGACTATAATATTCTTAATTAATGAGAAGCCAACTAACATATTTATCACAATTTTAATTGAAAGTTTTATTTTTTTTTTAAAAAACAAGTCTAAATAATTTTACATTTTCTTTGAATTTTAATTTTTTATAAATTTATTTTAAGTCAAAATAAAATTTTGAATTAGATGGACCAATAAACTATATTATGGGTACTTTAATAAAATAGCAAGCTAAATTATATATCATACTTTAAGAACACGAAGGCTTATCCTTGTAAATCTTTTTTATTTTTTTCTAATATTTTATGTATTCTAGTCTTTAATTCAAAATTTAATAAATTAAATTATAAAATATCTCAAATAAAAAAAAGAATGTTATTAAGTAAAATTGTAAAATGATAACATATTTAATATATTAGTTTAATTCTTTATATGATTGAAAATTAAGTTTTGACTAACTAAATGTATGCACCTTCTGTCTTATAAATATAATGTATAACCAAATTAAGGCATAATAGATAAAGAGTAAATGATTAATTTATTTTAGGTAAATTAAGAGTAATATAGTTTCTTTAGCATATTTGAGTGTGCAACTATCACTTTATGATCTACATATATCAATATCCAATAAAAATTATTAATGAATTACTTGCACTCGCTTGAAATTAGTGATATTACAATGTTGAAATACAAAAGATGAATAATATGCACTCACGATCGCGTCAACATTTAAATTATTACTCCCTCTGTTCTTAAAAGATTGTCGTTTAAGATTAATGTACACAGATTAATAATATAATTAATACCTAGCGAAAATACTATACTACCCTTATTAATTGTCTCAACCAATTATTCCTTTCCCAATGTTTCTTATTCAATTCAACTAATTACTACTTGGATTATAGTATTGAATTGAATAAGAATCATTGGGAAGGGAAGAAAACTTTAAATAGAATAAAACTTTAAATAAGGGTAAAGTAGGAAAAAAATAGCTAATGTGTATTGATAAACTCAAAACGACAATCTTTTTAGAACAAAAATTACTTTTTAAAACGACAATCTTTTAGGAACGGAGAGAGTATAACTTTAGGAGACCACTCTTAAAAATTAGGGTTTTATAGTTAAGAGTTGTTGATAAATTTTAGGGGGACATTCCTAAAAAGTAAGGTTGAACGACCACTCCAATTTTTTTTTTTGTAAATATTTTTTCTATTTATTATACATTTAAACTTAATTTCTCATATTATTATTTATATTAAATATTAATTTGGCTTTTATAATTAAAAAAAAATTAATATAAGTTTATTTATTTATTTTAAGTAATCAAGCAAAATATTAATTATATTTCTTAATACATGTGTTTTCTCCTAAACGATAATTAAAAAGGATGGATAGAGTAATAAATGAAATGAATTGAAGCTAGTAATAATTCCTGCATGGCTAACGTGTTAGGTTTGTAATATTTATGAACGCAATCAAATTATACAAAATAAGCGGAAACATGATAAAATAGAGTTTAAAATTTTTACAAAATCATATACCCGGATCATCCTTTATGCACAATTATTAATTAAACGAAAAGATAAAGAACAAGAATCATACCATTGAAGATTCGAGCTTTCTTAGGTACAAGTTGACCTCCAAATCCTTTTCGCGTTCAACTTGAATCCACCGTGTTTGGTTCCTTCCTTTGATCAACGTTAGCCACCCAAGTGTTTGGCCTCTAGAGGTGATCCACCAAGTAAGAAGAAAGATTCAAGAAGATGGATGTTTGGTAAAATCTTAATTTTTCTATCTCTCATAGAAAAATATGTACTCTCCCAACTATTGGAATTACGTATTCACGTGTGTTGTGAAAGTGTCAACTAACCTCACCCATAATAAGACTCCTCTTATTTATAGATGTGGGCAACTCTCCTTAACAATTAAAGAATTGAGTTTTATTTTAATTAATTAAACTCCTTTAATTAATTAGACTCTCAATCTTATTGAAATTTTGGAAATTAAATGTTTTTATTTAGATCATGGGTGGGACCCACTTTTATTTTTTTCTTTAAAGCATGTGCTGGAAATTTTTTTAAATGTGATGGCTGGTCTTGGATGACTGACATGCGTAGAAGGAAGAAAAATAATATTATTATTTTATTAATTTAGTCTCTTTTGACGTTCTAGCATTTTCCTATAAATATGGTGCTTTGTTAGAATTGAAAATCACACTAGAAATAAGTTTTTTCTCTCTCTATATTATAGAGCGTATTTAGATACTTTGAAAGTTGCTATTCAATGCAAGTTTTCTTCGGCTTTACATCCGATATTCCGATCAAAAATACTATTATTTTGAGGTAAGGGATGTTATTTTTTTTGTAAATGATATTATTTTCTTCAATACCATTATGCCGAAATATTGATATGAATTTTATTGTGAAATTTTTACCTTTTTGTGTCGGGGTTACTATTCACGTATACGACACTATTCACGTATATGACACTATTCACGAATACGACACTATTCACCGAAAAATACAAATTTCTCTTCTTTGTCCAAGATGTCTATTATGGTTACTATCTTTGATTGTATCCATGTTTTGATCTTCATTCTTGAATTTTACTCCACTATGATTTATTATGGAGCATTTTTGAACTTGGATAAACTGTAGTACGAATCCCTAATATTTGTCCTTTTGTCTCACTAGATTTATTTTCTTTAAGATATTTTTCATCATCCTCAGTCCTAAATGATGATATTACTGAATATCTTTTGGTCTGTAGTGCAAAGATAAATGATTAACTGATGAATATCTTTGGCCCATAGTGCAAAGATGAACAGGTGTTTAGATGAACATGACCAACTGGTGATATAAATGAATATCTTTGGCCTGTAGTGCAAAGATAAATATTTGATTCAAGATGTATATTGATTGATGTTACATGGATAAAATATTGGTGATAAACTTTTAAATCGTAGAAGATAGTAGAATTCATTCTCTACTTGACTCTTCTAATGGATTGCTATTTCCGCTGTAGTTGTTGATCTAAAACTTGTTGTCTATTATATTTTATCAGTTTTTCCCTAGTGAAGACTAATGATAATTTGTTGTATATTATCTTAGTTATAATATTCTTTACTAGGCTAGTTGAGCTCATCCTTTTTCTTTTTGTTCCATTTTTCTAAGGAGGCGAGAATATAACGGGAACTAATCGAGGTGTGGAGTGATGTTTTCAGTCAGTTGTTTTATCAGTCCTCACTATTTTGTAGAATAGTATTTCAATAATTGTAATGAGGACTTATTTAAGTGTGAATATTATTTAGAAGACAATATTTGTATCTAAACTCCCAGTTTATGTGTTGTCGTATTTTGTACGACAATTGTATTAATGAAGTTGTATTTGTTTCTGTACCATGTATTTGACGACTCAGAATGGGTGATGTATGTAAGACCCCAACTTATTAATGAATAAAATCAAATTTTCTCTAAGTATTATTGTGAATAATAAGGTGTTAATTTGATATAATGCTTTGGTTATGGGAGAAATGTGTAAATTTTATAAAATAAGTAAGTGGTTATAAAATATTCATTTGTTGTAGGGGAATATTCGTTTGGTCGTGGAATATTCTTTCTGTCGGGAAATATTCGTACGACGGCGCAGCCTTGTGTGGGCCCCATAATGGAAAGCAATTGGGTGAAGAAAACGACAAGTATAAGTTGTTTATAAATAACGGCGTAGTTGTTACCATTAATACTGTTAGAATACCCGGTGGTTAAAATACAGTAGCACACGGTATTGCACCAATTATTAATTTTTACATAAGAAGGCACTACTCAATAATTGTTACAGTAGTTACTATTCAATATTTTATTTTATTGATTCAATAATTACTGCGTTGATATTTTATATTATTGTTGTCTCAATAATTATTACTGCACAATATTTTTCATTATCAGATCAATAATTCATATTATTTGAATAATATTATTAGATAGCATTATTGACAATGTCTAGAAAGTTCCGTCTAAGGAGAGGTTTGGTCATCTAATTGCGCGCCAGTAAGGAGAAATCCTTATTGGAAAGCCCCCTATTTTCTGGGAACGGCCTGGTTGTTATAATTGTGCTTCTGTAATATTATTTGTGAATAATTAATTATTAATTTATATGATAAGAAAATATTTATTTTATGTGGATATAATTGATGGATATATTTATTATATGTGAAGGAATTAATGTTGAGGTATTTTTGTCGGAATGGAGGTTTTAAAAACTAAATCACTGTTCTTGAGATATATTGCGTGAGTTATAATTTTTAATTTGACCGTTGGATCGTTGTGATTTTTGGATATGTTATACATATATAAGTTGAGTATATGTCCACAAATTTTGAACCTTTAAAAATAAACGTATAATTTGTTATGAATTTTAAGAGGTGAATGATTCGGAAATTAGGTTCATAAATAATTTTGGTGGAAAATTCTAGAATTGAATGGGCCCCACTTTTGGTTGGTGAGAAATGTGCTGGAATTTTTATTCAAATGTGGTGGGTGGGAATAGTAATAGGTAAAGCCATCAGGTTGCAGGTCAAGTCTGCTTTGGCGTGCTAACATTTTCCTATAAATAAAGGGCTAAGTTAGAATTGAAAATCACACCAGAATTCATAAGTTTTTTCTCTTTCTCTCTCTATATTATCGAGCGTATTTTGTGAGTATTTAGATACTTTGTGAGTTTTTATTTATCAGTGCAAGTTTCCTTCAGCCTTATACCGATATTCCAAACAGAAGTACTGTTATCTTGAGGTAAGGAATGTTATTTTCTTCTTAAATGATATTATTTTATTCAATATCATTATGCCAAAATATTGGTTTGAACTTTTTATCAAATTTGAAACTTTTTGTGTCGGAGTTACTATTCACGTATACGACACTATTCACGTATATGGCACTATTCACGAATACGACACTATTCACCGAAAAATAAAATTTTTTCTTTTTGTCCAAGATGTTTATTATGGTTACTATCTTTGATTGTATTCATGTTTTGATTTATTTTTGAATTCTACTTCACAATTGGTTGTTATGGAGTATTATTGCACTTGGATAAACTGTAATACGAATCCCTAATATTTGTCCTTCTGTCTCACTGGGTTCGTTTTCTTTAAAATATTTTTCATCATCCTCAGTCCTAAATGATGATATTACTGAATATCTTTGGCCTGTAGTGCAAAGATGAATAATTAACTGGTGAATATCTTTGGCCCGTAGTGCAAAGATGAACAGGTGTTGAGATGAACATGACCGACTAGTAATACAAATGAATATCTTTGGCCTGTAGTGCAAAGATGAATATTTGATTAAAGATGGTTATTGATTGTTGTTACAGGGATAAAATATTGATGATGGACTTTTAAATCTTAGAAGATAGTAGAACTCATTCTCTACTTG
The DNA here is from genome assembly GCA_016801055.1 of Panax notoginseng. NCBI lineage: Eukaryota > Viridiplantae > Streptophyta > Magnoliopsida > Apiales > Araliaceae > Panax > Panax notoginseng. Next base: position 136,189,869 of record CM029012.1, on the reverse strand, counting down.
ACTCTTCTAATGGTTTGTTGTTTTCGCTGCAGTTGTTTATCTAAAACTTGTTGTCTATTATATTTTATCATATTTTTTCCTGTTGAAGACTAATGATAAGTTGTTGTATATTATCTTAGTCATAATATTCTTTACTGGGCTAGTTGAGCTCACCCTTTTCCTTTTTGTTCCATTTTTCTCAGGAGGCGAGAATATAGCGGGAACTAGTCGGGGTGTGGAGTGATGTTTCTAGTCAATGGTGTTACCAGTCCTCACTATTTTATTAAATAGTGTTTCAATAATTGTAATGAGGACTTATTTGAGTGTGAATATTGTCTAGAAGATAATATTTGTATTTAAACTCACAGTATTGTGTTGTCGTTTTTTGCGCGACAAGTGTTTTAATAAAATTGTATTTGTTTCTGTACCATATATTTGGCGACTCAGAATGGGTGATGTATACCTATTTTGGGGGCGTCACATTTGGTATCAGAGCTTAGGGATATGGTCTCTGACGGAGATCGGGGAATAGAACTAGGAGGGGAGAGGCGAGTAAATCCTTCGCTAGTGTGTCCTCCCTAACCTTATTTGTTGGTTGGTCATAATATAGGGATATTATGTGATATATTAATTTGTTTAATTAACCCTTGTTATCTTGAGTATTTGAGAATGGCAGCCGAGAATGTTAACAATGGAGTATATGAGACTGTGAAACAACCTTTAGTCACAAACCAGGAGAACGTGCAACGGGAAGGCAATATTCCTCCTGTAAACAACGTTACCGAGCAAACGATGAATGATAAAATATTTAGGAGCTTTTTGCAGTTCATGCAAAATCAGACGAGGGAGACTCGTGTGCAGAATACGGGTGGAAATGATAACAACGCGCGGTTTGTCATGGCCAAGCAGTTCAAAGAGTTGGGACCACCAGACTTTCAGGGAAAGCCGGATCCGATCAAGGCGGAAACGTGGGTCAAGCAAATTACCAAGATATTCGATATCTTGGGATGCACGGAGGAACAGAAGGTTCCATTCGCCACCTTTATGTTCCGAGGTGAGGCAGACTACTGGTGGAAGTCTGTGAAGCGTACGCAGCCTGACGCACTCAACATGTCCTGGGAAACATTTCAGAAACTGTTTAATGACAAGTACTTTCCTGAAAGTATTCGTTATATGAAGGAGGTAGAGTTTATTAGACTGGAATAAAATAACATGACGGTGTCCCAGTACGAGGCGAAGTTTGCAGAGTTATCCAGGTTTGCACCTTATTTGGTCGAGAATGAGGAACGAATGACAAGGATGTTTCTGAGAGGTTTAAAACCCGAGATTCGGCAATATCTTATCTCTCATAAATTTTCTTTATATTCAGATGTTGTAAACAGGGCTCAATTATTAGAGCGAGATAATGAGTATATTCAACCGAGGGAACACAACCAAGGTAATACCGGTGGCAGCGGTCATCGGACCAATGAAAACCAGCAGGGAGAAAAACATTTGGACAAAAGCGATAACCACTCTGGCAGAAATCGTGGCCGTGATAATAGAAGGAGCGAGTCGGGAGGAGATTTCAAGAAGAGAAGGTACAACAATGATAACGTGAAAACGTCAGCACAAACATCAACTGTTTTTAGGGGAGGAGAACGAGCACCGGTCGTTTGTTACAAATGCTGAAAAGAGGGACATATCAGCCCAAACTGTCCACAACAATCCAAGGTATGTTATAACTGTAGAAAGGAGGGTCATATAGCTCGAGAGTGTTCTATAGCAAAACCAAGTTTAGAGGGGATGGAGACTCCAAAAGCTGTCCCGGATAAGTCGAAATCAGCGGTTCCTGGAAGAGCGTTTGTCGTGACTGGCCAAAACGCGAGAAACCCGAACAAGGTGATCACGGGTAAGCTAATCTTGAATTCTTGCGAAGTTTATACTTTACTAGATACCGGTTTTACCCATTCTTTTATCTCTCCTGCTTGTGCTCAACGTTTAAACTTGACTGCGGAGAAATTAGACTTTGACCTATTTGTGGAGACTCCGTTAGGAGAAACTTTCATTACATCTATAGTTTATAAATCTTGCTTAATCCAAGTTGGAATAATCACATTACCTGTTGACCTTATATCTTTAAAGATACTTACTTTTGATGTAATTTTAGGAATTGATTGGTTAACTACTCATCATGCCAAAATTGATTATTTTCGTAAGGTTGTTAGTTTTCATATTCCTAACCAACCTATTATGCGAATTCAAGCAACCAAACCATTAAAATCAATCGCTGTCATATCAAGCCATAAAGCCATTCGTTTATTGAAAAACGGATGTCAAGCTTTCTTAGCCCATGTTATTGATTTGAACAAAAATATGTCAGATTTGAATAATATTTCTGTTGTTAGTGAATTTCCTGACGTATTTCCTAAAGAACTTCCTGGTCTACCCCCAGAACGTGAAGTTGAATTCTTTATTGACCTTGAACCCGGTACAAATCCCATTTCTAAAATCCCATATCGAATGGCTCCTATTGAACTTCAGGAGTTAAAAGTTCAATTATAGGAATTGTTAGACATCGGTTTCATTCGTCCTAGTACGTCTCCTTAGGGTGCTCCTGTTTTATTCGTATAGAAGAAAGACGGGAGTATGCGACTTTGTATTGACTATCGAGAATTGAACCTTGTCACCATCAAGAATATGTATCCGCTACCTCGTATTGATAACCTGTTCGACCAGTTGCAAGGAGCACAATTCTTTTCAAAGATTGATCTTCGTTCTAGATATCATCAGCTGAAGATTAAAATTGAGGATATTCTAAAGACTACCTTCAGAACTCGGTACGGGCATTATGAATTCTTAGTCATGTCTTTTGGATTAACTAATGCTCCTGCTGCCTTCATATATAAGATGAACCGTGTATTTAAAGAATATTTAGATCAGTTCGTTGTTGTCTTTATTGATGACATCCTCATCTATTCCAAAAGCCGTGAAGATAATGAGCACTATTTGAAACTGGTACTACAAAGGCTTCGTGAAAATAAGCTATATACCAAACTTAAGAAATGCGAGTTCTGGCTTGAGGAAGTAGCATTCCTTGGGCACGTGGTGTCAAAATATGGAGTATTTGTCGACCCGGCGAAGATTGAAGCCATACAAAGTTGGGAACAACCGAAGTCGGTGACCGAAGTACGTAGATTTCTATACTTAGCTGGTTATTATCGGAGATTCGTGGAAGGATTTTCTAGAATCGCTACTCCGTTGACTCAGCTGACTCGGAAGGATATAAAATTCGGTTGGAGCGAGGATTGTGAGAAGAGTTTTCAAGAACTCAAGAGGAGACTCATTTCGACACCTGTTCTGACAATACCATCTGGTTTGGATGGATTTGTTACCTACAGCGATGCTTCAGGCAAAGGGTTAGGATCTGTTCTCATACAACATGGAAAAGTCATAGCCTATGCCTCACGACAACTCAAAGAATATGAGAGGAATTATCCTACTCATGATTTGGAGTTGGCAGTAGTCGTTTTCGCGTTGAAGATTTGGAGACACTACCTGTATGGGGAGAAAGTGGAGATCTATACGGATCATAAAAGCCTCAAATATTTCTTCACCCAAAAAAAAACTCAACATGCGGCAACGACGTTGGATTGAGCTATTGAAAGATTACGATCATACCATCCAATATCATCCTGAAAAAGCGAACGTAGTAGCTGACGCATTGAGTAGAAGATCATATGCGGGTACGAGTGCAATGTTGTTAACACAAAGGCCCATTTTGTATGATTTGCAAAGGATGGAGATAGAGATGAAGGCTCCAAGTACCCATATGATGATATCAAATATACGAGTAGAACCAACTCTAATCGATAAAGTTAAAACTGCTCAAGCTATGGACATGGAGCTGATGCGTATGAAGAAGAAAGTGCAAGAAGGTGCTATTCCAGAAGCAAGAATCGATGAAGAAGGAATACATCGTTAGGAACACCAGACTTTGTGTTCCTAATGATTCTGACTTGAAGCATAGAATCATGATGGAGGCACACAACACACTGTTTGCAATCCATCCTGGGAGTACTAAAATGTATCACGATTTTCGACATATATTTTGGTGGAGCAATAGGAAAAAAGAGATCGCCGAGTTTATCTCGAGGTGTTTAACTTGTCAACGTGTAAAAGTGGAGCATCAAGTACCAAAGGGTCCATTGCAACTACTTGAGATTCCAAAATAGAAGTAGGAACACATTACTATGGATTTTGTTACGGGTCTTCCCAAGGTTTCTCAAGGCATAGATGCGATTTGGGTTATTGTTGATAGATTAACCAAGTCTGCTCATTTCTTACTTATACACTTATTCCCTTGAACGTCTTGCTAGTATGTACGTGAATGAGATTATGAGATTGCATGGCATGCCAGTATCCATAGTTTCGGATCGTGACCCAAGATTCACTTCATGATTTTGGGTTAGCTTGAAGAAAGCTATGGGCACGGATTTACGATTCAGTTCAGCATACCATCCTCAAACGGACGGGCAATCAGAGAGGACTATTCAAACCCTTGAAGATCTATTAAGACTCTGTGTTCTAGATTTCAAAAGAAGTTGGGATAAGTACTTGCCACTGGTGGAATTCTCCTACAACAACAGTTATCAGGTAAGTATAGGTATGACTCCATTTGAAGCCTTGTATGGACGAAAGTGTCGTTCTCCAGTATGCTGGGACGAGGTGGGTGAAGTAACGTTGTTGGGACCAGAATTGGTACGCATAACTACAGAGAAGATCTAAATGATTCGACAACGTATACAAACGACACAGGATCGACAAAAGAGTTATGCGGATCTTCATCGAAAGGATGTAAAATTTAGTATTGGGGATCATGTATTGTTACGTGTTGCACCATGGAAAGGAGTTACAAGATTTGGGAAGAGAGGAAAGCTCAATCCACGATTTATTGGTCTATTTGAAATTCTTGACCGAATAGGAAATGTGGCATATCGTCTCGCATTACCTCTAAGCATGTCTCGTGTTCATAATGTTTTTCACGTATCTGTGCTTCGTAAATATGTGAAAGACCCGAATCACATAATTGAGTTAGAACCAGACAAGATAGCCGAAGATTTAACGTACAAGGAGGTACCTGTTAAGATCTTGGATAGGAAAGAGCATGTTCTACGCACGAAGGTTATACAACAAGTTAAGGTTTTGTGGAGAAACCATGCTATTGAAGAAATGACCTGGGAGTTGGAATCAGAAATGAAAGCGAGGTATCCTCACCTTTTCGAAATACCAGGTACGTACGTCAATTTCGAGGTCGAAATTTCATAAGGAGGGGAGGTTGTAAGATCCCAACTTATTAATGAATAAAATTAAATTTTCTCTAAATATTATTGTGAATAATAAGGTGTTAATTTGATATAATGCTTTGGTTATGGGAGAAATGTGCAAATTTTGTAAAATAAGCAAGTGGTTATAAAATATTCATTTGTTGTCGAGGAATATTCATTTGGTCGTGGAATATTCTTTCTGTCGGGGAATATTCGTACGACAGCGCAGCCTTGTGTGGGCCCCATAATGGAAAGCAATTGGATGAAAAAAAGACAAGTATAAGTTGTTTATAAATAACCGCGTAGTTGTTACCGTTAATACTGTTGGAATACCCGGTGTTTAAAATACAGTAGCACACGGTATTGCACCAATTATTGATTCTTACGTAATAAAGCACTACTTAATAATTGTTACAGTAGTTACTGTTCAATATTTTATTTTATTGATTCAATAATTGCTGCGTTGATATTTTATATTATTGTTGTCTCAATAATTGTTGTTGCACAGTATTTTTTATTATCAGATCAATAATTCATATTATTTGAATAATATTATTAGATAACATTATTGACAATGTCCAGAAAGTTCTATCTAAGGAGAGGTTTGGTTATCTAATTGTGCCCCAGTAAGGATAAATCCTTATTGGAAAGCCCTCTCTTTCTTGGGAACGGCCTGGTTGTCATAATTGTGATTCTGTAATATTATTTGTGAATAATTAATTATTGATTTATATGATATGGAAATATTTATTTTATGTGGATATAATTGATGGATATATTTATTTTATGTGAAGGAATTAATGTTGAGGTGTTTTTGTCGGAATGGAGGTATTAAAAATTAAATCACTGTTCTTGAGATATATTGCGTGAGTTCTAATTTTTAATCTGACCGTTGGATCGTTGTGATTTTTGGATATGTTATATATATATAAGTTGAGTATATGTCCACAAATTTTGAACCGTTAAAAATGAACGTATAATTTGTTATGAATTTTAAGAGGTGAATGATTCAAAAATTAGGTTTATAAATGATTTTGGTGGAAAATTATTGAATTGTGTGGGTCCCCACCTTTGGTTGGTGAGAAATGTGTTGGAAGTTTTATTCAAATGTGGTGGGTGGGAATAGTAGCGTGTAAAACCATCAGGTTGCAGGTCAAGTCTGCTTCGGCGTGCTAACATTTTCCTATAAATAGAGGGCTAAGTTAGAATTGAAAATCACACCAGAATTCATAAGTTTTCTCTCTTTCTCTCTCTATATTATCGAGCGTATTTTGTGAGTATTTAAAAACTTTGTGAGTTTTTATTTATCAGTGCAAGTTTCATTCAGCCTTATACCGATATTCCGAATAGAAGTACTGTTATCTTGAGGTAAGGGATGTTATTTTCTTCTTAAATGATATTATTTTTTTCAATATCATTATGCCAAAATATTGGTTTGAATTTTTTATTAAATTTGAAACTTTTTATGTCGGGGTTACTATTCACGTATACGGCACTATTCACGTATACGGCACTATTCACCGAAAAATAAAATTTTTTCTTTTTGTCCAAGATGTTTATTATGGTTACTATCTTTGATTATATCCATGTTTTGATTTATTTTTGAATTCTACTTCACAATTGGTTGTTATGGAGTATTATTGCACTTGGATAAACTGTAATACGAATCCCTAATATTTGTCCTTCTGTCTCACTGGGTTCGTTTTCTTTAAAATAAAATGGGTGATGTATACCTATTTTAGGGGCATCACAATGTATACCTATTTTGGGAGGCGTCACAGTTGGTATCAGAGCTTAGGGATATGGTCTCTGGCGGAGATCGGAGAATAGAACTAGGAGGAGAGAGACAAGTAAATAATTCGTTAGTGTGTCCTACCTAAGCTTATTTGTTGGTCGGTCATAATATAGGGATATTATGTGATATGTTAATTTGTTTATTAACTTTTGTTTTGTAGCAGTTTTTAAGAATGACAGCTGAGAACGTTAACAATGGAGTGTATGAGACCGTGGAACAACCTTCAATTGCCAACCAGGAGAACGTGCAACAAGAAGACAATATTCCTCCTATAAACAACACTACCGAACAAATGATGAATGATGGGATGTTTAGAAGTTTTTTGCAGTTCATGCAAAATCAGACGAGAGAGACTCGTGTACAAAATACAGGTGGAAATGATAGCAACACGCGGCTTGTCACAGCCAAGCAGTTCAAAGAGTTGGGACCACCAGAATTCTAGGGAAAGTCGGATCCGATCAAGGCAGAAACGTGGGTCAAGCAAATTACCAAGATATTTGATGTCTTGGGCTGCACGAAAGAACGGAAGGTTCCATTCGCCACCTTTATGTTTCGTGGTGAGGTAGACTACTGGTGGGAATCTGTGAAGCGTACCTAACCAACCGCACTCAATATGTCTTGGGAAATGTTTCAGAAACTGTTTAGTGACAAGTACTTTACTGAAAGTATTCGTTAGATGAAGGAGGTAGAGTTTATTAGGCTGGAACAAAACAACATAACGGTGTCCCAATACGAGGTGAAATAATTATAACCGGCGGGGAGGAAAGAATATAGACAAAAGCGGTAACCACTCTGGTGGTAATCATGACCATGATAATAGATGAAGCGAGTCGGGAGGAGATGTCAAGAAGAGAAGGTACAATAATGACAACGTGTAGGCGTCAGCACCAACATCAACTATTTCTAGGGGAGGAGAACGACCTCCAGTCGTATGTTACAAACGCGGGAAAGAGGGACATATCAGCCCAAACTGTCCACAACAGTTCAAAGTATGTAATAACTGTGGAAAAGAAGGTCATATAGCTCGAGATTGTTCTGTAGAAAAACTAAGTCCAGCGGGGATGGTGACACCAAAAGCTATTCCGGATAAGTCAAAATTAGTGGCTCCTAGAAGAGCATTTGTCGTGACTGGCCAAAACGCGAGAAACCCGAACGATGTGATCACGGGTAAGCTAATCATAAACTCTTGCAAAATTTATACCTTGTTAGATACTGGTTCTACCCATTCTTTTATCTCTCCTGCTAGTGCTCAACGTTTGAACTTGACTACAGAGAAATTGGACTTTGACTTATCTATGGAGACTCCGTTAGGGGAAACTTTTATTACATCCACTGTTTATAAATCTTGTTTGATCCAAGTTGGCACCATCACATTACCTGTTGATCTTATCTCTTTAAAGATACTTGTTTTTGATGTGATTTTAGAGATTGATTGGTTAACTGTTCATCATGCCAAAATTGATTGTTTTCGTAAGGTTGTTAGTTTTCATATTCCTAACCAACCTGTTATGCTAATTCAAGCAACCAAACCACTAAAGTCAATCACTGTCATATCAAGCCATAAAGCCATTCGTTTATTAAAAAATAGATGTCAAGCTTTCTTAGCCCATGTTATGGACTTGAAGAAAAACAAGTCAGATTTGAATAATATTTTCTGTTGTTAGTGAATTTCCTGACGTATTTCCTGAAGAACTTCCTGGTCTACCCCCAGAACGTGAAGTTGAATTCTTTATTGATCTTGAACCGGGTACAAAGCCCATTTCTAAAACCCCATATCGAATGGCTCCTATTGAACTTCAAGAGTTAAAAGTCCAATTACAGGAATTGTTAGACATCGGTTTCATTCGTCCTAGTACATCTCCTTGGGGTGCTCCTATTTTATTTGTAAAGAAGAAAGACGGGAGTATACGACTCTGTATTGACTACCAGGAATTAAACCATGTCACCATCAAGAATAGGTATCCACTACCTCGCATTGATGACCTGTTCGACCAGTTGCAAGGAGCACAATTCTTTTCAAAGATCGATCTTCGTTCTGGATATCATCAGCTTAAGATAAAAACTGAGGATATTCCGAAATCTGCCTTTAGAACTCGGTACGAGCATTATGAATTCTTAGTCATATCTTTTGGATTGACTAATGCTCCTGCTGCTTTCATGGATATGATGAACCGTGTGTTCAAGGAATATTTGGATCAGTTCGTTGTTATCTTTATTGATGACATCCTCATCTATTCCAAAAGCCATGAAGATCATGAGCACCATTTGAAGTTGGTACTTCAAAGACTTCGTGATAATAAGCTTTATGCCAAGATGAAGAAATGCGAGTTCTGGCTTGAGAAAGTAGCATTTCTTTGGCACGTGGTGTCAAAACATAGAGTATCTGTTGACCCGACGAAGATTGAAGCAATACAAAGTTAGGAACAACCGAAGTCGGTGACCGAAGTGCGTAGCTTTTTGGGCTTAGCTGGTTATTGTCGGAGATTCGTGGAAGGATTTTCTCGAATTGCTACTCCGTTAACTCAGCTGACTCGAAAAGATATAAAATTCGTATGGAGCGAGGAATGCGAGAAGAGTTTCCAAGAGCTTAAGAGGAGACTCATTTCGGCACCTATTCTGACAATACCATCTGGTTTGGATGGATTTGTTATCTACAGCGATGCTTCAGGCAAAGGGTTAGGATATGTTCTCATGCAACATGGGAAAGTCATAGCCTATGCTTCGCGATAACTCAAAGAATATGAGAGGAATTATCCTACTCATGATCTGAAGTTGGCAGCAATCGTTTTCGCGTTGAAGATCTGGAGACACTACCTGTATGGGGAGAAAGTGGAGATTTATACGGAACATATGGGCCTTAAATATTTCTTCACCCAAAAGGAACTTAACATGCGGCAACGACGTTCGCTTGAGCTATTGAAAGATTATGATCATACCATCCAATACCATCCTGAAAAAGCGAACGTAGTAGCTGACGCATTGAGTAGAAGATCATATGTGGGTACAAGTGCGATATTGTCAACGCAAAGACCCATTTTATATGACTTGCAAAGGATGAAGATAGAGTTAAAGACTCCAACTGCCCACGTGATGATATCAAATATACGAGTAGAACCGACTTTAATCGATAAAGTTAAAGTTGCTCAAGCTATGGACCTGGAGCTGATGCGTATGAAGAAGAAAGTACAAGAAGGTGCTATTCCAGAAGCAAGAATCGATGAAAAAGGAATACTTCGAGTCAACTCCAGACTTTGTGTTCCTAACGATTCTGACTTGAAGCATAGAATCATGATGGAGACACACAACACACCATTTGTAATCTATCCTGGGAGTACCAAAATGTATCATGATCTTCGATATACATTTTGGTGGAGCAATATGAAGAGAGAGATCGCGGAGTTTATCTCAAGGTGTTTAACTTGTCAACGTGTAAAGGTGGAGCATCAAGTGTCAAAGGGTCCATTGCAACCACTTGAGATTCTGAAATAGAAGTGAGAACACATTACTATAGATTTCGTTGCGGGTCTTCCCAAGGTTTCTCAAGGTATAGATGCGATTTGGGTTATTGTTGATAGATTAACCAAGTCTGCTCATTTCTTACCGATACGGGAGACTTATTCCCTTGAACGTCTTGCTCGTATGTACATGAATGATATTGTTAGATTGCACGGCATGCCAGTATTCATAGTTTCGGATCGTGACCCAAGATTCACTTCACGATTTTGGGTTAGCTTGCAGAAAGCTATGGACACGAATTTACGATTCAGTTCAGCATACCATCCTTAAACAGACGGGCAATCAGAAAGGACTATTCAAACTCTTAAAGATCTATTAAGACTCTGTGTCCTAGATTTCAAAGGGAGTTGGGATAAGTACCTACCATTGGTGAAATTCTCCTACAACAACAGTTATTAGGCAAGTATAGGTGTGACTCCATTCAAAGTATTGTATGGACAAAAGTGTCGCTCTCTAGTATGCTGGGATGAGGTGGGAGAAACAACGTTGTTGGGACCGGAATTGGTATGCATAACTACAAAAAAGATCCAAATAATTAGACAACGTATACAAACGACACAGGATCGACAAAAGAGTTATGCGGATCTTTATCGAAAGGACGTGAAATTTAATATTGAGGTTCATATATTGTTACGTGTTACTCCATGGAAGGGAGTTACAAGATTTAGGAATAGAGGAAAGCTCAATCCACGATTTGTTGGTCCATTTGAGATTCTTGACCGAATAGGAAATATGGCCTATAGACTCGCATTACCTCCAAGCATGTCTTGTGTTCATAATGTGTTTCACATATCTGTGCTTCGTCAATATGTGAAAGACCCGAACCACATTATTGAGTTAGAACTAGATGAGATAGCCGAAGCTTTAACGTACGAGGAGGTACCTGTTAAGATCTTAGATAGGACAGAGCATGTCCTACGCACCAAGGTTATACCACATGTTAAGATTTTGTGGAGGAACAATGCTATTGAAGAAATGATCTGGGAGTTGGAATTAGAAATAAAAGCGAGGTACCCTCACCTTTTCGAAACACCAGGTACGTACGTCAATTTCGAGGACGGAATTTTATAAGGAGGGGAGGTTGTAAGACCCCAATTTTTTTATAAATAAAATCGAATTTTCTCTAATTATTATTTTGAATAATAAGGTGTTAATTTGATATAATGCTTTGGTTATGGGTGAAATATGCAAAATTTTCAAAATAAGCAAGTGGTTATAAAATATTCATTGTTGTCGGGGAATATTCGTTTGGTCGTAGAATATTTTTGTTGTCGGGGAATATTTGTACAATAGCGCAGCCATTTGTGGGCCCCATAATGGAAAATGGTCGGATGAAGAAAACGACAAGTTTGAGTTTTTACAAATAACGGCGTAGTAGTTACCGTTAACACTGTTGAAATACCCGGTGGTTAAAATACAGTAATACGCGTGGTTGCACAGTAGCACACTGTATTGCACAGTATTATTGAATTATTGATCCTTACGTAAGAAGGCACTACTCAATAATTGTTACAGTAATTACTATTCAATATTTTATTTTTTTGATTCAATAATTACTACGTTGATATTTTATATTATTGTTGTTTCAATAATTGTCACTGCACAGTATTTTTCATTATCAGATCAATAATTAATATTATTTGAATAATATTATTATATAACATTATTGCCAATGTCTAAGGAAATTCTGTCTAAGGAGAGGTTTGGTCACCTAATTACGCGCCAGTAAGGAGAAATCCTTATTGGAAAGCCTCTTTTTTCCTAGGAACGACCTGGTTGTCGTAATTTTGATTTTGTAATATTATTTGTGAATAATTAATTATTGATTTATATGATAAGGAAATAATTATTTTATATGGATATAAATGATGGATATATTTATTTTATGTGGATATAAATGAAAGAATTAATGTTGAGGTATTTTATCCGTATTTTATCGGAATGGAGGTATTAAAAATCGTCCGTATGTGGATTTCGGGAATTTTTCATTTGGAAAAACTCAAAGCTACAAAGTTGTAGAGAATTTAATTTCCTATGAAATAGATATAAAATTCGTATTTTTCTGATAAAAGGGCTATTTATTATGAATTATTAAAATTTGAGAAATTAAATATTTTTATTAAAATTATGGGTGGGACCCACTTTTGTTTTATTCTTTAAAGCATGTGCTAAAATTTTTTTCAAATGTGATGGCTGGTCTTGGATGGCTGGCATGCGTAGAAGGAAGAAAAATAATATTATTATTTTATTAATTTAGTCTCCTTTGGCGTTCTAGCATTTTCCTATAAATATGATGCTTAGTTATAATTGAAAATCACACCAGAAATAAATTTTTTCTCTCTCTATATTATCGAGCGTATTTTGTGAGTATTTAGATATTTTGAGAATTGCTATTCAGTGCAAGTTTTCTTCGGCTTTACATCCGATATTTCGATCAAAAATACTGTTATTTTGAGGTAAGGGATGTTATTTTCTTCGTAAATGATATTATTTTCTTCAATATCATTATGCCGAAATATTGATATAAATTTTATTGTGGAATTTCTACCTTTTTGTGTCGGAATTACTATTCACGTATACGACACTATTCACGAATACGGCACTATTCATCAAAAAATAAAATTTTCTCTTCTTTGTCCAAGATGTCTATTATGGTTACTATCTTTGATTGTATCCATGTTTTAATATTCATTCTTGAATTTTACTCCACTATGGTTTATTATGGAGCGTTTTTGAACTTGGATAAACTGTAGTACGAATCCCTATTATTTGTCCTTTTGTCTCACTAGATTCGTTTCCTTTAAGATATTTTTCATCATCCTCAGTCCTATATGATGATATTACTGAATATCTTTGGCCTGTAGTGCAAAGATGAATGATTAACTGATGAATATCTTTGGCCCGTAGTGCAAAGATGAACATGTGTTTAGATGAACATGACCAACTGATGATACAAATGAATATCTTTGGCCTGTAGTGCAAAGATGAATATTTGATTCAAGATGTATATTGATTAATGTTACAAGGATAAAATATTGGTGATGAACTTTTAAATCTTAGAAGATAGTAGAATTCATTCTCTACTTGACTCTTCTAATGGATTGTTGTTTCCGTTGCAGTTGTTGATCTAAAACTTGTTGTCTATTATATTTTATCAGATTTTTTCCCTATTGAAGACTAATGATAATTTGTTATATATTATCTTAGTCATAATATTCTTTACTGGGCTAGTTGAGCTCACCGTTTTCCTTTTTGTTCCATTTTTCTCAAGAGGCGAGAATATAGCGAGAACTAGTCGGGGTGTGGAGTGATGTTTCCAGTCAGTTATTTTAGCAGTCCTCACTATTTTGTAGAATAGTATTTCAATAATTGTAATGAGGACTTATTTGAGTGTGGATATTGTCTAGGAGATAATATTTGTATTTAAACTCACAGTTTATGTGTTATCGTATTTTACACGATAATTGTATTAATGAAATTGTATTTGTTTCTGTACCATGTATTTGGCGACTCAGAATGAGTGATATATATCTATTTTGGGGGCGTCACAGTTTTGGTTCCAAAACCAATTGAAACAACAAAATTTTATTATAGTCATATATCCAGAGACATCAAGATCAAGCATTTGACTATCCCCAAAAGGTCAATACAAATTTTTATTTTTTCTTTCCAAAAGGGGGACAATATATTGGCTACATAATAGGCTCCTATATAACACTTCTTTCCACCAATTACACAAAGAGTCAGAAACATTATAAGCTACTCTACCAACACTTATATTTTATACAACTGCAAAAAAAATGGCATGCATTTATCATACAAACCATAACAAAGACTATAGGGGGGGTGTAACCATAACAAAGATTAAAAGAGGGGGGGAATGTAATATATAAGAATTTTTATTTTAAATATTTGGTATCACAATGTAGCTCAATTTCATTGATCAGGTAAGATGTTATATTGTATCACAATGTAGCTCTATCCACCCCCTGCATACATATATACACACACATGGTGCAGTTTTGGTTTTATGCGTGCGGTTTTGACTAGTAACTAAACCGAAATCGTAAATTTGATTTTTCAACCCACCTAAAACTGGCATATACGCCGGAACCATTGGTACGGTTTTAATTGGTGCAATTTGTGCTATTTTTGGTGCAGTTTCAGTTCCAATTTGGTTCCTTGCTCAGCCCTAGTGTCCGAGGCTGGTGGGTCACGGCTACCGGAGCTAAGAGGTTGGGGGTGGGTTTGATAATTTTGATGGAGTTGCAAGTAATTATATGTATATTTTTCCATAATTTTGATTGCTCTACTCTTTTACCGTCCCTCATCTCCAAATCCTAGCCAATACAAATCAATTTACCGTATTCGCTCCCCTCCATTTTTGTCCATTACATAATTAAACAAATGCAGGTCATGGATTTGTGGGAAACAATTCTTCCGGATGAAAATTGCCCAGTCAAAATTGAAAGAGCAGAAGTCTTTGAAACGTCAGAGATTGATTTGAGTTCAGATAATGATTCTATAATTGATGTTTCTGGGAAAGTCTTGGATTTTTCCACTTCGAATAACGATGACTATTCGATTAGGGCCTATTATGTGTATAGAAATGTGTTTAAGTTGATTCCAAGGTTGGTGGGTAGCCTTGGGAAGTTGAAGACTTTGAAGTTTTTTGCGAATGAGATCAATTTGTTTCCATCGGAGTTTAGGAATTTGGGTGAGCTGGAATTTGTGCAGGTGAAGATTTCGTCGTCGAGTTTGACTGGCTTGGCAGGTAGGAAATGACTTTTTTTTTCTTTCAAAAGCCATGTTGGAAAATTGGTCCAATTTCTTAACGTCCGTGAGCAAAATTGGACGGAATGACTTGATTAACAATTTTTAAAAAGCACAGTGGACTAATTACATTTTTTTAAGTATAGTGGCTCAATACTTACAAGTCGACGAACACAGTGGGGTAAAGATGCTTTTTGCCTAAATTTAAATTATTATATTATTTATATTTTTGGTATTATTCTATACTAGAGTAATATATTAACTACACTTTTAATTGATTAATATTGTGTTCCATAATTTTTATATAAATAATAGTAAATTATATTTAAATTCAAGCAGTTATTCTAATATAATTTAATAAAAAAGAATTAATATAATTAAACATAATTGATAATAATATGAATTTTATAGCACACTAACTTAATCAAAAATTATATTAAAATAAGAGATAATAGTAAGTAAATAATTATGATATTAAGAATATAGATAGAAAATTTTAAAACTTGAATAGAGATCAGTGAATCTTTTTTCTAGAAAAATATGATCTTTTTTTTTTGTAATTTTAAATATACGATGAATTCATTTCTTAAATTTTAACTGGAAAAAATATATTTTGATTCCTAACTATTTTTAAATACAATCGAAAGTTATCACAGTTGAAATAAAAATGATGTTGATATATGTACGATCTAAATTGATTGTTGAATCAAAGAGACTATAATATTCTTAATTAATGAGAAGCCAACTAACATATTTATCACAATTTTAATTGAAAGTTTTTTTTTTTTTTTTAAAAACAAGTCTAAATAATTTTACATTTTCTTTGAATTTTAATTTTTTATAAATTTATTTTAAGTCAAAATAAAATTTTGAATTAGTTGGACCAATAAACTATATTATGGGTACTTTAATAAAATAGCAAGCTAAATTATATATCATATTTTAAGAACAAGAAGGTTTATCCTTGTAAATCTTTTTTATTTTTTTCTAATATTTTATGTATTCTAGTCTTTAATTCAAAATTTAATAAATTAAATTATAAAATATCTCAAATAAAAAAAGAATGTTATTAAGTAAAATTGTAAAAAGATAACATATTTAATATATTAGTTCAATTCTTTATATGATTGAAAATTAAGTTTTGACTAACTAAATGTATGCACCTTCTGTCTTATAAATATAATGTATAACCAAATTAAGGCATAATGGATAAAGAGTAAATGATTAATTTATTTTAGGTAAATTAAGAGTAATATAGTCTCTTTAGCATATTTGAGTGTGCACCTATCACTTTATGATCCACATATATCAATATCCAATAAAAATTATTAATGAATTACTTGCACTCGCTTGAAATTAGTGATATTACAATGTTGAAATACAAAAGATGAATAATATGCACTCACGATCGCGTCAGCATTTAAATTATTACTCCCTCTGTTCTTAAAAGATTGTCATTTAAGGTTAATGTACACAGATTAAAAATATAATTAATACCTAGCGAAAATACTATACTACCCTTATTAATTGTCTCAACCAATTATTCCCTTCTCAATGTTTCTTATTCAATTTAACCAATTACTACTTGGATTATAGTATTGAATTGAATAAGAATCATTGGGAAGGGAAGAAAACTTTAAATAGAAGAAAACTTTAAATAAGGGTAAAGTAGGAAAAAAATAGCTAATGTGTATTGATAAACTCAAAACGACAATCTTTTTAGAACAAAAATTACTTCCTAAAACGACAATCTTTTAGGAACGGAGAGAGTATAACTTTAGGAGACCACTCTTAAAAAGTAGGGTTTTATAGTTAGATTTGTTGATAAATTTTAGGGGGACATTCCTAAAAAGTAAGGTTGAACGACCACTCCAAATTTTTTTTTTTATAAATATTTTGTCTTATTTATTATACATTTAAACTTAATTTCTCATATTATTATTTATATTAAATATTAATTTGGCTTTTATAATTTAAAAAAAAAGTAATATAAGTTT
The DNA here is from genome assembly GCA_016801055.1 of Panax notoginseng. Taxonomy (NCBI): domain Eukaryota; kingdom Viridiplantae; phylum Streptophyta; class Magnoliopsida; order Apiales; family Araliaceae; genus Panax; species Panax notoginseng. The sequence goes on along the minus strand of CM029012.1, from coordinate 136,172,503 downwards.
ATTTATTTATTTATTTTAATTAATCAAGCAAAATATTAATTATATTTCTTAATACATGTGTTTTCTCCTAAACGATAATTAAAAAGGATGGATAGAGTAATAAATGAAATGAATTGAAGCTAGTAATGATTCCTGCATGGCTAACGTGTTAGGTTTGTAATATTTATGAACGCAATCAAATTATACAAAATAAGCGGAAACGTGATAAAATAGAGTTTAAAATTTTTACAAAATCATATACCCGGATCATCCTTTATGCACAATTATTAATTAAACGAAAAGATAAAGAACAAGAATCATACCATTGAAGATTCGAGCTTTCTTAGGTACAAGTTCACCTCCAAATCCTTTTCGCGTTCAACTTGAATCCACCGTGTTTGGTTCCTTCCTTTGATCAACGTTAGCCACCCAAGTGTTTGGCCTCTAGAAGTGATCCACCAAAGAAGAAGAAAGATTCAAGAAGATGGGTGTTTGGCAAAATTCTAGTTTTTCTATCTCTCATAAAAAAGGTGTACTCTCCCAACTATTGGAATTACGTGTTCACGTGTATTGTGAAAGTGTCAACCAACCTCACGCATAATAAGACTCCTCTTATTTATAGATGTGGGCAACTCTCCTTAACAATTAAAGAATTGAGTTTTATTTTAATTAATTAAACTCCTTTAATTAATTAGACTCCCAATCTTATTAGGAATAATTAATTAAACTCTTTTAATTAATTAGCCTCCTAATCTTATTAGGATATATGAAAGTACTTTTATTAATTAATTCTCAAACTCCTTTAGAAATTAAATAATATTAATAATAATAGTAATAATAATAATAAGACTCCTCTTATTAATTTATATTTAATATTTCCAAATTATTAAATAATAAATATTAAGCTATTTAATTTATTCTATTACCATAGATTAAATTAAATATACTTAACTTATTATTACGATTATGTCATTAACTTCTTAAATAATTATTCTTACTTTTATGGTGTGACCCTTTAGGTTCTCCATATTAAACCGGTTGTGAATAAATCAATTAGAACAATTCTAATCATATTTAAATAAATAAATTAAACTATTAATTTGTTTAAATAAATAATATTTATTCTACAATAGGGATAAGCCTCCTTAGCGATTAACGACTTTCTAGATAATATAAATTTCAACATTAATCATAATAGAACCTTTGAGTAAATAGTTACCGTACTATTCAATCCTTCCACCATACAATATCCCAATTAAATATAAGACATAGAATTACTGTCAAGTCTTATTTTATTTAATTATATGTATTTCGACTCTTAAATGCACAACTCCAAATAATGCAAATTAGAAACTCTTTTCTAATTTCATTATGCCTTGGCCAAAGACTACTGAGTTGTCATTTATCAAATCACATAGGACATTTCTCTTCTTTTACTAGAAGTGGTAGATTCTTTATTGATCATACATTATCTCCATGTACAACTTATTATACCCAAGCATACTCTTTGATATACTCTAAAGGTCTTAAGGAATAAGTCAAAGTATAACTCATCATGCACAAGATACTATGATGATCTCAAGTACAAGGATCACTTGTTCTACTATCACTACAGGAATTCCTATTGACAAACAAGTAAAACTCCATTAGGTATTCCTTAGCGAGCCACGTTCAGTGAACTTATTCTCCAATAAGCACCTACATACTTGCTTTAGTGTCTCCACACAAATGATCATGAAATCAATCATCCTCATCCAATGAGCAAGCAACGTATGTACCAATCTATCTGGATTCACTAATCCCCAATTTAGTAATCCAACGATTGGGAACTATTTTAGTTTTAAGCTTTCTAAGAATTTAGATCTCATTAGAATGATCATCATCATTATTCTAAAAGCATTGCTTAAAACTATGGGTTTATCACATTTTATAAAGCAGCATCATGTAGATAATTAAAAGCCTTTAATAAATTAATACTTTTTATTAATAAATGAATAAGATTGTTACAAAGTATATGCTTTATCATCAAACATGATTGGTTTATGTGCATACTACTTTCAATCTCCCACTTGCACTAAAGCCAATCGTCATGATATCTCATACCATTCTTCTCTAAGTGACAATTATCCTGCTAATGGATAAGCTTTAGTTAATGGATATGTAATGTTGTTCTTGAGAATTCACTATCTCTATAGTGATTTCCCACTTTTTAATGATTCCTTTAAATTAAATGAAAGTGCCGCAACACATGTTTAGATCCAAGATGAGACTTAGGAACTATTCCTAGTTCTGTAATGAACTTTTCATCCAAACAATCAACTTGCAGCTTTATTTACAGCTATATACTTTGTCTTTATCACAAAACCAACAACTCTTTGCTGTTTGGAGCCTTTCCAATTCACTGCACCACTTTTCAAGGTAACCTTTTACCTTAAAATGGATTTTTCTGTCGTCTTGGTCTGTATGAAAAAACTTGAGTTTGTTAAGCCCTCTAGTTTTAATTTAGACCCACCATGAATATGATCACATCCTTAGTTCCAGTTAAGTACTTTAAGATCTTTTTCACTGTCTCACAGTGAACTTCTCCAGAATATGACTGATCAACATCAGGTCTCGTATATTTCATTGCATACATGATAGTTACTCATGCGATCTTTCTTTTATGAGTCTATGGGGACTATTAAGAGATATACACTCTAGGGCTCATCAACATGAGACATCCCATGGAGTTTTCCATACTAAACGACTTTACCATCAAATGAATATATGTTTCTTGGTTTAAGTCGAGCATCCTATTAAATCTATCTATATAGATTTTTATCCCCAATTAAGATATTCTTCCCAAATCATTCATGGAGAAATGTTTAGACAACTTATCTTAACTGATTCTAGCATTGGCATGTCATTTCGTATCTGTAGTATATCAACATATAATACTAAGAATGTCACGCCGCTCCCACTGACCCTTTTGTACACACTGGTTCATTCTTGTTTTTTGATAAAAACGAACTTTTTTGATTGTCTCATCAAAACGAATGTTCCATATTTGAGAAGCTTGTTTCAATCCATTTCTCTGAGTGTCTACAACTCTTACCTCATCGTATGTAACTGGATCATCATCTTCTATGATACGTACCTCATCATCATCATCCATGATGAATTCATACCTCCCAGGTATCTTCGGTACAATTTCAGATTTACAATTCGGTTGTGGTACAATAGGTCTATCTACAAGTTCCTCTTATTTGACTTATAGTGTTTTGTAGTTCTTGAACTCTTCAGGATTCTATTATCCTCCCACTAGCCCTTTCAATGATAAACACATTTATCTTAAAAGGCAACGTGTTTCGCAACAAACACCTTTTGCTAAGTAGGATTATAGAACATATACCCTAAACTTACTTTAGGATGTCCCACAAATCGACATTTGTCAAATCTTGTCCCAAGCTTATCCTTTGAAACTTTTTCACATAAGTTGGACAACCCCTTATCTTAACATACTTAAGATTAGGAATCCTCCCTGTCCATAACTTTAATGGAGTCTTGGGGCCAGATTTTGAGGTTATCTTTTCGTAGATATACAACCATTTCTAGGTCATGACCCTAGAAGGATACTGGAATATTGATAAAATTATTATGGACCACACCATATCCAACAAGGTATAAGTTTTCCTTTTAGATACATAAATCAATTATTGCGTATCAGGAGGTGTCCTTTATGAGAAAATCATTTGAGATGATCTAGAAACTTATTGCGTAAGTATTTATTCCTTGATCTAATCAAAGAATCTTAATACTTTTCCAATTTGTTTCATTTCTGAATTCTTTGAACCTTTCAAATAATTCACACTTGTATTTCAACAAATACACACATTCAACTCTTTTAATGATCATCTCTTTTTCTTATACTAGTTTGTTCAATTTGCAAAATAATTTTTTACGTAAGTCAAGTATACAAAATCCATTAAGTAATATTCCAGTTCTATACAAAATATTATTATTATAAATAGAACAACAATTGTTCTTAAATATAATACCAAAGATTTCATTGTCCAATAACAAAATGAAAATAATGTTTCTAACAAGAACTGGAATACAATAACAACTTATTGAATTAATAGATTTGCCGTAGGCATTGCTAAACTATAAGTTTTTATGGCTAATGTAACAACCTTTACTTTATTTACAAGACATAGGATTACTTATCCTTTGTTTAGCTTTCTACTTTTGCTTGGTCCCTTCATAAATCTATATTTATGATAACCAAAGTCGGTATCCAATACCCAAGTAGAACCTTAACTTAAAGAAAATTTTATTTCAATCATGAACAAAAACTATATTTGTAACCGAAGCTTCACTAAGCTTCTTTTGGTTAGCCTCTACAAGATGCTTCTTGTAGTTTTCTTTCCAGTGTCCAGGCTTATTGCAGTGGAAGCAAACTCCTTTTGTGACGCCCCCAAAATAGGTATACAACACCCATTCTGAGTCGCCAAAATACATGGTACAGAAACAACTCCATCTTTATTATTACAACACAAGAACTGTGAGTTTAAATACACATATTGTCATTTAGACAATATCCACACTCAAATAAGCCCTCATTACAATTATTGATACATTATTTCACAAAAATAGTGAGGACTACTAAAGTAACTTCTAGAACCATCATTCCATACCCCGACTAGTACTCGCTACATTCTCGCCTCCTGAGAAAAATGGAACAAAAAGAAAAAGGGTGAGCTCAACTAGCCCAGTAAAGAACATTATGACTAAGATAATACAGAACAAATTATCGTTAGTCTTCAACAGGAAAAAATCTAATAGAATACAATAGACAACAAGTTTTAAATCAATAACTGCAGCGGAAACAGCAAACCATTAGAAGAGTCAAGTAGAGAATGAGTTCTACTATCTTCTAAGATTTAAAAGTCCATCATCAATATTTTATCCCTGTAACAACAATCAATAACCATCTTTAATCAAATATTCATCTTTGCACTACAGGCCAAAGATATTCATTTGTATCACCATTCGGTCATGTTCATCTCAACACCTGTTCATCTTTGCACTACGGGCCAAAGATATTCATCAGTTAATCATTCATCTTTGCACTACGGCCAAAGATATTCAGTAATATCATCATTTAGGACTGAGGATGATGAAAAATATATTAAAGAAAACGAATCCAGTGAAACAAAATAACAAATATTAAGGATTCGTATTTCGATTTATCCATGTCCAAAAATACCTTATAATTATTCATAGTGAAGTAGAATTCAAGAATGATCAAAACATGGATACAATCAAAGCTAGTACCCAGAATAGATATTTTGGACGAAAAGAAGAAAATTTTATTTTTCGGTGAATAGTAACTCGTGAATAGTAACTCGTGAATAGTAACTCATGAATAGTAACCCCGACGTGAAAAGTTCCAAATTTGATAAAAATTTCCAACCAATATTTCGGCATAATGATATTGAAGAAATAATATCATTTTTGAATAAAATAACATCCCTTACCTCGTACAGACAGTACTTCTGGTCGGAATACCGGTATAAGGCTGAAAGACACTTGCTCTGATGAATAGAAACTCTCAAAGTATCTAAATACTCACAAAATACACTCAATAATCTAGAGAGAGAAAGAGAGAAAACTTGTTTCTGGTGTGATTTTCAATTATAACTTAGCCCTCTATTTATAGGAAAATGTTAGCACGCCGAAGCAGACTTAACCTGCAACCTGATGGCTTTACCTGCTACTATTCCCACCCACCACATTTGAATAAAAAATCTCAGCACATTTCTTCACCAACCAAGAGTGGGGCCCACCAATTCTAGAATTTTCTACCAAAATGATTAACTCCGAAAATTCAACAATTTCTGAACCAGTCATCTCGTAAAATTCATAATAAATCATACGTTCATTTTTAACGGTTCAAAATTTGTGGACATATACTCAACTTATATATGTATAACATATCCAAAAATTACCACGATCCAACGGTCGGATTAAAAATTATAACTCCCGTAAAATATCTCAAAAACCCTGATTTTTAATACCTCCATTCCGACAAAAATACTGATAAAAACCTCAACATTAACTCCTTCATTTTTAACCACAAAAATATATCCCTCATTTATATCCACAAAAATAAATATTTCCTTATCATATGAATCAATAATTAATTATTTACAAATAATATTACAGAATCACATTTATGACAACCAGGCCGTTCCCAGGAAAGAGGGGGCTTTCCAATAAGGATTTCTCCTTACTGGCGCGCAATTAGATGACCAAACCTCTCCTTAGACAGAACTTTCTAGACATTGCCAATAATGTTATCTAATAATATTATTCAAATAATATGAATTATTGATCTGATAATGGGAAATACTGTGTAGTGACAATTATTGAAACAATAGTAATATAAAATATCAACGCAGCAATTATTGAATCAATAAAATAAAATACTGAACAGTAATTACTGTAACCATTATTGAGTAGTGCCTTCTTACGTAAGAATCAATAATTGGTGCAATACAGTGTGCTACTGTGTAACAACGCGTATTACTGTGTTTTAACCACCGGGTATTCCAACAGTATTAACGGTAACAACTACGCCGTTATTAATAAAAAAACATATACTTGTCGTTTTCTTCATCCAATCGCTTTCCGTTATGGGGCCCACAAAAGACTGCGCCGTCGTACGAATATTCCCCGACAGGAAGAATATTCCACGACCAAACGAATATTCCCCGACAACAATGAATATTTTATAACCACTTGCTTATTTAAAATATTTACGCATTTTACCCATAACTAACCTCATTAATCAATTTAACACTTACTATTTCAAAATAATAAATAGAGGGAATTTAAATTTCATTTATTAATAATTTGGGGTCTTACAACCTCCCCTCCTTATGAAATTTCGTCCTCGAAATTGACGTACGTACCTGGTGTTTCGAAAAGATGAGGATACCTCGCTTTCATTTCCGTTTCCAACTCCCAGGTCATTTCCTCAATAGCATGGTTTCTCCACAAAACTTTAACTTGTGGTATGACCTTCGTGCGTAGGACATGCTCCTTTCTATCCAAGATCTTGACAGGTACCTCTTCGTACGTTAAGTCTTCAGCTATCTCCTCCGGTTCTAACTCAATAACGTGGTCTGGGTCTTTCACATATTTACGTAACACAGATATATGAAAAACATTATGAACACGAGACATACTTGGAGGTAACGCAAGTCTATAGGCCACATTTCCTACTCGGTCAAGAATCTGAAATGGACCAATAAATCGTGGATTGAGCTTTCCCCTCTTTCCAAATCTTGTAACTCCTTTCCATGGAGCCACACGCAACAATACATGATCCCCAATGTCAAATTCCACGTCCTTCCGATGAAGATCCGCATAACTCTTTTGTCGATCCTGTGCCGTTTGTATACGTTGTCGAATCGTTTGGATCTTCTCTGTAGTCATGCGTACCAACTCTGGTCCCAACAATGTTGCTTCACCCACCTCGTCCCAGCATACTGGAGAGCGACACTTTCGTCCATATAATGCTTCAAATGGGGCCACACCTATACTTGCCTGATAACTGTTATTGTAAGAGAATTCCACCAATGGTAGGTACTTATCCCAACTCCCTTTGAAATCTAGGACACAAAGTCTTAATAGATCTTCAAGAGTTTGAATAGTCCTCTCTGATTGTCCGTCCGTTTGAGGATGGTATGCCGAACTAAATCGTAAATCTGTGCCCATAGCTTTTTGCAAGCTAACCCAAAATCTTGAAGTGAATCTTGGGTCACGATCCGAAACTATGGATACTGGCATGCCATGCAACCTTACAATCTCATTCACGTACATACTAGCAAGACGTTCAAGGGAATAAGTCTCCCGTATCGGTAAGAAATGAGCAGACTTGGTTAATCTATCAACAATAACCCAAATAGCATTTATGCCTTGAGAAACCGTGGGAAGACCCGTAACGAAATCCATGGTAATGTGTTCCCACTTCCATTTCGGAATCTCAAGTGGTTGCAATGGACCCTTTGGTACTTGATGTTCCGCCTTTACACGTTGACAAGTTAAACACCTCGAGATAAACTTTGCAATCTCTCTCTTCATATTATTCCACCAAAATGTATGTCGTAGATCACGATACATTTTGGTACTTCCAGGATGGATTGCAAATGGTGTATTGTGTGCTTCCATCATGATCTTGTACTTCAAATCAGAATTGTTAGGAACACAGAGTCTAGAGTGAACTCGAAGTATTCCTTCTTCATCGATTCTTGCTTCTGGAATAGAACCTTCTTGCACTTTCTTCTTCATACGCATCAGCTCTATGTCCGTAGCTTGAGCAGCTTTAACTTTATCGATTAAAGTCGGTTCTACTCGTATATTTGATATCATCATGTGGGTACTTGGAGCCTTCATCTCTATCTCCATCCTTTGCAAGTCATACAAAATGGGCATTTGTGTTAACAACATTGCACTCGTACCCGCATATGATCTTCTACTCAATGCGTCAGCTACTACGTTTGCTTTTCCAGGATGATATTGGATGGTATGATCGTAATCTTTCAACAGCTCGAGCCAACGTCGCTGCCGCATGTTGAGTTCCTTTTGGGTGAAGAAATATTTAAGGCTTTTATGATCTGTATAGATCTCCACTTTCTCCCCATACAGGTAGTGTCTCCAGATCTTCAACGCGAAAACTACTGCTGCCAACTCCAAATCATGAGTAGGATAATTCCTCTCATATTCTTTGAGTTGTCGCGAGGCATAGGCTATGACTTTCCCATGTTGCATGAGAACACATCCTAACCCTTTGCCTGAAGCATCACTGTAGATAACAAATCCATCCGAACCAGATGGTATTGTCAGAACAGGTGCCGAAATGAGTCTCCTCTTAAGCTCTTGAAAACTCTTCTCGCATTCCTCGCTCCATACGAATTTGATATCTTTCCGAGTCAGCTGAGTTAACGGGGTAGCGATTCGAGAAAACCCTTCCACGAATCTTCGATAATAACCCGCTAAGCCTAGAAAGCTACGTACTTCGGTCACCGTCTTTGGTTGCTCCCAACTTTGTATTGCTTCAATCTTCGCCGGGTCAACAGATACTCCATGTTTTGACACCACGTGCCCTAGGAAAGCTACTTCCTCAAGCCAGAACTCGCATTTCTTCAACTTGGCATATAACTTATTTTCACGCAGCCTTTGGAGTACCAGCTTCAAATGATGCTCATGATCTTCACGGCTTTTGGAATATATGAGGATGTCATCAATAAAGACAACAACGAACTGATCCAAATAATCCTTGAATACTCGGTTCATCATATCCATGAAAGCCGCAGGAGCATTAGTCAATCCAAAAGACATAACTAGGAACTCATAATGCCCGTACCGAGTTCTGAATGCAGTCTTTGGAATATCCTCAGTTTTAACCTTCAGCTGATGATATCCAGAACGAAGATCGATCTTTGAAAAGAACTGTGCTCCTTGTAACTGGTCAAACAGGTCATCAATACGAGGTAGCGGATACCTATTCTTAATAGTGACATGGTTTAATTCCCGGTAATCAATACAAAGTCGCATACTCCCGTCTTTCTTCTTTACAAATAAAACAGGAGCACCCCAAGGAGATGTACTAGGACGAATGAAACCGATGTCCAACAACTCTTGTAGTTGGACCTTTAACTCCTGAAGTTCAATAGGAGCCATTCGATATGGGGTTTTAGAAATGGGCTTTGTACCAGGTTCAAGATCAATAAAGAATTCAATTTCTCGTTCCGGGGGTAGACCGGGAAGTTCTTCAGGAAATACGTCAGGAAAGTCAATAACAACAGGAATATTATTCAAATTTGACGTGTCTTTATTCAAATCCATAACATGGGCTAAGAAAGCTTGACATCCGTTTTTTAATAAACGAATGGCTTTATGGCTTGATATAACAGTGATTGATTTTAATGGCTTAGTTGTTTGAATTCGTACAACAGGTTGGTTAGGAATATGAAAACTAACAACCTTACGAAAACAATCAATTTTGGCATGATGAGTAGTTAGCCAATCAATCCCTAAAATCACATCAAAAGCAAGTATCTTTAAAGAGATAAGGTCAACAGGTAAGGTGATGGTACCAACTTGGATCACACAAGATTTATAAACAGTGGATGTGATGAAAGTTTCTCCTAACGGAGTCTCCACAGATAAATCAAAGTCTAACTTCTCCGGAGTCAAGTTTAAACGTTGAGCACAAGCAGGAGAGATAAAAGAATGGGTAGAACCGGTATCTAATAAGGTATAAACTTCGCATGAATTTATGATTAGCTTACCCGTGATTACCTCGTTTGGGTTCCTTGCATGTTGACCAGTCACGACAAACGCTCTTCCAGGAACCGTTGACTTTATCTTTTCTGGGATAGCTTTTTGAGTCACCATTCCCGCTGGACTTGGTTTTGCTACAGTGCAATCTCGAGCGATATGTCCTTCCTTTCCACAATTATAACATACCTTAAACTGTTGTGAACAGTTTGGGCTGATATGTCCTTCTTTTCCGCACTTATAGCATATAACCGGTGGTCGTTCTCCTCCCTTGGAACCAGTTGCTGTTGGTGCTGACGTCTTCGTATTGTCATTGTTGAATCTCCTCTTTTTAAAATCTCCTCCCGACTCGCTTCTTCTATTTTCATAGCCACGATTACCACCAGAGTGGTTGCCGTTCTTGTCTGTATTTTTCTTTCTCCGCTGGTTATCATTGTTCTGATGACTGCTGTCACCGATATGATCCTGGTTGTGATCCCTCAGTTGACCGTACTCGTTATCTCGCTCTAATAATTGAGCCCTGTTGACAACATCTGAATAGAGAGAAAATTTATGAGAAATGAGATATTGACGTATGCCGGGTTTCAAACCTCTCAGAAACATCCTCGTCATACGTTCCTCATTCTCCACCAAATGAGGTGCAAACCTGGACAACTCTGCAAACTTTGCCTCGTACTGAGATACCGTCATATTATTCTGCTCTAGTCTAATAAACTCTACCTCCTTCATATGACGAATACTTTCAGGAAAGTACTTGTCATTGAACAGTTTTTGAAATGTCTCCCAAGACATGCTGAGTGCGGTTGGATGGGTACGCTTCACAGACTCCCACCAGTAATCTGCCTCGCCACGGAACATAAAGGTGGCGAATGGAACCTTCTGTTCCTCCGTGCATCCCAAGACATCGAATATCTTGGTAATTTGCTTGACCCACGTTTCCGCCATGATCGGATCCGGCTTTCCCTTAAATTCTGGTGGTCCCAATTCTTTGAACTGTTTGGCTGTGACAAACCGTGAATTGCTATCATTTCCTCCTGTATTTTGAACACGAGTCTCCCTTGTCTGGTTTTGCATGAATTGCAAAAAACTTCTAAACATTCCATCGTTCATCATCTGCTCATTGGTGTTGTTCACAGGAGGAACATTGCCAGCCTGTTGCACGTTCTCCTCGTTGGTAAGCACCGGTGTCTCCACGGTCTCATTTACTCCACTGTTAACATTCTCAGTCGACATTCTCAAATGCTGCCATAAAACAAGGGTTAATTAAATAAATTAACAAATCACATAATACCCCTATATTATGACTGACCAATAAATAAGCTTAGGTAGGACACACTAGCGAAGGATTCGTCTCTCCCCTCCTAGTTCTATTCCCCGATCTCCGCCAGAGATCATATCCCTAAGCTCTGATACCAACTGTGACGCCCCCAAAATAGGTATACAACACCCATTCTGAGTCGCCAAAATACATGGTACAGAAACAACTCCATCTTTATTATTACAACACAAGAACTGTGAGTTTAAATACACATATTGTCATTTAGACAATATCCACACTCAAATAAGCCCTCATTACAATTATTGATACATTATTTCACAAAAATAGTGAGGACTACTAAAGTAACTTCTAGAACCATCATTCCATACCCCGACTAGTACTCGCTACATTCTCGCCTCCTGAGAAAAATGGAACAAAAAGAAAAAGGGTGAGCTCAACTAGCCCAGTAAAGAACATTATGACTAAGATAATACAGAACAAATTATCGTTAGTCTTCAACAGGAAAAAATCTAATAGAATACAATAGACAACAAGTTTTAAATCAATAACTGCAGCGGAAACAGCAAACCATTAGAAGAGTCAAGTAGAGAATGAGTTCTACTATCTTCTAAGATTTAAAAGTCCATCATCAATATTTTATCCCTGTAACAACAATCAATAACCATCTTTAATCAAATATTCATCTTTGCACTACAGGCCAAAGATATTCATTTGTATCACCATTCGGTCATGTTCATCTCAACACCTGTTCATCTTTGCACTACGGGCCAAAGATATTCATCAGTTAATCATTCATCTTTGCACTACGGCCAAAGATATTCAGTAATATCATCATTTAGGACTGAGGATGATGAAAAATATATTAAAGAAAACGAATCCAGTGAAACAAAATAACAAATATTAAGGATTCGTATTTCGATTTATCCATGTCCAAAAATACCTTATAATTATTCATAGTGAAGTAGAATTCAAGAATGATCAAAACATGGATACAATCAAAGCTAGTACCCAGAATAGATATTTTGGACGAAAAGAAGAAAATTTTATTTTTCGGTGAATAGTAACTCGTGAATAGTAACTCGTGAATAGTAACTCATGAATAGTAACCCCGACGTGAAAAGTTCCAAATTTGATAAAAATTTCCAACCAATATTTCGGCATAATGATATTGAAGAAATAATATCATTTTTGAATAAAATAACATCCCTTACCTCGTACAGACAGTACTTCTGGTCGGAATACCGGTATAAGGCTGAAAGACACTTGCTCTGATGAATAGAAACTCTCAAAGTATCTAAATACTCACAAAATACACTCAATAATCTAGAGAGAGAAAGAGAGAAAACTTGTTTCTGGTGTGATTTTCAATTATAACTTAGCCCTCTATTTATAGGAAAATGTTAGCACGCCGAAGCAGACTTAACCTGCAACCTGATGGCTTTACCTGCTACTATTCCCACCCACCACATTTGAATAAAAAATCTCAGCACATTTCTTCACCAACCAAGAGTGGGGCCCACCAATTCTAGAATTTTCTACCAAAATGATTAACTCCGAAAATTCAACAATTTCTGAACCAGTCATCTCGTAAAATTCATAATAAATCATACGTTCATTTTTAACGGTTCAAAATTTGTGGACATATACTCAACTTATATATGTATAACATATCCAAAAATTACCACGATCCAACGGTCGGATTAAAAATTATAACTCCCGTAAAATATCTCAAAAACCCTGATTTTTAATACCTCCATTCCGACAAAAATACTGATAAAAACCTCAACATTAACTCCTTCATTTTTAACCACAAAAATATATCCCTCATTTATATCCACAAAAATAAATATTTCCTTATCATATGAATCAATAATTAATTATTTACAAATAATATTACAGAATCACATTTATGACAACCAGGCCGTTCCCAGGAAAGAGGGGGCTTTCCAATAAGGATTTCTCCTTACTGGCGCGCAATTAGATGACCAAACCTCTCCTTAGACAGAACTTTCTAGACATTGCCAATAATGTTATCTAATAATATTATTCAAATAATATGAATTATTGATCTGATAATGGGAAATACTGTGTAGTGACAATTATTGAAACAATAGTAATATAAAATATCAACGCAGCAATTATTGAATCAATAAAATAAAATACTGAACAGTAATTACTGTAACCATTATTGAGTAGTGCCTTCTTACGTAAGAATCAATAATTGGTGCAATACAGTGTGCTACTGTGTAACAACGCGTATTACTGTGTTTTAACCACCGGGTATTCCAACAGTATTAACGGTAACAACTACGCCGTTATTAATAAAAAAACATATACTTGTCGTTTTCTTCATCCAATCGCTTTCCGTTATGGGGCCCACAAAAGACTGCGCCGTCGTACGAATATTCCCCGACAGGAAGAATATTCCACGACCAAACGAATATTCCCCGACAACAATGAATATTTTATAACCACTTGCTTATTTAAAATATTTACGCATTTTACCCATAACTAACCTCATTAATCAATTTAACACTTACTATTTCAAAATAATAAATAGAGGGAATTTAAATTTCATTTATTAATAATTTGGGGTCTTACACCTTTGCTATCCGTATCAGTTTTGTTCTTATTATCCTTTGTTTTTGCCTTTCTATTTACCTTCTTAGAATTGTTCTTCTTTTTAGAAGATCCTTTGACCCCTACCAGTAAGACTTGGTCTTTCTTGGTTGGAAAGTGACTCTCAACATTTTTCAACATGTTAAGTAAATCAGCGAGGCTGATATTTAGCTTGGTCATATGAAAAATTCACAATAATTCTGAGAAGGAGTCCAGAGTGACTACAAGATTAAATCTTGGCTCAACTCTCCATCCATGACAAAAACCTGTTGTCCTAATTGTTCAATTAAATTGATCATGTTTAGGACACGTGTCTGTACTATAGTGTCGTTGGTCATTCTAGATCGGAAGAGCTCTTTAGATATCTGATATCTCATAGATGCGAACATGATGCATTGAGCCAACTGTGCATCATCTTGCCACTTTCTAAAAGTAGTAATCTCTTTCTTAGAGGCATTGTCTGCAACCATTGTAGGGATATGCGTATTAAGGACATAAGATAGCTTTTCAGCCATGAGAACTATTCTCAATTTCCTTAATCAATCCGAGTAATTCGGTCCGGTTAATTAACTTCTAATATGTTTCGCAGTGATAGTAATTTAGACATTGTAAAATTCTATAAATGAATTTATTCGTAACAACATTTTAGCATACATTCTTTTATTAATTACCAAAATAAATTAGGTCTTATTTTAAATTGGTATCTCCCACTATTTTTATCAAACTATATTATCCTCACTTATATAGTTAGGCAAAATCTAATTAAAGATTTGCTAGTGTGAATAAGGATCCCATTTCAAATGTATATAACATTGTGGTGACACAACAAACTATATATAAATAAATAGGTAGACAACTCTTGTTAATTACATCAACTATTCAACTCATTGTATTTTGCCTCTTAGATTATTTTGATCAAGTGGTGGTACATCCGAATCAAAATTATCTAAGTTAAGTCCAACCTAGCACTTCCATATATTCAAAAAAGAAAAATATTATCCTTGTGGTGACACAACAAAATAATATTGTTCAATTTTCTTTATAAACATCAAATGTGATAAAATTAACATCTAAAAGAATTAAGATAAGCCTTGTGGTGACACTACAAACTTATAATAATTAATTGATAATCTATTATTTTTTATCATGCTAGAAGGCGACGTTCGATATTCCAAATATCTTTGAATGCTAAGGACTTAATATGAAAAATTTGAGGGGTTTGCATGTAATTAATTTGTCTCATCTTGTTTAACGCGCATGAACATATATATATATATATATATATATATATATATATATATATATATATATATATATATATATATATATATATATAAAATACGCGTCATATAAATTAACATGCGAAGCATGTTTGCATAATATATAATATATATATAGTATAAGTAGGGGTGCTCAAAAAATTCGGTTTTTCGATTTTTTTACCAAACCGGTTGAAACCGGTACCGGCGGTACCGATTTTTTTCAGTTTCAATTTTTTCGGTACCGATTTTTCGATTTTTTTATACTTTTCGGTACCGGTAACGGTAATAGAAATTTCCAATTCGATAAAACCGAAAAACCAAAAAAATTACCGAAACCAAAAACGTCATTCTTCACACTCAAACGACCTGCCCAGTTGGATTATTTGATTAACATGATTTTTCATTTTTAAATCATGCAGCATTTACAACTACTATAAAATTAATTAGCAGACAACCGTTTACATATGCATACACATTACTTCACAAACTAAGTACCTGCTATATTAAAATATAAGCATAAGAATTTAAAGCATACTAGGAGAATTTAGTTCATAGTATTTAAATTTTTTTTTTTAATATATTAAAAAAAATTATTTAATTATTATTATTTATTAATAATTATAAATATTACCATCCATGCATGCGGTATAACCGAAAATCGAACCAAAAAAATCGGTACTACTTTTGTGCCGAACCGGTACCGAAACCGATAATTCGGTACCGGTTCCGATTCTTGTTTTTTCGGTTATTGCGATTCGGTACCGATTCGGTTTTTTCGGTACCGGTTCGGTTTTTTACCGATGAGCACCCCTAAGTATAAGCATGCACATATAGAATACTATATTCTACCCGGATTGATTATGGACTTTAATTTTAGTTTGGTTCACTAGAGCCACCAAGTGAACCAAAAGGTTAAACCCTAGTAGTGCAAGAATTAATATTTAAATATATCTATTACATTTAAACCCGGGCTCCATTACAAATGGGTCTCCTTGCTCCTTGATTTCCAATTCTTCAAAATTAATTCTAACTATTCCTATTACAAAACTATTTAAAATAAATTGAAACCTTGATCAGCAGTCAAGGGGAAATATATAGGAGTGAGATAGAATTTACATTAAGAAAAAAATTATAAAAGACGAGGTACGCAGACCACTTTTATTAAACCCCATACATTCATGCATCTAACTAAAACGGGATAATACACTTTTTTGTTACTGTACTAGGGTCCAATTTTTATTGTGGTTACCGAAACTTTCTTTGTTACAATCGAATAACTGTACTCTTAAAAATTATAAAATGGTCATTACTTAAGATTTCTGTCCGAAAAAACGGACGAAATGCTGACTGTGCAAGTTGACCAGACTTTTTTGCTTACGTGGACCAGACTTTCAAAATAATAGTAATATTATTAAAATAATAATAATAATAATAGTATTATTATTATTATTTAAAGATAATAAATTTTACTACTCCACTTTATTTAAAGATAACAAAAAAGAGAAGTCTGGTCCACGTAAGCAAAAAAGTCTGGTCAACTTGCACAGTCAGCATTCCATCCGTTTTTTCGGACGGAAATATTAAGTAATGACCATTTTGTAATTTTTAAGAGTACGGTTATTCGATTATAACAAAAAAAGTTTCGGTAACCACAATGAAAATCGGACCCTAGTACAGTAACCAAAAAGTTTATTATCCCTAACTAAAATAAAATCCAATCACATTGGTCAATTGTCCATAATCAATCTCATTTATTATTATACACATCTACATATGCAACGATAAATAAATTCATCTCATGAATAATAATCATTCAATATATATATTGATATCATTTAATGGACAAATTTAGTTAGTATAAAATCTAATTTTGAATCAAAATAAACGCCTTTATTTAAATTCAAATTTAAATCAAAATAAACTTCTTTTATTTTAATTTATCAAATTTTGAATAAAATAAACTATTTTATTTTAATCAAATTCTTTAATCAAAATAAACTCATTTATTTTAATTAATTATGAAATCCAATTCCAAGTAAAAAAAACTCCTTTATTAAAGGAAACACAGATTTTCTTTCCTATTCACAAATAAACTCCTTTATTGTGAATAATATGAAATCTTATTACATATCTAAATAAAATCCTTTATTTAAGGAAATACGGATTTTCTTTCCTATTCGCAAATAAACTCCTTTATTTTAGGAGACATGAAATCCAATTTCAATTCTAATTAGTTATCATGGAATCCAATTCCAACTCTAATTAGTTAGCATGAAATCCAATTTTAAAATTAAAATAAACCTTTTATTTTAAGATTAAAATAAACTTTTTTATTTTAATAATAAAATAATTAATATATATATATACAGAGAGGATCAGGTGAGTACTCCCGCATTTTCTTAAAATGCAGGATTTTTTAATTTTTTTTTTGCTTTTTTTTAAAACAACTAAAAAAAAAATTTAATATTTTATGGAACTGGAATTTTTTCATAATACAGTGTTTTGGGTGTGATTTGGATACATATAACAAAACAGGTCTGTATAGTCTATACTCAGACCTGTATTTGTATATGACTGTACTGACCTGTATAGGTATATGTATCCAAAACATTGTATTATGAAAAAATTTCAGTTCCATAAAAAATTAAATTTTTTTTAGTTGTTTTAAAAAAAAGTAAAAAAAAAAAAAGAGTCTGCATTTTAGTACCGTGAGGGAGTCCTTACCTGATCCGGACTATATATATATAATACTAATTAAGCCATGCTCACATTACCTGGTAAGAATCAGGATTAACGTTTTTTAAAAAAATCAGCCACGGATTTCGTTATAATGTTTTTTAAAAAAAATAAATTTTATACAACAAATTATGTTCAATTAAATTGTTCTAAACACATATCAATATACATATCGAATTAAAACAATTAATAATTCGCATAAAGGTTTGGCTTTGATACCACTGTTAGGTTTGTAATATTTATGAACGCAATCAAATTGCACAAAGTAAGCGGAAACGTGATAAAGTAGAGTTTAAAAATTTTACAAAATCATATACCCGGATCATCCTTTATGCACACTTATTAATTAAACGAAAAGATAAAGAACAAGAATCATACCTGTTAATGCCAAGATCTTTTGCCACGCCCCAATCACGTAAGACGTTCTGATCCTGCACAGTAAACACGGTCAACACCCAAAGCTTGACGGCCTGATCGTCGGGGGATAGCTCCGGCGTTAGAGTCAGTACAGGCAATCACAAGGTTAACAATGGAGGAAAAATATCTAGTGTCTAGCGAGAGATAAAATTATCAGTTACCTATATTTGGAGGACCTCCTTGCTATGATATACTCTCAGACTCGGTTTACCGTGCCACTCACTCTGTCTGACACAGTTCCCCACCCATGGTCCTCTCAGCCGAATGCCTGCAACTTACCCACTACATCTCATCACTGTTTTCCACCGTCGGCAAACGGAGTCCCATCTTCATTAATGCATGGCAGAGATAACAGTCAACTGTTATCTTTATAATGATGGCCGGTCAAAGCTGAGGTTTAGATATTATTTGCTTAATGGATCAGCCCAAATTAGAAGCCCAATACATTTAAAACACAATAAATATGACACAAGAAATGGGCCTAAATGATCCGATCCAATCGTAAAAAGTATCATGGTCTAAAGGAGGAGCCCATTCGGCCAGGCCCAATACCTAAAGTATTATGGCTCAACATTGCCCCTCAATTTTTTATTAAATAAACTGTTTAATAGAAAATTGTAAATGGTCCATGATGTTAAAATGATAGGATAGAAAGAGTCCCAAACTGAAACCCATCAAGGCCCAATCGGTAAAGAATTAAAATAATAAGGCAAACTGAAAATCAAAAGTCCAAATGAAAGACCCATCCCGGACGCTATCCATTCAAATTCTACATCATTACCAGCATTTAATTAGCCGCCCTCGTGGTCTGTGAAACCGTCAGTATAAAAGATAATTTTCCCAAAATTTGACATATTTACCTGTCAATTTGAAATTCATACGACTCTTGACCTTCTTCTTTTCTCTCGAGCTTTCTTCTTTTCTCTACAACTCGCTATCAATGGCTTCCCAGGATTCTGAACAAGGTTCACCTATTCTTGTGACTCCGATTACCACCATTCTACCTAACCCAAGTCCCAACAAAGAAGCCTCGAGTTCTAACCCCAAAGTCGCGAAGTCAAGCACGAATCCACCTCCAAGAACCCTTCCTACTCCCTCTGAATTCTTCAGAAGTAATGATCATTTTTCACACGCCAATACCCCCTCTGATATAACAGAAATTGGTTTACGGAAGATTCGTTCTCGATATGAAATCCCTGATACCCATCAAGTGAGAGCTCCACGGTCTGAAGAGCGTATGTATCAACAACCAGAAGGTTGGACGGTCGTTCCAGTGGCCCTTTTGGAGAAGGGGGTTCGATTCCCTTTGCACATTTTCCTGATTACCCTTTTAGGGTTTATCGGCTTTGGGTTCTCTCAATTGGTGTCGAACTCCTACATTCATATCCTAGCCTTTATCGCGTTCTGCCATGAAGTTAGAGTCGAACCCACTCTTGACTTCTTCTTCACCGTCTATAAAGTTGGTCAATCCCGTGAAAAGGGATTCAAAGCCATAAGCAAACAGTCCCCAAAGGCGGGTGAAAAGTTTGACAGACGTCCCTTGGTCTCCACTCCGTCAAGCAACAAAGGATGGCACAAATGATGGTTTTTTATCAAGGGACCCGAAATTGCCTCTTTACCGAGTTGGGCCACTGATGACGTAGTTTCTACAGACTTCGGTGACATCCCGAAAGAGCGTGTGAGTGAAATGATAGAGCTGTTTGAAAACTTCCCATCGAAAGAATGGAACTACTTACTTCTTACTAAGCAAGCCTGGTTGTATGAGCACAAATGTAAGTTCTGAATTATTTGATTGCACAATTATTTGAAATTTTTAGTGATATGGATCTTGCCATGTGACTTTCTGCTTTTTGTAGTATCCTTGATTAAGCCGTCTTCTATAGACGTAAGAGATTTGGAAGATTTCTTAGCTGGAAAGTCTGCGGAAGCCACTGCCGAACCTCCACAACTGGAAATCCCACCCGAAAATAACCCAACCAATGAAACACATACTGCTGAACCCCAAATCCATGAATCAGAAGCTGATGACCCCATCCCACCAGAAGAGTCCCTCCAACCACGCTGAAAAATGAGAGCCATCCAAAAACCCCGATCAATTCCCACACCAACAGATCCTGAACCCACCCCAGAACCTGAACCAACCACCAACCCAGCACTTACTCGAGGAAGTTTACTCGATCTACCTGTAGACGATCGAAAACAGCTTCTTCGAATCAAGAAATTGAGAACCAAGATCACCCCCTTGACCACCGATGAACTCAGAGTGCTTCCTTCTTCAACCGATCTCCCCCCAACAATTCCAGTTGAGATTTAAGTTTCTGATGATGAAGAACAAATCGAACCCATTCCAACACCATCTCGAAAGAGAAAACAACCATCCACCAGTCATCCAAGTTCATCATTTGTCCCTTCACTAGCTCGTGAACCTACTCTGGTTCGTTCTCCATCCCCCGAAAACGTATACACGGATCCTATACCATCTCCTGTACGATTAAGGCCATCACCCTCGAGGCCTTCAGATTATGAATTTCAGAGTGAGGCCATGGCATCACCAACGATGTGGCCCTACTTCAATTCTCACTTCCCTTTCCATCTATTTAATGCTTTTGTTCGGGAAACTAATGATCACCGTTTCGATAATAGTTCAATTCGGGATCTGATTGAAGAAGGCATGAGTTATCAAGCGAAGGTAAGTGACTGTCCTTTTAGCTTCTTTTCTTTTTCTCTTGCTTAGATATCTACAATTGATTGAATAATATTGGGCATGTGTAGGCGAATGCAATTTTCAGGCATTTACGCCCAAAGTATATCGAAACTGAAACCCAAGAGGAGGCCATGAAAAAGAAAACGCCATCCTGAAGTCGGCGTTGGCCCGAGAGAGGAGTCAACATGGAGATGTTCTCAATACCAATGAGGGTCTTCGAAAAGAGTTGGCTCAAACTAAAGAGGATCTGAAGGCATCTAATGACGAACTGAAATCGACTAAGGAAGAGCTGAAGACGACTAAGGTCAGTCAACAAGATCTGACTAACATGAATGTCGACTTTGTTGAAAAGAACGAAGTTCTAAGGGCTAAAAATGAAGAACTTGTTATAGCCAATCAGAGCTTGGCGATACAAGTCAACGATCTTCAGGTGAAGGCCCATGGAGATAAAGAAAGACACTTGGCCAGACGTTGGAAGCTCCAAAATAAGCTGAAGGACTTGGAGGAGCTAGGTTCTCCTTTGACAAAAGAACTGCGTAAGTAGATACAGACTGAATACCGGGCAACCGATGAGTTGAATGTAGAAATACTTTGGGTATATTTTGAAGGTTATAAAGTCTGTCAAAGTCGAGGGAAGGAGAAGCTTACCGCGGCCCAACTAAATCCAACTCTTTTGGACTCCTCCGAAGGCGAAGACAATGCCTGAATATGTTATTTCTTCTTTCTAGTGTTAGGATTTTATGTAAAAAAATTTGATTTTCTATGTAAACAGTTAAATATTAATGAATAGTTAACTTTGTTCCTTATGCCTTTAATATATTTCATTTCTTGTCAATAATTCATCATCAATTAACTTGAAAACTGTTATAAGTTTCTCTTGCGCTTAACTTAAATTGTGAATCGGGTAAATCATATAACAATTAAGTTAAAGAAGGACATAAACCGAACTTAATGAACCGAACTCAACACTTGAACAAAGTAAAGTAATGCATACTTATCGTTACTGAAGTGTGAGACAGATCACACACAAGGTGAATCTAGCCAATCCTCCTTGCACCATCGAGATCTTGTTTACCACACGGGGTATAACAAGTATTTAAGGGCCATGGGATTTGTTTACCACGTAGGGTTATAACAAATCCATAAGGACGCACCTGCCAATAAGACTACCATCAAATGGTCAACGAGTCCACCCGAACCTTCTTACACCGATGAAGTTTGCCTACCGCGAAGGGCCTCGCAAATTCATAAGGACGCACCTGCCGAAAAGGCTACCATCGAATGGTCAGCGAGTCCACCCGAACCTCCTTACACCGATGATATTTGCCTACCACAAAGGGCCTGACAAATTCATATGGACCACCTGCCAAAAAGGCTACCATCGAATGGTCAGCGAGTCCACTCGAACCTCCTTACACCGATGAAGTGAACAACAACGAACTTAATACTTTTTGGAGAAAAGAATCTTTTATTGATGATGTGTCAAATATTTATAAACTTCCGGTATACTGACACCGTATCTACTGAAAGTACTTTCGGAGTCTACCAGCATGCCAAGTATTTTTGATCTCTCATCCGTCTAATGCCCTCAAATGATAGGTCCTTTGCTTCGGTACTTCAACGACCGTTCAAATGATAGGTCCTTTGCTTCGGTACTTCAACGACTTCATACGGTCCTTCCCAGTTCGGCATCAGCTTTCCCAAATCCTGAGGCATAGATGCTTCGACTTCCTAGAGAACAAAATCTCTCACTTCAAATCTACAAAGCTTTACCCCTTTATTGTAATGTTTAGCTACTCTTCGTTGATACGCTGCCAGTCTAACCAAAGCTGTTTCTCTGACCTCTTTGAGCAAATCCAGATTAATTTTCAGCCCCTCTTCATTGTATATCTCCTTGAATTGGCTCACCCGAAGACTTGGAGATCCAATTTTAACTGGGACTAAGGCATCAGTACCATAGGCTAGCCTAAAAGGTGAATCCCTTGTTGTAGTCCTTGGTGTAGTCCGATAGGCCCATAACACGCTGAGCAGCTCTTTTGGCCATCTTCCCTTATCCTCATCCAGTCTACGCTTGATCCCATTCATCAACGTTCTGTTGGTCACTTCAACTTCCCCGTTCGACTATGGATAAGTTACTGAAGTCTTTCTGTGTTGAACACCTAGCTCCTTCAAAAATGCTTCAAACTTCGATCCCACAAACTGACGTCCGTTGTCCGATATCACCACCTTAGGAATGCCAAAACGAAACACTACCGGCTCCTTCATGAACTTCAAGCATTCTTGTTCCGTTATCCACCTAAGTGGCTTCGCCTCTACCCATTTGGTCATATAATCGATGGCAACTATAACAAAACTGACCTGACCTTTAGCTTTCGGTAATGGACCCAGTATATCAACCCCCCAAACAGCAAAGGGTATAGGAGATAAGATCGAGTATAGC
Organism: Panax notoginseng; assembly: GCA_016801055.1. NCBI lineage: Eukaryota > Viridiplantae > Streptophyta > Magnoliopsida > Apiales > Araliaceae > Panax > Panax notoginseng. The sequence continues at coordinate 136,148,738 of CM029012.1, read as the reverse complement.
TCTTCTGGTGGCTAATATGGGATCAGACTGTTAAGTTGACACTTCTTGACGTACTCCGTAGCTTCCTTGAAGATTGTAGGCTAGTAGTACCCTTGACGAAGTATTTTGTAGGCTAATGACTTAGCAGCCATATAGTCGCCACAGATGCCCTCGTGAACTTCTCGAAGAGCATATTCAGCTTCGGACGGAGTCAAACATTTCAGCAATGGAGACAAAAAGGCCCTTCGATACAGATCCCCATCTATCAGAACGAAGTTAGCACTTTTATATTTGATTTTCTTGGCCAGCATCTGATCTGAAGGTAAAACGCCATCTGCCAGATACTCCAGATATAGAGTCAACTAGCAGTTGGAGCGATCAATGCACATTACCGATTCATGTTGAATACTAAGATGCTGTAAAATTTCCAAGTAAATGGACCCATAAAAAATGTTAGCATCCGTAATGGCTAGCTTTGAGAGTGCATCGACAATGGAATTATCGTCATGCCCGACTCCTTGAAACTCATACGACTGGAAATACTGAAGATGATCTTTTAATTCTGCCAAGTCCTTGACCATTCTCTGACCTCGAGCTTCATATTCCCTTGAGACTTGCTTGACGACCAACTGAGAATCACTGAATAAGACAATTCTTCGTACATCGAGACTCTTAGCCAGTCGTAACCCTGCTAGCACCGTATCATACTCTACCTCGTTGTTCGTTGCTCTGAACCCGAATCTAATGGCCTACTGCACTTTGAATCCCTACGGACTTGTCAAAATAATTCCTGCTCCATTGATGTCCGCAGTAGAAGACCCATCTGCATACATCGTCCACGAGCTCTGCTTCTGCTGAAGAACTGCAACTACCCTGTCAGACCCTTCAGCTTCTGCCACAGCTTCATCCGCTTAGAAAAATGAACATTCGACCATAAAATCAGCCAAGGCCTGTCCCTTAATAGCTATTCGGGGATGATATTCAATGAAAAATTGGGACAACTCCATCGTCCATACAGCTAATATCCCCGAAACTTCAGGTTTGCCCATAATTTTCTTCAAAGGCTGATCTGTGTATACCACCAACAACCTACCCTGGAAGTATTGCCTAAGCTTTTGACTAGCAATCATCAAAGCAAAGGCAAACTTTTCAATATTTGAGTACCTTGTCTCAGTATCCCGAAGGACATGGCTTACGTAGTAAATCGGGTGCTGCTTACCCCCTACTTCCCGCACCAAAACTGCTCCTACTGCCAGCGAACTAGCTGCTAAGTACAAATATAGAGGCTCAGCAGGAATGGGCTTCACCAACAAAGGTGCCGAAGATAAATAAGTCTTTATACTCTGGAAAGCGTCTTTACATTCCGAAGTCCACTAGAACGTCTTCGCATTCTTCGGCCTTTTCAATGTGTCAAAAAACGGTAAACACATTTCTACCGACCGGGACATGAATCTCCTCAAAGCTGTAATCCTTCCAATCAGACGTTGGATATCCTTGAACGACTGAGGAGTCTTCATACCCAATATTGCCTGAATCTTTTCCGGGTTGGCTTCGATCCCTCTCTGACTGACAAGATAACCCAGAAACTTGCCAGCGCCGAGACCGAAGGTGCACTTGGTCAGATTTAGCCTTAAATCGTGATGACGGACTGTCTGAAAGCATTCTTTTAAATTGTCCAAATGCTTCTGTACAAGCATGATTTTAACAATCATGTCATCGACGTACACCTCCATATTCCTTTCCAACTGGCGTCTGAAGACAAAGTTCATCATCCTCTGGTACGTGGCTCCCGCATTGATGAGGCCGAAGGTTATCTTCTTGTAGGCATACACCGAATGATGCGTAATGAACGCCGTCTTCGGTATATCCTATTTACACATGGAGATTTGATGGTAACCAGAGAAAGCATCCATGAAGCTCAATAATGGAAATCCCGAAGTCGCATCGATGAGCTGATCGATGTGAGGTAAAGGATAGAAGTCCTTTGGGCAGGCTTTGTTTAAATCCGTATAGTCGATGCAGACTCGCCACTTTCCATTCTGCTTTTAGACCAGCACCACATTTACCATCCACTCCGGGTAGTTGATCTCAAAAATGAAGTCTGCAGCCAGCAGCTTTGCAATCTCTTCATCAATGATTCGTTGGCGCTCCGGTGCAAACATTCGCCTCTTCTGTCGAACCGGTTTTTTGGATGGATCTACCTCTAGCCGATGCTCAGTAATCTTTCGACTCACTCCTAGCATATCCTGAGGCTCCCATGCAAAGATATCAGCATAACAGCGTAGAAGCTCCATAAGGTTCGTTCGGAGAGGTTCTGACAGACCCGAACCTATCCTTATAGTCCTGTCTCTCTTGCCTGAGATAAGCTCGAACTCCTCTATCTCTCCCACTGGCATAACCAATGGTTCTGAACTGCTTTCGATGAAAGGCTCGATCTCTATCGCCATTGTCTGTTTTTGCTTCGACATCCCTACTCCTGAAGTGATCACTGTGTTTCTATAGCATCGTCTGGCCAAATCTAAATCCCCGGCGACCTCTGCAACTCCATGGGTCGTAGAAAATTTGATTTTGAAGTGATGAATAGAGGTCACATCTTGTAGAGCAGTCAAAGTAGGCCTCCCTAGAATAGCATTGTAGGCAGAATCTACATGCACAACATAAAATTTACAAGTTATTTCTACCTGTTGGGGAGCTGTGCCGAAGATAACCTGTAGCTCAATAGTTCCTGCCACTCTGACTGGATCGTTGCTGAAGCCGTATAAGGGAGCCTCCTGTCCAACCTCCATCTTTCGTCCATCCAAATGCATCCTCTTATAAGCGTGTGCATAGAGAATATCCACAGAAGACCCGTTATCGATCATCATTCTCTTCATGTCTACCGAGTCCACCTATGCCGTTATCACCAAAGCTCCTTCATGGGGTTCGATGGGCTCCAACAGGTAATCTTCGTCAGTAAAAGCAATTACCGTGCCTGGATAAGGTCTATTAGTCTTCGGAAATGTACCCGCCACTGACATGACCGAATCCAAGTATCCTCGACGCTTCTTCCCCACAAGTTTGCTAGAAGTCCCCCAGTGATGACATCGACCACATGCCTTGCTGGTTATCCAGGAGCTGTCACTGCAGGCTGAGCTGGCGGAGTAACCTGAACAGGTTCTCTTTCCCTCTGTTGAGCTTGTTGAGTTGTTCTTGCTGTGACATACTGAACCAGGGCACCGCCTTGAACCTTCCTCTCAATAAAGTCCTTCAGACTAGCACAGTCATTGGTATCGTGACCCGAAGCTTGATGATAGTCACAATACTTGCGAGAATTACCTGATCCGGGCTTAAGGTTGTCCCTGGGTGGTTCAAAGATGGGTTGATTTTTGATCTGATCAAGAATAACAGCCCTGTCAGTGTTCAGTTGAGTGTACATCCTATTCACCTTCTGGGCCGGAGCGGCTGGACGACCTCCTCCCTGTCTCCAGTTGTTGTTATACTTTTTCGACCCCCCATCATAGCGGTCGTTGTTCCCCTCGTCCGTTCTGTCCCGATCTGTCTCCTTCAGCTTATCCGAAGAAAGATGTTTCAGGCTATTCATAGCCTCTTCTACCACTATATAGCCTTCTGCCTTATCGAAAGCTACTTTTCGGATGGTGAAACATCAACTTCTTCACCAATTTCTCTGACTTTACCAAATCCAACCCATTCTAAAATAAACCCACTGCCTGAAGATCGTTAAGGTCGGTAACTTGGCCCACTGCTTCTTGGAATCTCTTGACATATTGGCTCAAAGACTCATTCGAATATTATCGAACCTGAGCCAACGAACCTGTTGGTTTTCCTCTTCTCTTGTTGCTCCCAAAACGAGCATGGAATTTGCTGCACAAATTTGTCCATGATGAGACTGAATTCGAAGGCAAAGTCCCCATCCACTGTCTGCATCTTTTCGGAGTGTTGTAACAAAAGTATGACACTTAGTTGCATCGCTAAAGTCATAATAATTCATCAGTCTGTCGAACGCTTGACTGTGGTCATAAGGATCTCCAGATCCATCATAGCTCTCCATATGAGGCAACTTTTTGGTGGGGTCAGATTTTTCTTTAAGAATCTCCGCAAAAAAAAAGAGATGCCTTCTTTCCCGAAGTATCTTTCACTTGTTGAACTTCGGCAAGCTGTTTTCGAAGTTCCTTTAGCTCTTTAACCAGATACTCCACTCCTTCTGGCTGAGATGAGGCCTCTTTCTTCGACGACTCCCTCCTCCTCTGAGTAGACCAACCTTTATCAAATGAACCCCCAATCCTCGGGGGACATTTCTGACGACGAGAGTCTGCAGGGTGGTGCACCCTCGGTGGATTCTCAGGAGTGCGACCTCTGGATCTGCTTTGCCTCTGGACTCTGTCACCATGGTGAGAATACCCAAGGCAGGGTGCCTTCTTCGTATCCTCTGGCGTATATTCTCTGGATCTGCCCCTTTGTCTGCTTCGACCTTGCTTCTCAGAACCGATAGGGTGGGGTACCCTCTTCGATCTCTGAGGAGTAGGGCTTCTGGATCTTCTTCGTTCCCGAGGTCGGCCTCGAGATTCGCGACCTGAATGGGCAGGCTCCTTTCCTTCCCTCTGTTTTATGTCTATATGTCAGCTATATCCTTTGGACTGCACGTAGCTAGACGCTTCGTCCTTCAACTCCGCCATCCGAAGCATCTGATCGGCTATATCCTGTCTTTGTTTCAAAAGTACCTCCATGGCCTTGTCTGCTTCGTCTGCCATCCTGGCTAACTTGGAGGCCTTATCATCCTGATCATTTCGGTGTCGGGTTCTAGGCGGTGTGCCTTCTACCCGTTTTCGACCATGATCAGACCCTTTTTCGGCAGTGAAAACCAATCTTCTCTTAACATTCCCTATGGCTCTCGAACGAGAACCTTCTGACGCACGTTTGGAGGCCGTACTGGCATGAGCATTGTTAGCAGGACCCAGACAATCCTTGATTGATATTCGTGGTGTAGACGTGCTTACAGCCATCGACTGTCTCTCCGGAGTACCTGCTCTACTCTTCACCATGGATTCCAACGTAGAACAAGTATAGTTTGTGATTGAAAACTTCAAGGACACTAGAACTCAGCCCTCCTTCTAGCGCCAATGTTAACGCCAAGATCTTTTGCCACGCTCCAATCACGTAAGACGTTCTGATCCTGCACAGTAAACACGATCAACACCCAAAGCTTGACGGCCTGACCGTCGGGGGATAGCTCCGGCGTGAGAGTCAGTACAGGCGATCACAAGGTTAACAATGGAGAAAAAATATCTAGTGTCTAGCGAGAGATAAAATTATCAGTTACCTATATTTGGAGGACCTCCTTGCTATGATATACTCTCAGACTCGGTTTACCGTGCCACCCACTCTGTCTGACACAGTTCCCCACCCATGGTCCTCTCAGCCGAATGCCTGTAGCTTACCCACTACATCTCATCACTGTTTGCTACCGTCGGCAAACGGAGTCCCATCTTCATTAATGCATGGCAGAGATAACAATCAACTATTATCTTTGTAATGATGGTCGGTCAAAGCTGAGATTTAGATATTATTAGCTTAATGGATCAGCCCAAATCAGAAGCCCAATACATTTAAAACACAATAAATATGACACAAGAAATGGGTCCAAATGATCCGATCCAATCATAAAAAGTATCATGGTCTAAGGGAGGAGCCCATTCGGTCCGGCCCAATACCTAAAGTATTATGGCCCAACAATACCCTTGAAGATTCGAGCTTTCTCAGGTACAAGTTCACCTCCAAATTCTTTTCGCGTTTAACTTGAATCCACCGGGTTTGGTTCCTTCCTTTGTTCAATGTTAGCCACCCAAGTGTTTGGCCTCTAGAGGTGATCCACCAAGGAATAAGAAAGATTCAAAAAAATGAGTGTTTGGCAAAATCTTAGTTTTTCTATCTCTCGTAGAAAAAGGTGTACTCTCCCAACTATTAGAATTACGTATTCAGGTGTGTTGTGAAAGTGTCAACCAACCTCACCTATAATAAGACTCCTCTTATAGATGTGGCCAACCCTCCTTAACAATTAAAGAATTAGATTTTATTTTAATTAATTAAACTCCTTTAATTAATTAGACTCCCAATCTTATTAAGAATAATTAATTAAACTCTTTTAATTAATTAGCTTCCTAATCTTATTAGTATATATGAGAGTACTTTTATTAATTAATTTCCAAACTCCTCTAGAAATTAAATAATAATAATAATAATAATAGTAATAATAATAATAAGACTCCTCTTATTAATTTATATTTAATATTTCTAAAATATTAAATAATAAATATTAAGCTATTTAATTTATTCTATCACCATAGATTAAATTAAATATACTTAACTTATTATTACGATTATGTTATTAACTTCTTAAATAATTATTCTTTCTTTTATGGTGTGACCCTTTAGGTTCTCCATATTAAACCTGTTGTAAATAAATCAATTAGAACAATTCTAATCTTATTTAAATAAATAAATTAAATTATTAATTTATTTAAATAAATAATATTTATTCTACAATAGGGATAAACCTCCCTAGCGATTAACGACTTTCCAGATAATATAGATTTCAACATTAATCATAAAAGAATATTTGAGTAAATAGTAACCGTACAATTCAATTCTTCCACCATACAATATCTCAATTAAATATAAGACATAAAATTACTGTCAAGTCTTATTTTATTTAATTATATGTATTTTGACTCTTAAATGCACAACTTCAAATAATACAAATTAGAAACTCCTTTCTAATTTTATTTTGCCTTGGCCAAGGACTATTGAGTTGTCATTTATCAAATCACATAGGACATTTTTCTTCTTTTACTAGAGTGGTAGATTCTTTATTGATCATACATTATCTCCATGTACAACTTATTATACCCAAGCATACCCTAAGGATCTTAAGAAATAAGTCAAAGTATAACTCATCATACACAAGATACTATGATGATCTCAAGTCCAATAATCACTTGTACTACTATCACTACAGGAATTCCTATTGACAAGAAAGTAAAACTCCATTAGGTATTCCTTAGCGAGCCACGTTCAGTGAACTTATTCTCCAATAAGCACCTACATACTTGCTTTAATGTCTCCACACAAATGATCATGATATCAATCATCCTCATCCAATGAGCAAGCAACGTATGTACCAATCTATCTAGATTCACTAATCCCCAATTTAGTAATCCAACAATTGGGAACTATTTTAGTTTTAAGTTTTCTAAGAATTTAGATCTCATTAGAATGATCATCATCATTATTCTAAAAGTATTGGTTAAAACTATGGGTTTATCACATTTTATAAATCAGCATCATGTAGATAATTAAAAGTCTTTAATAAATTAATATTTTTTTATTAATAAATGAATAAAATTATTACAAAATATATGTTTTATCATCAAACATGATTGGCTTGTATGCATACTATTTTCATACCGGCCATGACATAACGTTTTAAAAATAAAACAAAACAAAAAAATATACTTGAAGTGGTCTTATCTCGGTTGGTTATTATATTTCTTGTAGATTATGTTTTTTCTCTCTCTCATTTATGTTAGTACAATAACTAACTATTCACATTTGTATTATAAACAAATATCCTGAATTCAATAAACAAATTTTATTTAATTTTTTTTAAAAAAATTAATAAATTTCTTAAGTAATTTTGAACGTGACCAATAAATGTATATTTTAAATAAATTCAAATATCCGTTGGTTGTATTAGCATTTAAATAAAAACACCAACTTAATTTCGTCAAATAATAAAATAAAATAAATTAGAAATGAACCATTCTTAATTCCTTTTCTATATATATCAACATATGTCAATTTATCTTCATATGTAGCAAAATTCTTATCTTTTTCTCCGGTTCTTTCAAATCCTACTCACACGAATGAATTAGTAGAGTCCATCTTTTCATGTAAGACAGAAGTCATGCATAACTAACAATTTCACTTGTGAAAAATATGGATTTCGTCCCCTCAATTGCCCATTCAACTTTTTAGTTCATCAAGAAACTTTATTCATCTCCTATTTTCCTTCCATTCACAGGGCATTATCTGCTGGACTCCATAAAAATGACAAGAAACAAGAGGAAAAAATATATATTCAAAAACATGATTGAGCTCATGACACATGAGTTGAACATACAAATAATCAAAAACCTTATTTCCATGCATAATGCTAGGAAGGATGGGGAGGCAAGTTTTTACAACTTTGATTGTTTCTTAGATAGTCTTGCTCTCAACTGTGCTGCAACGGCGTCTATAAACCCCTCGGTATTCAAATACTGGTCCTTAGTAACCCTGCAAAAAACATGGCGATTAAATTTGGACAAAATAATTATGAGCGAGTAGCAAATACAAATTATACGAGGGAGATATCATTTTCATAGTAATTACTTGGGGCCGTGGAGAAGAATTGCAAGATCCTTGGTCATCTTTCCGGACTCAACAGTTGCAATGCAAGCTGCTTCCAATTTCTTAGTAAAATCCAAAAGCCTAGCATTATCATCTAATTTGGCCCTGTTAATACAGATATGGTTATCATTCCGTCCAGAGTTGTTTATAAATTCAAATTCATTCTACAAATATCTTATACTCCCTCCGTACCTTTTTATATGTCGCTTGTAGATTTGACTTAGTTTTTCATATTATACTTGCATTAAATACTAATTTATTTCTTTTTCACCTTTCAATGACTTTTACAAGTGTAATAATGAGATTTTTTTCTATCAATATGACAAAACATTAATTACAATTTTTAATCTTTGTGTTTTCTCCTAAAACATCAATTAAAAAAGAACTGAGGGAGTATAATGCAAAGATTATACTAAATAATGACAACTACCTATGTGCGAGGCCTCGAGACCATGCAAAGATTGACGCTATGCTATTAGTGCTAGTTTCACCTCCTTTCTGATGAACCCGGTAATGGCGAGTGACTGTGCCATGGGCTGCTTCAGCTTCTATGGTCTTTCCATCTGGGCATACCTGGAAACCATTCAAACTTTCATGAATCCTACACATGAAAATAACACATGCTAGAAAACATAAAGTTGATACGACAGATATACCAGTACTGATGTCATTAAACCAAGAGACCCAAAACCTGTATAGAAGGGGAAAAGTTGTGTGAAGTTAGATGAAACAATTTAACTATGAAGAATGTGCATCTCCGTTCAACTTTTATAGTTTACCGTGAAGAGGTACAAACCTTGTGCTAAAAAGTCACTTTGAACATCTCCATCATAGTTCTTGCATGCCCATACATAACCTCCATCACTCTTAAGAGCATAAGCAACCATATCATCAATTAAACGATGCTCGTACCTACCATATCAACTGAATCAGTCAACGGGAACCCACTATAACTTGGTTAACCAGTTAAAATGCAAGGAATAATATCTCACCATATCCCTGTAGACTCAAACTTGGATTTCCATTCTTTTTCATAAACTTCCTGGAAAATGTCCTTGAATCTTTAAGAAATAAGAGCAAGAAACTGTCACTAGAAAGAAGGACAAAGACAAGCAATTTCCTTCAGTTTTATTCATTAAAATTATAATTATTATATTACTACTTTTTTTTTTGGGGGGAGGGGGGGGGGTGGTGGGAGTGGATATGACAAAAAAAATGTGACATATAAAATGCATACCTTCCATCGTATTTCTTAAGAATAGTATTCTTAGTGCTAAGATACAGTGGCCATTTTTTCTGGTAAGCTGTGTTCATTGAAGCCTCAGCAAAAGCACGAATGGACTGTACCCAAGTGGAATAATAAATAAGAAATGTTTAGTGGCTATCTATTTCAGATAACTATTAGTCGAATTGTTTTAAAATATGAAGGTGGAGGGGGGGGGGGCTGCCAAGAAAAATAATTTTATGAAAAGAACAGTTATTGCAGAACATGAAATATAAAATGAAAAGTACATACAAATGATACGGAAAAGAACAGTTATTGCAGAACATGAAATATAGAAAGAAAAGTATATACAAATGATACGGTAAAAGGTAAAAGCAACCTATTTCAAACCTTTATGACTATTTTACCCTCAGAAATACCTATTTCAAACCTTTATGACTATTTTACCCTCAGAATTAGCTGATGAAGGTAAAAACTTTATTGTACTCTCTCGAGCAAACCACAAGGCAAATGCATAAAACAATTTATTTCAAACTATTATGACTATTTTATTTTTTACCCTCAGAATTCTCTGATGAAGGTAAACACTTTATTGTAATCTCTCAACCTAACCATGGCTCTAGGAATTACCATCATAAGCAGATAACTTAGACTACCAAATTAATTAATGTTTCTCTTTCTACACCATCGGCCTAAAAATGATCCATAAGGAGAACAAAACTTAATTTTTTTTTTAAAAAAAAATATTTAAATTACCTTTAACAATTATCACTAAAATTGGTGAAGACCTGTCTTTACCATAAGATTCCAAATGAAGAGAAATTAGTGTAGAACAGATTCTGACCTCATCAGTGTTATACATTGAGAGAGCTACTCCTCCGGCACCAGTAAAGTTGAAAACTTCTAGCTCCGTTTTCTCATTTTGTCCTTCTGGTACTGTAAATGTTGTCAACGCACTATCAGATAAAGAAATATTGATATAAGATCATATATGGATCACCCAAAATTCAGCCTTATCAGATATTGTAAACAAATGAGAGTCTTTTGGAAGCTCGCTAGAGGAAATAAAATTATACCAAACACCATTTTGAGCTTTCCAGGTCCTTTGACAACTAGATCAGTAGCTTTATATTGATCACCAAAAGCATGTCTCCCAATGCATATTGGCTTGTTCCAACCTGACATTTCCAATTCGTAATACTAAAAGTTAGTACAAGTGAAGCATGTAAGAGACATGCAAACGGAAGGAGCAAGAAATGAACACCACCTTGGACAAGCCGAGGAATATTTTTGCAGATGATTGGTTCTCTGAAAACTGTCCCTGCAGAAAGGGAACATCGCATTGTTCAGTAATAAACAACATATAATTGTCTATCAAATAAAATGGAAAAAAAAGAGAAGGGACACTTTTTAAGAGAAAATTCATAACCATTTAAAATGTTTCGAATGGTCCCATTTGGACTCTTCCACATATGTTTCAAGTTGAACTCCATAAGACGCGTTTCATCTGTCGATCAAAAGCACATATTATAAATGTCTGTTCATATCTAAGAACATCAAAATCTTTTAGATGACCTAAATGCCTAATGAAGCTCATGAAAGTTCTTAAAGATGAATAAAACCAAAACTAAAATATTGAATGTATGTGGTTTAAAATTTAATGCGGGTATTGGTGAGAGTTAAAAGTGGAATCAATTGAGCATCTGTGTTACTTGGACTCGGGTGCGGGTGTCGGGTGCGAATCTAGGTGTCGGACACGTGAAATAAAAAAATAGAGGATACGCGGATATGGATCCAAATTTGGACACGGGTGCGGGAATACGGTATGTTATAATTTTTTAACAATAATGTTTATATTGTCCAAATTCATATAGATATACATTTATCATGAAACTTCAGGGGCTGAAGTGCAAAAATATAAAGAAACAGGGGCATAACTGAAACTACTGAAATTTCAGGGGCTAAAATAGAAGAAAACAAAACTACAGGGACTGATATGTAATTTTCTAAGGGCTATTTTGAACTTTCAGAAAACCTGGGAGACTAAATTAAAAAATTATAAAAATTATAGGGTACCTAACTGTAATTTTTCAAGGATATTTTAAATCAAAGTTCTGATCGGTTTCACTCGTATCGTTGGAGAAAAAGAAGAAAAAGACTAGTTGGAGAAGAAGAAGAAAAAGACGACGATAGTAAGTTTCTCACTCCTTTTTCTTCAGTATGTCCTCTTTCTCCTTCCTCCTCCTTCCTCGTCTCTTCTTCTTCTCCGATGAATCACCTTCAAAAACAGCCGTATCTAGATTTCCGTGGCCGGATCCCACACTTGTACCAGTGTCGTGTTGTGTCGACATGGGTACTCCACCAAAAATGACGAGTCCGAGTAACACAGTTGAGCATGCAAAAGAAAATTGTCTAGAATTATTCAAGCTCATGCATAATAGGGTGGATAAAAAGAAAGTGGGTTTAGGACTGAGAGATACGACTTGATTGCCTTAAGTTCAACAAAGTATCTCGTTTGTAATCAATGATAAGAAAAATTCATCTGGCTGATTCCAATTAGTTGGGGACTTGGGAATTAATATAAAATGAAACCAAGTGCTAAAAAGGATTAATTGACTTTTTGGTCACTGTACTAAGGGCCGAATTTCATTATGGTGATGAATTTTTTTTGTTACAAACGCATTACTATACTCGAAAAAACTTACAAAATGGTAATTACTTATAATTTAGTGCAGAAAAGTGACAGAAAGTGCTGGGTTGACTAACGGTTGACAGGTATAAATGACGTGGCAGGTGACAATGACCAAAACATCAATTAACCCGATCCACGTCACCTGCCCCTTCATTAACACATGTTAACCGTCAGTCTACTCAGCACTCCCCGTCACTTGTTTGAACGGAATCATAAGTAATTACCATTTTGTAAGTTTTTTCGAATATAGTAATACGTTTGTAAGAAAAAAATCGAAAACCATAATGAAAATCGGCCCCCTAGAACAGTGACCAAAAAGTCAATTAACACATGCTAAAAATGATATTATACAAGTAAAACATATGCACTGCTGCTGAATCTATAAATGCATACCTGGAGTAATTGTCGCACACTTAATTGCTACATTGTACCTAAAGTTTCAATAAAATAGAAAATTAAAAACTGCAGTTAGTCAAACAATGATGAACATAACCCATCTAATGGGAACAGAAATTTGAAATACATTTGATATAAATGACAAATTGATGCGGTTGAAGAGCAAGTGTGTCAGTTTATGGAAAGATTTGATTCAGTGACAATTTGGTAATTTCTGTCAAATTTGGAGTGTCGGATTTTGGCGTTTTCGGAGCCTAATTTCATTGAAAACGGGTTTTTTGGTCAAATTTCACCGTTTAGGTCTTCAAAAATACATTTTACTGTTTTTGTGTTATTTATGTATTTTTTCTTATTAGTTTTCCTTTTCCGTTTTGGATTCCGCTTTTAGGGTTTTGTTTTTTAAACATTTGTTATGATGGAGAGTGGCAGTTTTTGATGAATAATAGACTTTTCTAATTTTTCAAAATTCTCTGAATTAAAATTTTGTTGCCTATTTCCTGGAATTCGTAGAATCAACAGGTTGTAGAAGGTTATCGTTTGACAATCGTGTGCGGTTCAACAATTGATAACGATTTTCTGTTTACTTCCGCTACGTCAGTTAGTATCAGAGCCTAAATTATATTCACCATGCCACCCCGTAGAGAGCGACGTGTGGACGATGTTTATGGCAATGTTCTAAAAGGCGCTAGGCGGGAGGCGGGCGGCTAGGGGGGGCCTAGGCAGGGCCTAAGCGGGATTTTTTATTTTAAGACAATTTTAATATTTTATCTTACATTATTCTAACAAAACAATAATATAAAGCAAAATAATCTATAATAAAGATAATAATTAAATTATAGAATTAGTAGTAATTGCACTTAAGTAGTAAGATATATATCCATTGCTTGAAATAATTAAATAATAGAATTAGTGTTACTAGTAAGTAGTAACTAGTAAGAAGTATCTTGATATCTTTATATATATAATTATATACGTACTTCTCTCTCAAAAATTTAAATAAATATTATTTTTAAAAATTAGTGTGAAGTTTATTGAATGAGACATTTGATATTATTAATTATGAAATTATTTTAATTTGCGTAATTTTCAAAATTGAGGATTTAAAGAAAATGACAAATACCATATACTAAGTATGACTAACATATCTTTGACGTATTAATTTTATTCATAAACAAAATTAGTATTAAATAATAAAATTTAAAATTTTAAGAATTCAATTCAATATTAAAACTTAAGAATCCAAACATAAATTTAAGAATTATATTGAATTAAACTAAATATTATAAATGTATCATCATTTATAGAATTTCAAGTTGGTATAAGTTCAAAAAATTACAACTTTAATAAAATTATCCATTTTGACTTGATTTTGTTCACTTCTTGTTGTGATTTAATATGCTACGACTTGCATTAAGAATATGGTAAATCATTAGAAAAATAAATATATCAAGATTTGATTTTAGTAGTAATTTAAAAATATAAAAAAACTCTGCCTAGGGCTTTCCCTCCTAGGCGCCGCCTAGCCCGCTTTTTTCACCGATTTGGCCTTAGACGTGGCGTCAGGCCCTCGCCTAGCGCCTAGGCGCCGCCTAGGCCGATTTTTAGAACAGAGGTTTATAGGTGTGAGGATCTGCAGTGTCTTGAGCAGCGGTTCGAGCAGCAAATCGAACAACTGATGGAATAGGGGATGAACACTATGATGGATCGACTGACACTACGAATGGACGAGTTGTTGGCAAACCAAAATAGGGCAAATCCTAATCCTGGGAGGAACCCTAATTATGATGATCGGAGGAATCCTTTCGCAGTAGAGAATGATGATGGAGATGACTTTGATGATGACTATGATGAGGCACCTTGTGGGCGTCGTCGACCATATGCAGTGGAGGATGATAGGAGACGTTGGGAGACTGGTATGAGGACTGAGATCCCTGAATTTCGTGGTACCCTCCAACTAAAAGAATTCATTGACTGGCTGGCCACGATAGAAGAGATCCTAAAATTTAAGGATGTCCTTGATGATAAACGAGTACCCTTGGTTGCTACCAGACTCAGAGATAGGGCGATGGCCCGGTGACAGTAACTTAGGCAAACGAGGGTTAGATTGGGGAAGTCAAAAATTACGAACTGGGAGAAGATGAAGAAATAGTTGCGGGCGACGTTCCTCCCTTATAATTATCAGCGATTAATGTACCAGAGGTTGCAGAATTTGAGGCAAGGAGGTCGTACAGTTGATGAATACACAACTAAATTCTATAAGCTGATTGCTTGGAACGAGGTGCATGAGTCAGAAGATCAGTTACTAGCCCGAAATATTGGGGGTTTACGAGAACAAATTAAAGAGACAGTCAACATGTTTGATCCGATGTCTGTTTCTGCAGCGCATCAGCGGGCTGTGCAGATTGAGAAGAGGCCTCCTGGTGGTTTTGGACAATCTTCTAGCTTTGGGTATTCAGGAGGTGTCAATATCGGCCGTTCAGGTGAGGTTGTAGCTGCAGGGGCAATAGCCAAAACGGGAGCAGTAACAAATAATACCAGGAGGATTAGTCCAGTAAGTGGTATCAAGTGTTTTGCATGTGGTGAGGTGGGACACAGGCAGGCTGAGTGCAAGAAAACTGGAAAAAAGGAGATGTTTGCTGAAATAGATGAGGGTGATGCTATCGAAGATGAAACCTTGCTAACTGGTGAACCGATCTTTGATCCAGAAGGCGTGGATGAGGAGGTGGTGACTGGTGATGTTGGGACTACGTTGGTGGTGAGGAGGTCCTGCCTTACACATAGGGCTGTTGATGATGATTGGTTGTGAAACAACATTTTTCAGTAAACCTGTACTGTTAAAGGGAAGGTATGTAGGTTTATGATTGATGCATGCAGTTGTGAGAGTATAGTTTCAGCAGAGGCAGTTCGAAAGCTGGAACTAACAACTGAAAAGCACCCCAAGCCATACAAGTTAGCCTGGTTGAAACAAGGGGGCGAGGTGACTGTCTCAAAACATGCACTGGTATCCTTTTTTGTGGGGACAAAATACAAGGACGAGGTTTGGTGTAATGTAGTAGCTATGGATGCATGACATCTACTGTTGGGACAACCTTGGCAATTTGATAGAGAGGTGGTTCATAACGGTAAAACGAATACTTACAGCTTTGTGTTTGAGGGGGTAAAGATTGTGTTAGTGCCCAAGCGGGAAGAAAATAAAGGCAATGCTAGTTTGTTGACTTCAGCACAGTTTGAGGAGGTGGTACAGGAGACGAAAATAGTGTATGCCTTAATCGAGAGGATGGTAGACAAGGAAGTAGAGGTTCCTGATGTGGTCAAACCACTTCTAGAAGACTTCAGTGATGTATTTCCAGAGGAACTGCCCAAAGGATTACCCCCAATGCGTGATATCCAACATCAGATTGATCTGGAGCCCGGGGCAGCCTTACCTAATCGACCTCATTACAGGATATGTCCCAGAGAGCATGAAGAATTAAGGAGACAGGTGGAAGAGTTACTGGCCAAAGGGTACATTCGGGAGAGTTTGAGTCCTTGTGCGGTCCCAGCCCTTCTGACTCCAAAGAAAGATGGTACTTGGCGGATGTGTATCGACAATAGAGCCACCAACAAAATAACGGTCAGGTATCGTTTTCCTATTCCTAGATTGGATGACCTACTGGATCAGCTTAGTGGGGCTACTGTTTTTATTAAATTAGATTTGAAGAGTGGGTACCATCAACTCCGTATTCGGGCTGGCGATGAATGGAAGACAATTTTTAAGACGAGGGAGGGATTGTACGAGTGGATGGTCATGTCGTTTGGGTTGTCCAATGCACCTAGCACCTTTACGCGTGTTATGAATCAGGTTTTGTGACCTTTCATTGGTAAGTGTGTTGTTGTGTATTTCGATGACATTCTAATATACAGTGTTAACCCAAGCAAGCATCTTAGTCAGCTGCGAGAAGTTCTTCATGTGTTGCGTAGGGAGAAATTGTATTCTGCAGTTAAAAAGTGTGTATTTCTGACACCTAGGTCTTGGCCAATGCTTCACAGCCTCTACTTTGGACTCATCCACCTACAGCCCCACATCAGACACAATGTAAGGAGCTTCCATGGGTTGGCCTCCTTTTATCGGCGCTTTATTCCTCATTTTAGCAGCATTATGGCTCCTATTACTGATTGCATGAAGCAGGATGAGAAGTTTGCTTGGACAGGTGAAGCAGACGAGGCGTTTGAGCATATTAATTTCCGGCTTACCACAACTCCTATTCTAGTATTACCAGATTTCCATCAACCTTTTGTGTTGCATTCTGATGCTTCCAAGGTGGGAATTGGGGCTGTTTTGAGTCAAAACAGCATGCCAGTGGCGTATTTTAGTGAGAAATTGTCGTATGCCAAGTTGCGTTATAGCACTTATGATGTTGAATTTTATGTTGTGGTTCAGGCTATTAAGCATTGGCGCCATTATTTGTTTCAGCGGAAGTTTATCTTGTATACAGATCATGAGGCTTTAAAACATTTTCACAGTCAAGATAAAGTTTCTGCTAGACATGCGAGCTGGGTTGCTTAACTCCAAAGGTTCACTTTCGTGGTGAAACACAAGTCAGGAGTTACTAATAGAGTGGCTGATGCTTTGAGCAGGCGAAAAGGGCTGTTAACTCAACTTTCTATCGAGGCACCTGGTTTCGATTCATTTGCTGAATTACTTGAAATTGATCCATATATTTTTTTCTGGTATTTTGGCAAAGGTTCGGGCAGGGGAGAGGACAGATTTCCATTTGCATGGTGGATTTTTGTTTAAAGGCAACCAACTATGTGTTCCAGACTGTAGTTTGCGGTTGAAGATCCTTAAGGAGCTGCATGGCGAGGGACATGTAGGGAGAGACAGGACCTTGCAGTTAGTGCAGTCTAATTACTTCTGTTCTACTATTCGGAAGGAGGTTGAAAAACTGGTGCAACATTGTCGGGTTTGTCAAGTCGTTAAGGGAACAACTACTAATGCAGGCTTATATATGCCTCTACCAGTTCCATCACAGCCATGGGTGGACATCAGTATGGATTTTGTGCTTGGATTACCGCGTACATAGCAAGGTAATGATTCTATTTATGTGGTAGTTGATCGTTTTTCCAAGATGGTGCACTTTATTCCATGTAAGAAGACCACAAATGCTGTTCGTGTTGCTCAATTATTCTTTAGAGAGATTTATAGATTGCATGGCTTGCCAGTGTCTATTGTGTCTGACCGTGATACTCGGTTTCTTAGCCATTTTTGGCATAGCTTGTGGAAGATGGTGAACACACAGCTGAATTTTAGTAGTGCCTACCACCCACAGACGGATGGGCAGACTGAAGTGGTGAACCGGTCTCTAGACAATTTGCTGAGGTGTTTGGTTGGAGAACATGTGAAGAGTTGGGATCTGAAGTTATGTCAGGCAGAGTTTGCCCATAATCATGCAGTTAACAGGAGTACTGTTGGGAAGCTTTGATGAAGTAAGCAGAAAACCTCAATGATATTCTGGATGAATAACCATATCACCGTATTGAACAAACTTGGCTATATAAATAGCCTTACAGTACTTAACAGAACAACTAAAATAAAGTTCACGTTTAGCTAAACATCAGTCAACGTGGTTAGAGTAAACTGACTACTAACAGTCTCAACTAATCCTAAAGACTGGAATTTATTTAACAGAAGCAAGACTTAGTAAACACCTAAAAACAAGTAATAATTATCCTTTCAATCTCTCCCCTAAACTAACTATCAATCATAGTTAGTTTAGTTCAGCTGGCTTGCAAATCCCCATTTGACTTCTAAGCTTCAGGAAGGCATCTAACTTCAACGGCTTTGCCATCACATCTGCAGTTTGCTCCTCTGTTCCACAGTGTAACAACTCAATGGTTCCATCCTTAGAAAGCTCCCTCAAGAACTGGAATCGTACATCAATATGTTTGCTCCTCCCATGCATGACGGGATTCTTTGACAATTTGATGGTGGAGCTGTTGTCACACATGACTATGGTGCCTTTCTTTTGTGCCTGTCCAAGCTGCTTCAAAACTCTTCTCATCCACACTACTTGACTTGCACACCCAGCTGCTGCCACAAACTCTGCTTCTGTGGTTGATAGTGTAACAATCGGCTGTTTCTTTAAAAGCCAAGATACTGCTCCAGAGCTTAACAGAAAAACATAGCCGGAAGTGCTTTTCAGATCATCTAAGTCACCAGCATAGTCACTATCTGTGTAGGCAATCAAGTCATCTGAACTCCCTTTCTTGTACATGATTCCATAATCAAAAGTACCCTTCAAGTACCTTAATATCCTTTTGGCAGCTTGTAAATGAATCTCTATAAGCTTAACCATGAACCTGCGGATCAAACTCACAGCGTATATTATGTCTGAACGAGTTGTCGTGAGATACATGAGGCTCCCTACAATTTGCTTGTAATATGACTCATTAATTGCAACTCCATCTTCATTCTTGCTCAACTTGCAACCTGGAACAATTGGACTATTGACTACATGACTGTCCAGCATTTCAAATCGCTCCAAAACCTCATGTGCATATTTCTTTTGGCATATGAAGATACCATCAGGTTGTTGGGATACTTCAATGCCGAGAAAGAACTTCATTTTTCCCAGATCAGTCATTTCAAAAGCTTGCATCATTGAACACTTGAAACTGCTCGTCATCTCTTCATCATCGCCAGTATAGATTAGATCATCAACATAAACACTTAGAATAAGTATTTTACCTTCTTTGCTACTTTTTGTGAAGAGAGTTTGCTCATTCGGACATCTTTCGAAACCCTCATTGACAAAGTAAGTCTCGATGCGGCTGAACCAAGCTCATGGAGCTTGCTTTAAGCCGTATAGAGCCTTGTGTAACTTGTAGACCTTGTCCTCACTTCCTTTGACCTCATAACCCTTTGGTTGCTCAGCGTACACATCTTCATTAAGTTCACCATGGAGGAAAGCTGATTTCACATCTAACTGGAATATTTCCCAGTTTCTTTGAGCCGCAAGAGCCACCACCATCCTCACTGTCTCTATTCTTGCCACTGGAGCGTAGACCTCGGTGTAGTCTATCCCATGTTTCTACGTGTATCCCTTGGCCACCAAGTGTGCTTTATGTTTCTCAAGCTCTCCATGCTCATTATACTTGGTTTTATAAATCCATTTCACCCCAACTTTCTTGGCTCCAACAGGCAGCGTAACCAACGTCCATGTCTTGTTTTTATGTATGGACTTAATTTCATTGTCCATTGCCAATCTCCGGCTTGCATTCCTCACTGCTTCTTCATAATACAATGGATCACTTGACACCATTAATGCTATATTACTCTCATCTTCAGATAACCCGAGGCCTTCCCCACTAACATAATCCATCATCCATCCTAGACGATTTCTCACTCTCTTACCAATAATTACTACCTCCACTATCCTCACTATCCCCATTGTTTGGAGATTCATTTCCTCCATCACTGCTGCAAATCTCACCTATATTTTCACCATTATTTCCAACCCCATTCTCACCATTATTATCACCTACTTTTGCATCATATTCATCTTCCCACTCTAAATTTATCAAAATTTGTTCTTCATAACTCACATCCCAATCCCGTTGTCTATCCTCTTCAAATATCACATCCCTACTCACCACCACCCTTTTAGTGATGGGATTAAACGGTCTATATCCCTTAGATTCCTCACTTAGACCCAAAAATACACAAACAGAACTTATATTGTCAAGTTTAGTCCTCCGTACCTTTGGTACATGAACATATGCTATGCAACCAAAAACCCGAAAATGATCAACAGAAGGCTTCGTTCCGCTCCACGCTTCTTCAGGTGTGATGTCTTTGACTGCCAAGGTTGGACATTTGTTCAACAAATAATTGCTCCAATTTACCGCCTCTGCCCAAAATGGTTTTGGAATTCCCTTCTCTGAGAGCATAGCACGAACCATGTTCATTACAGTTCTACTCTTTCGTTCTGCCACGCCATTTTGTTGAGGGGTGCAGGCAGTTGTCAGTTGCCTTTTAATGCCATTCTCCATGCAGAAGTTGTTGAATTCAACTGAGGTGAACTCGCCTCCCCTATCTGTACGCAAACACTTGATGGGCAAACCTGTCTCATTCTCCACCATTTTCTTAAAACACTTGAAATGACTCAATGATTCTGACTTCTCACTCAAAAAATATATCCATGATTTTCTACTGTAGTCATCTATGAAACACAAAAAATACCTTTTGTTGTTGTTGTTGGACATGGGAGTGATTGGTCCGTAGATGTCTGCATAGATGAGACCCAATATTTGATCTGCTCTGCAAGAACTCTTCCTGGGTATAGGATCACGGTGATGCTTGCCAACAATGCAATCTTCGCACAACTCATCTGAGGCAGTGAACTCAGGAAGGCCACGCACCATTTTCTTGCACTGTAAGGTCCTCAAACCCTTGTAGCTTAAGTGTCCAAATCTCCGGTGCCAAAGCTGAGACAGATTCTGTGAGCTTGTGTGAAGACACTCTTCATGTTGTTGCTGAGACATCATTTGTGATTGGGCAAACAAGATGAACATCCTGTTTGTGCTCATGTCAGTCTGAATAATCAAGCCCTTATAAGGATGAAAGATCTTGCATACCCTTCCTCAATCAGAATTGTCAAGCCTTTCTCTTGAAGCTGCCCTATGCTCAGGAGATTATTTTTTAACTCTGGAACATAGTACACTTCAGTAATAATATGGTTAACACCATTAATTAGAAGCTTTACATCACATTTTCCTGTTACATCCATCCCGGTGTTGTTGTCCAGCTTGACTGAATGCTTGAAGTTCTCATCCAGCCTTGAGAACATGGCTTGATCTCCACACATGTGATTGGAGCACCCCGAGTCAAGAAACCAAACACATTTTCTTTTGGCCTCATGTAGCTCTACACAAGACATCAACAACATCTCATCTTCTTCTTCAAGCTCAGCATAGTTTGCTTCCTTATTCCAACTTGAACATTCATATTGAAAGTGCCCGAGTTGGTGGCATTTGAAACACTCCACTGTGGCCTTTGTAAAAGCTTGTCGGCCTCTGCCTCTTCCCCTACCCCTGAAGCTGCTTTTTCCTTTGCCTCTGCCACTGTATCTCTCTTCATATGTAACTTTAAGAGCTTTTGCTCATCATTGCTGTGTGTATTGAATTTCTGCTCATGAACTATTAATGAACTTTGTAATTCATCTATAGACATGACATCAATATCTTTGGACTCTTCAATGACACAAACAATATAATTGAACTTATCTGTCAAAGACCTCAATCTTTTCAACCACAGTCACATCAGTCATCACATCTCCATACACACGCATCTTATTTGCCACTGCGATAACTCTAGAAAAGTAAACAGTAATGGTTTCACCTGATTTCATCTCTAGAGTTTCAAAGTCTCTACGGAGACCTTGAAGAGTCGACCTCTTCACTCTTGTGTTCCCTTCGTACTTCCTTTTCATAGCATCCCAAATGTCCTTCGCAGTGTCTTTCTTCAGGATGGTCTCCATGATTGACCTATCTATTGCTTGAAATAGATAATTCTTGACCCTTAAATCCTTCAGCTGCAATTCCTCATAACTCGTCTGCTGCGCCTTTGTCAATACTGTTTCTTCTGGTCGCACGCACCCTATCTCCACAAGATCCCAATATTGTTTGGATCTCAAGAAGTTCTCTATCAGCATAGCCCAGTGGTCATAATGACCATTGAAGATTGGAATTGCGGGCTGTGCGAATTTCACTTCTTCTGACATCTCTCTCTGTTTTGGTAGTCACTCAAAGGTGCTGCCCCTTTTTTTTTATTTCCTCTCTCTTAGGCCCAGTGATGGCTCTGATACCAAAATGTTGGGAAGCTTTGATGAAGTATACAGAAAACCTCAATGATATTCTGGATGAATAACCATATCACCTTATTGAACAAACTTGGCTATATAAATAGCCTTACAGTACTTAACAGAACAGCTAAAATAAAGTTCACATTTAGCTAAACATCAGCCAACGTGGTTAGTGTAAACTGACCACTAACAGTCTCAACTAATCCTAAAGACTAGGAATTTATTTATCAGAAGCAAGACTTAGTAAACACCTAAAAACAAGTAATAATTATCCTTTCAAGTACTGGATTTAGCCCTTTTGCAGTAGTGTATTCTGTTACTCCTAGGGGACCACTTGATTTGCTGCCATTACCAGCAAAAACACGAGTTCATGGGACGGCAGAAACCTTTGTGACAGGATTGCAGAAGGTTCACAGGGCTGTCCGTGACAATCTGCTACAGGCTGCGAGCAAGTATATGCAAGCTGCTGATAAAAAACAGCGTCATGTTGAGTTCGAAGTGGGAGATTATGTGTGGGTTGTTCTTACTAAGGATAGATTTTCTGCAAGTGACTATAATAAGTTGTCTGCCAAGAAGATTGGGCCAGTGAAAATCATTGAGAAGATCAATCCTAATGCATACCGCTTCCAACTGCCGAGTCATATTCGTACAATGAATGTTTTTAATGTCAAGCATTTGATTCCTTACACAGGCGATTCTTTTGATGATGACAATTCGAGGGCGAATTTTGTCCACCCTGGGGAGAATGATGCGGTTGAAGAGCAAGCGTGTCAGTTTATGGAAAGATTTAGTCCAGTGACAATTTGGTAATTTCTGCCAAGTTTGGACTGTCGGATTTTGGCGTTTTCAAAATCTAATTTCATTGAAAACGGGTCAACGGTCAAAAAGCACGAGCTTTGCTCGTGAACTGCAGGATTTTTTGGTCAAATTCCATCGTTTAAGTCTTCAAAAATACATTTTACTGTTTTTGGGTTATTTTTCTTATTAATTTTCCTTTTCCGTTTTGGATTCCACTTTTAGGGTTTTGTTATTTAAACGTTTGTTATGACGGGAAGTGGCAGTTTTTGATGAATAATAGACTTTTCTTATTTTTCAAAATTCTCTGAATTAGAATTTTGTTGCCTATTTCCTAGAATTCGTAAAATCAACAAATTGTAGAAAGTTATCGTTTGGCAATCGTGCGCGGTTCAACAATTGATAACGGTTTTCTGTTTACTTCCGCTACGTCACTAATGACATAAAGTGTATGCAATAAACAATGAAATGAAGAGTTGTAATTTTTAATGATGAAAAAATAACAAACAAGCGTATAACTTAACAATTACAGTCAATAAATACAGAAACATGAAGAATAGGTCTTGGCAACTTTTTACACTAAAATGAATTGTCCAACACTCGTACCCTTATTCGAGTGTCGGATACATGGTACTTTAAGGCAAAGTGAAGAGTCCAGGTAACAAGTTCTGAGACCATAAATTATCCAATATAAATTTCGATGATATATATATTGGTGAGAAGAAGCTGAATACATAGGAAAAGATATAAGAAGAAATTTCTAGTATGATGCAACTTATATGAGACAAAAAAACCAAAAAGAGAATGATAACCAATAAAAAACTTACTTAAGAGTAGCTTCTGCACTTTCAATTGTAACTCTATCATCAGTGGCATCACGATTAGGGAGGCCAAGATCAAAGTACTTGATATCTAAATCTAGAAATGGGAATATTAGCTGCAAAAGATTCATTACAAAAAGAAAAAAACAAACATGTGAGAGACAGATAAATAAAGCTTAGAAGATCATGTCATATAGAGTAAGGAAAAATACTTACCTTCTCCTTGATTGATTTCCAAAAAACTCGTGTCATTTCATCACCTGCGTCATGTGCTCCTTAATATAAGAACGGTGATTGCATTTATGTGTTCATATGTTCTAGAGTCTTACAGAGAGATGGTAAATGGCAAAAAGAAAATTTTGAACACCCACTATAAGCATTAAAAAGTACAGCTTAGGAAGCTAAATAAAAGGACAAATTCAATGCATCAAAATCTTCTCAAAGCATCATAATTTCTCAGATTACATTTAACATAATATCTTTAACATGCGCAACTAAAAGAATCAACATTTAGAGTATTAAAGTATTATATGGGAGCATAGAAAAAGAACAAAAATAATCACAGCTTTTGGTTTTTTTGTTGAACATGGGTTTTTTTCATGTTGTCAAGTTTTAGATTTTCCGGAACTATATTAGCCGATGAATTAATAGTTGTTGTTATTGTTTCTTTAGTACCATCAGTGGTTCAAGCGACATAGAGCAATAAATTTTCTGCGTGTAGGATAAGCAAGTACATAGTATAGAAGAATAAGAATAAAGTTCCAATGCATGTTGACTTAATCTAACTTGAAAATTTAAGTTTCTCATTTCTAAGAATTACCAAAATGAAACTCCTGCATACACACTGACAAAAACACCAAAATTTAACAAACAGACAAAAATATTTAATGGGCTATGAATCAACCAAAAATTGGCCAATATAATTCAAACCAACCCCATTGGAGATTCAGCCGGCGTAAAATTCACACCAATTATGCTTTATTCATCCATCGTATTTGATTTTTCCAATCAAGTAGAAGAAATTAAAATTGAACATCTATGAACAATTGTACATACTCAAATTAGGGAGTGAAAAAAGGACCCAATTACCGTCCATTTCAACGATGGGATTGACCACCTTTATCTTCTGCAACGCCATATGCCTCTCTTTCTGCAAAACGAACGATGTCAAAGAGAATTGTGAAGAAAAGAGATCGGTGGATTTAGATACCCAATTGAATTAATTTCTTTTTTATGCTCAACAATGGAACGGATGACCGCCCGCCAAATATGACCGTTCTTCTTGTTCTCTTTATTCCGGATGCTTTTAACTTATTTGATGATAAAAACATGTTTTAAAAAAAACACTCCAATTCCTCACTTTCACAGAACATGCGTCCGCTAAATTTCTAGCGGACTCGGTTTGTTTTTTTATTCATGATGGGTAGACCTCGCAAACGGAAGTCCGGTTTTTGCTGGGCCAAATATTTGCAGCCCAAAGTTTGGCCCGTCCCCCGCGGGCTGAGACCAATTTTATGTTTATTTTATATTATTTTTTGGGTTTGACCCAAACGGGTCGGATCGGGCAAAAAACGGGTGGGCCAAATATGCCCGAATTTTACTGGGCTAAAAAACTACAACCCAACGCCTGATGTAAGACCCCAACTTTTTCATAAATAAAATTGAATTTTCTCTAATTATTATTTTGAATAATAAGTTGTTAATTTGATATAATGGTATGGTTATAGGTGAAATGTGCAAATTTTACAAAATAAGCAAGTGGTTATAAAATATTCATTGTTGTCGGAGAATATTCATTTGGTCGTGGAATATTCTTGCTGTCGGATGAAGAAAACGACAAGTTTGAGTTTTTATAAATAACGGCGTAGTTGTTACCGTTAACACTGTTGGAATATCCGATGGTTAAAATACAGTAATACGCGTGGTTGCACAGTAGCACACGGTATTGCACAGTATTGATGAATTATTGATCCTTACGTAAGAAAACACTACTCAATAATTGTTACAGTAATTACTGTTCAATATTTTATTTTATTGGTTCAATAATTACTGTGTTGATATTTTATATTATTGTTGTTTCAATAATTGTCACTGCACAGTATCTCCATTTTCAGATCAATAATTCATATAATTTGAATAATATTATTAGATAGCATTATTGGCAATGTCTAAGGAAGATCTGTTTAAGGAGAGGTTTGGTCACCTAATTGCGCGCCAGTAAGGAGAAATCCTTATCAGAAAGCCTCCTCTTTCTTGGGAACGACCTGGTTGTCATAATTGTGATTCTGTAATATTATTTGTGAATAATTAATTATTGATTTATATAAATGAAGGAAATATTTATTTTTATATGGATATAAATGAAAAAATTAATGTTGAGGTGTTTTATCAGTATTTTGTGAGAATGGAGGTATTAAAAATCATCCGTATGTGAATTTTGGACATTTTCTGTTTAGAATTTGGAAAAACTTAAAGCTACAAAGTTGTAGAAAATTTAATTTCCTATGGAATGGACATAAAATTCGTATTTTTCTAATAAAAGGGCTATTTATTATGAATTATTGAAGTTTCAGAAATTAAATATTTTTATTAAAATTATGGGTGCTACCCACTTTTGTTTTTTTTTTTAAAAACATGTGCTGGAAATTTTTCAAATGTGATGGCCGGTCTTGGATGGCTGGCATGCGTAGAAGGAAGAAAAATAATATTATTATTTTATTAATTTAGTCTTCTTTGGCGTTCTAGCATTTTCCTATAAATAGGCGCTTAGGTTAGAATTGAAAATCACACCAGAACCAAGTTTTCTTTCTCTCTATATTATCGAGCGTATTTTTGTGAGTATTTAGATACTCTGAGAGTTACTATTCAGTTCAAGTTTACTTCGGCTTTACATCCGATATTTCGATCAGAAATACTGTTATTTTGAGGTAAAGGATGTTATTTTCTTCGTAAATGATATTATTTTCTTCAATATCATTATGTCAAAATATTGATATAAATTTTGTTATGGAATTTCTACCTTTTTGTGTCGATATTACTATTCACGTATATGACACTATTCACGTATACGACACTATTCACAAAAAAATAAAATTTTCTCTTCCTTGTCCAAGATGTCTACTATGGTTACTATCTTTGATTGTATCCATGTTTTGATCTTTATTTTTGAATTCTGCTCCACAATTGATTATTATAGAGTATTTTTGAACTTGGATAAACTATAGTACGAATCTCAATATTTGTTCTTTTGTCTCACTGGATTCGTTTTCTTTAAGATATTTTTCATCTTCCTCAGTCCTAAATGATGATATTACTGAATATCTTTGGCCTGTAGTGCAAAGTTGAATGATTAACTGATGAATATTTTTGGCCCGTAGTGCAAAGATGAACAGGTATTTAGATGAACATGATCAACTGGTGATACAAATGAATATGTTTGGCCTGTAGTGCAAAGTTGAATATTTAATTCAAGATGCATATTGATTGATGTTACAGGGATAAAATATTGATGATGAACTTTTAAATCTTAAAAGATAGTAGAATTCATTCTCTACTTGACTCTTCTAATAGATTATTGTTTCCGCTGCAGTTGTTGATCTAAAACTTATTTTCTATTATATTTTATCATATTTTTTTCCCTGTTGAAGACTAATGATAATTTATTGTATATTATCTTAGTCATAATATTCTTTACTGGGCTAGTTGAGCTCACCATTTTCCTTTTTGTTCCATTTTTCTTAGGAGGCGATAATATAGCAGGAACTAGTCGGGGTGTGGAGTGATGTTTCCAGTCAGTTGTGTTAGCAGTCCTCACTATTTTGTAAAATAGTGTTTAAATAATTGTAATGAGGACTTATTTGAGTGTGGATATTGTCTAGAAGACAATATTTGTATTTAAACTCACAGTTTTTGTCGTATTTTGCACGACAGTTATAGTAATGAAGTTGTATTTGTTTCTGTACCATGTATTTGGGTACTCAAAATGGGTGATGTATACTTATTTTGGGGGCGTCACACCTGGCCTGTGGCGAGCGGGCCGGCCCGGCCAGCGGGCTTGGGCCATGTTTGCCAGGTCTAATAATGGGATACGCTAGAATAACCAGTGGACGTTATTCCCCTCTGCTAGAATAACCATTGGACGACCAGTTTGGTTTTTTAATCCCTTCAGTTCATAATTGTAATGGAAAGTGAAATGGTATTTGCCCCTTTTTTTATCCATAATAAATACATGTTATGATCATTATATATATATATATATATATATATATATATATATATATATATATATATATATATATATAGGAATGTGATATTTTCTCACATTTTTTTATATTTATGCATGTGGGGGCCACTATTAATATTAAAAAATGAGTCCCACATGCGAAAATATCAAAAAATGCTATGAAAATATCACTTCCAATATGGAATTAATCTTTCCACAACACGTATTGATATTCTTTTATTTTTAATTTTCATTTTAATTGATTGAGTACTATCATAATATTATTACTACTATATATTGGATTAATTACATATTTTAGTACATTTTTAGAAATAATTATAGTAATGGTGCATACATAAAATAATTACAAAAGTAATACATTTTTTCATATTTATTTACAAAATTAATACATTTGGGTATCCTTTAATCATGGTCCACGATTATCTCCCTTATCTCTTCCCGTTAATTATTATTTTATTATTCAAATGTCATACCAGTCCGACCCAGAGAAGACACTCCACTCCTCGGCGACCAAACTAATTCTCTCTTGTCTCAACCAAAGACATTCGCCAATGTATTCATCGCCGTCGCCGGCGTCGGAGTTCTCGGCCTCCCTTACACCGTCATGAAGACCGGTTAGCTCACCGGCGCAGTCATTATCCTCGCTGTTGGGCCATGATACTTTATGCCTTTGGGCCTAATCGAATGGGCTCCTCCCTTATATCATGATACTTTACACGTCGGACCGGACCAACTAGGCCCATCCCTTGGGTTATCTTTATTACATCTTAAAAGTATTGGGCCTCTGATTTGGGCTGATCCATTAGACAAATAATATCTAAATACCAACTTTGACCGGTAATGATGATAAAGGTAATTGTTGACTGTTATCTCTGCCATGCATTAATGTGGATGTGATCTAATCGGCAGGCGGTGGCAAACAGGGATGGGATGGAGCAGGTGAGCTGCTAGTATTCGGCTGAGATGACCAGGAGAGGGGGACTGTGTCATACGGTAGTGGGTGGCATGAAAAACTGGGCCGAGAGTATATCTTAGGAAGGAATACACAAGAAAAAGGTAACTGAATTATTTTCTCTCTCAAGCACTAGATATTATATCCTCCATTGTTAACCTTGTGATCGCTTGTACTGACTCTCACGCCGGAGCTATCCCCCGACGGTCAAACCGTCAAGTTTTTGGTGATTATCGTGTTTACTGTGCAGGATAAAGACGCGTCTTACGTGATTGGTGTAAGACCCCAAATTATTAATAAATGAAATTTAATTTTCTCTATTTATTATTTTGAAATAGTAAGAGTTGAATTGATTAATGAGGTTAGTTATGGGTAAAATGCGCAAATATTTTAACTAAGCAAGTGGTTATAAAATATTCATTATTGTCGGAGAATATTCGTTTGGTCGTGGAATATTCTTACTGTCGGGGAATATTCGTACGACGACGCAGTCTTTTGTGGGCCCCATAACGGAAAGAGATTGGATGAAGAAAACGACAAGTATAAGTTGTTTATAAATAACGGCGTAGTTGTTACCGTTAATACTGTTGGAATATCCGGTGGTTAAAACACAGTAATACGCATAGTTGCACAGTAGCACACGGTATTGCACCAATTATTGATTCTTACGTAAGAAGGCACTACTCAATAATTGTTACAGTAAGTACTATTCAGTATTTTATTAATTCAATAATTATTGCGTTGATATTTTATATTACTGTTGTTTCAATAATTGTCACTACACAGTATTTTCCATTATCGAAGCAATAATTCATATTATCTGAATAATATTATTAGATAACATTATTGGTAATGTCTAGAAAGTTCTGTTTAAGAAGAGGTTTGATCATTTAATTGCGCGCCAGTAAGGGAAAAATCCTTATTGAAAAGTTCTGTTTAAGAAGAGGTTTGATCATTTAATTGCGCGCCAGTAAGGGAAAAATACTTATTGAAAAGCCTCCTCTTTCCTAGGAACTGCCTGGTTGTCAGTATTGTGATTCGATAATATTATTTATGAATAATTAATTATTGATTTATATGATGGGAAAAATATTCATTTTATGTGGATATAGATAGAATTTTTTTTAAAGTGACAATTGTTGAAAATCGATATTTTATCTTTTCTGATAAAATAATATTTTATTATATTATTATAATATAATAATGATGATATTTTTATAATAAATGTGGGATATATGAGTATATGAGGAGGAAGAGTATTTTTGTTGTAAAAATTGTTTAAAACATGTTAAACATGTCTGTGGGCCCATTTCTTGACTAAAATTTGATTATAGCCTGTAGAATCGTCCGTTTGTGAATTTTGGTCAATTTCTGTTTGGAATTTGGAAAAACTTTCTTCTGCAAAGTTGTAGATAATGAAAGTTCCTATAAAAAAGTCGTGTGGTTTGAATTTTTCTGATAAAAGGGCTATTTATTATGAATTATTGAAGTTCCGAAGTTCCAGAATAATTGATTTTTGAAGTTTTAAATATTTTTTTAAGAAAAACATTTTTGGTGAGTTGAGTGGGTCTTGCATGTGATAAAAATGTGTTGAATTCAGATTCAAGAGGTGGGCGTGACAAAAA
Source organism: Panax notoginseng (assembly GCA_016801055.1). Classification (NCBI taxonomy): domain Eukaryota; kingdom Viridiplantae; phylum Streptophyta; class Magnoliopsida; order Apiales; family Araliaceae; genus Panax; species Panax notoginseng. Next base: position 136,117,723 of record CM029012.1, on the reverse strand, counting down.
TTTATGTGTAATAATATTATATTAAATTTTCTACTTTGGTGTTCTAAGCATTTTCTTATAAATAGGGTGCTTAGGTTAGAATTAAAAATCACACCAGAAACTAAAGTTTTCTCTCTCTTTCTCTCGATATATTGAGCATATTCTTGTGAGTATTTTAATACTTTGAGTGTTGCTATACGGTGCAAGTTCAAGTCATAGCCTATATCTGGTGTTTCAACTAGAAGTACTATTTTTACAAGGTAAATGATGTTATTTTCTTCTTAAATGATATTATTTTCTTCAATATCATTATGCCGAAATACTGGTTTGAACTTTTTATCAAATTTAGAACTTTTTGTGTCGTAATTACTATTCACGTATACGGCACTATTCACCGAAAAATAAAATTTTCTTCTTTTTGTCCAAAATATCTATTATGGATACTAGCTTTGATTGTATCCATGTTTTGATCATTCTTTAATTTTACTCTACTATGATTATTAATGAGGTATTTTTGGACATGAAATAGCTGAAATACGAATCCTTAATATTTATTCTTTTGTTTCACTGGATTCGTTTTCTTTAAAATATTTTTCATCATCCTCAGTCCTAAATGATGATATAACTGAATATCTTTGGCCTGTAGTGTAAAGATTAATAATTTTATGATGAATATCTTTGGCCGTAGTACAAAGATGAACATGTGTTGAGATGAACATGACCAACTGATGAATATCTTTGGCTTGTAGTGCAAAGATGAATATTTGATTCAAGATGTTTATTGATTGATGTTACAGGGATAAAATATTGATGATGAATTTTTAAATTCATAGATGATAGTAGATTTCATACTCTACTTAACTCTTCTAGTGAATTATTATTTCCGCTGCGAATATTGATTTAAAATTTGTTGTCTATTGTATTCTATTAAATTTTTCCCTGTTGAGGACTAACGATAATTTGTTCTATATTATCTTAGTCATAATATTCTTTACTGCGCTAGTTGAGCTCACCCTTTTTCCTTTCTATTCCATTTTTCTTCTCAGGGGCGAGAATGTAGCGAGTACTAGTCGGGGTATGGAATGATGGTTCTAGAAAGTTGTTTAGTAGTCCTCACCATTTTTATAAAATAATATATCAATAATTGTAATGAGGACTTATTTGAGTGTGGATATTGTCTAGAAGACAATATTTGTATTTAAACTCACAGTTTTATGTTGTATTAATAAAGTTGTAGTTGTTTCTGTATTATGTTATTGACGACTCAAAATGGGTGATGTATACCTATTTTGGGGGTGTCACAGTTGGTATCAGAGCTTAGGGATATGGTCTCTGGCTGAGATCGGAGAATAGTACTAGGAGGGGAGAGACGAGTAAATCCTTCGCTAGTGTGTCATACCTAAACTTAATTGTTGGTCAGTCATAATATAGGGGTATTATGTGATTTGTTAATTTATTTAATTAACCCTTATTTTATGGCAATATTTAAGAATGACAACTGAGAATGTGAACAGTGGAGTAAACGAAACCGTGGAGACACCTGTACTCACCAACAAGGAGAACGTGCAACAGGCTGGCAATGTTCCTCCTGTGAACAACACCACTGAGCAGATGATGAACGATGGGATGTTTAGAAGCTTTTTGCAGTTCATGCAAAATCAGACGAGGGAGACTCGTGTTCAAAATACAGGAGAAAATGATAGCTATTCACGGTTTGTCACAGCCAAGCAGTTCAAGGAGTTGGGACCACCAGAATTCTGGGTAAAGTCGGATCCGATTAAGGCGGAGACGTGGGTCAAACAAATTACCAAGATATTCGATGTCTTAGGATGCACGGAGGAACAGAAAGTTTCATTCGTCACTTTTATGTTCCGTAATGAGGCAGATTACTGGTGGGAATCTGTGAAGCGCATCCATCTAGCCGCGCTCAGCATGTCTTGGGAGACATTTCAGAAACTGTTCAATGACAAATACTTTCCTGAAAGTGTTCGTCATATGAAGGAGGTAGAGTTTATTAGATTAAAATAAAACAACATGACTGTAAGACCCCGAATTTTATGAAATAAAAAAAATCAATTTTTCTTATAATTACTATTCACGAGTTACTATTTATGAGTTACTATTCACTAGTTACTATTCATGAGTTACTATTCACGAAGCATGATATTTTTTTTTACGTAAGAAGGCACTACTCAATAATTATTACAGTAGTTACTGTTCAATATTTTATTTTATTGATTCAATAATTGCCACGTTGATATTTTATATTATTGTTGTTTCAATAATTGTCACGGCACAGTATTTCCCATTATCAGATCAATAATTCATATTATCTGAATAATATTATTAGATAACATTATTGGCAATGTCTAGAAAGTTCTGTCTAAGAAGAGGTTTGGTCACCTAATTGCGCGCCAGTAAGGAGAAATCCTTATTGGAAAGCCCCCTCTTTCCTAGAAACGGTCTGGTTGCCAGTATTGTGATTCTGTAATATTATTTGTGAATAATTAATTATTGATTTATATGATGAGAAAAATATTCATTTTATGTGGATATAGATGGAGAAAATTTTTAAAGTGACAATTGTTAAAAATCGATATTTTATCTTTTCTGATAAAATAATATTTTATTATATTATTATAATATAATAATGGTGATATTTTTACAATGAATGTGGGATATATGAGTATATGAGGAGAAAGAGTATTTTTGTTGCATTAAATGATTAACACATGTTTTGTGTGTCGGTGGACCCAATTTCTTGACTAAAAATTGATTATAGCTTATGAAATCGCCCGTTTGTAGATTTCGGTCAATTTCTGTTTGGAATTTGGAAAAACTTTCTTCTGTAAAGTTGTAGATAATGAAATTTTCTATGAAAAAGACATGTAGTTTGAATTTTTCTGATAAAAGGACTATTTATTATGAATTATTGAAGTTCCAAAGTTCCGAAATAATTAATTTTTGGAAGTTTTAAATATTTATTTTAACAAAAACGTTTTTTGTGATTTTGGTGGGTTGGTGGCTGATGTCTAGACCAAAAAAGTGGGCTAAGGAAAATTTATATAAATATATTAATATTTTATTAAATTTTATGTTTTGGTGTTCTAAGCAATTTTCTATAAATAGGGTGCTTATGTTAGAATTGAAAATCACACCAGAAATTAAAGTTTTCTCTCTCATTCTCTCTCTGTATTATCGAGCGTATTGTGTGAGTATTTAGATATCTTGAGTGTTGCTATACGGTGCAAGTTCGTTCAGCGTTATATCCGACATTCCAGTACTGCTCTTTTGAGGTAAGGGATAGTAAGGGATTTTAAGGGTTATTATATTTTTCAGTTTCGAAATTTTTGTGAACCTTTAAAAATTTTGGAAAAATTTGAAATGATAATTTGATGAGTTTTGTTGATTGTGTCCAAAAATGACGATTTTTGGATATATAGATTAAGAGTTATGGATTTTATGAGAAAAGACTATTTTAAAAGTAAATACTTATAACTCCTTGTGGTTAACTCCAAAATTGATGAAATTTTTATTGGGAGTACATGTATATAACAGAAGTATACCTTGTAAATTTCAGAATTTTTGGACAAAAATATAATTTATGATAAATGTCTAAATATTCGGCAGCTTTGGCCATATGAAAAATAGTAAATAAATTTTAAAAATTCTGAGAAAAATATATGTTCAATATGGGACTATATTATGCTAAATCGCAGAAAAAAATATTTTTAGAACTGATTTGGTATTTTTCATGGAAATGGTCTAGTTATGAGTAAATGAATTAAATATGTTATGTGAAGTAAGAAATTTAGAAAATAGAATTTTATGGCTTAAGAATCCTATATAAGGTATATGCAGATTTTTTATGAGAGTTTTGGTTATTGGTGATGAAATCTTATGAGTTTGACATTTTATAATGATTAAATGCATTAATTAGTAAAGTATAAATAATTAAAATAAATTGTTTATAAGTTTAAGAAATGATTAAGATATTGTGGTAATATTAATAATATTAGATTATGAGATTATTAAGTGATTTATAACATTTGGATTAAGGTGTTATGAAATCATTGATTAATGAATTTTATTCTTGAAATTAAATGTAGTTGTTGATCATATTGTTTTTTATTATCATATATAACATTTTTATAATTCCGGTGATGATATTTCTCTTTGACTTAAGTGTAAAGATGGGTAGATTATTGGTATAATCGTGACTATGGGTTCTCTTTGGCCAGTAGTGCAAAGATGAATTGTTGACTGGTATGATCATGACCATTGGATTTATAAACGATTATCTTTAGCTTAAGTTCAAAGGTGAATTGATCAACATGGTTATAATTATTGTTTATATAAATTCTAAAATGATTATATATTTCTTTGAGATATGAATATCTTTGGCCCGTAGTGCAAAGATGACTTGTTGAATATCTTTGGCCTGTAGTGCAAAGATGAATTATTGGTGAATATCTTTGGCCCGTAGCGCAAAGATGACCTGTTGTTGAATATCTTTGGCCCGTAGTGCAAAGATGACATGTTAATGAATATCTTTGGCCCGTAGTGCAAAGATGGATTTATTAGTATGATTATGAACATGAACTGTGATTTGGTATAACCATGATCTTTGATGTTTCAGGTAAAGACAGGTGATGAAAATTATCTTCGTTCTGGATGAGAAAAGGAATTTGGAACCACAAATATGATTATGAGTTATTCATATGATTGTGGACAGGAACTGTTGATTGATGTTACAGGGATAAAACATTGTTGGTGGACTTTTAACATAGAGAAGATAATAGACATTATGGTCTATTTGACTCTTCTAATGGATTGCTCGTTCCGCTGTAACTATGGTTGAAAATTTTTATCATCTACCATATGTTCTAAATCTCTGATTTATTTCTGACGAAGGCTATTGATAATTTAATTATCTTTAGTTATGATATTCTTTACTGAGCTAGTTGTGCTCACCCTTTTGCTTCACAATTCCTTTCAGGTAATAAACGTATTGCCGGGTCGAGCGGGGATAACAGGAAAATAGAACGGTGGTCTATAACTGTTGAGGTTCTCCCTAAATAGTATGGAAATAATTTTATTGAGAACTTTAGATAAGTGTGTCGTATTGTACACGTCATTTGATATTTAATTTTGGTGAACCGAATAGGGTGAGGCGAACCCAACTTTTGAAGGGTGTTTTGTCACTATCATACAAGATGTCTAATGACATACAACCTCGTGTTATCATAAGACAGGGTTGTGCATATCCACTTGCTGAGTATATCTACAAGCACTACCTATATGATCTTGGAGTTTGGTTGAAGTATAATTCTCAATTAGAGATGGTGGAGATAATGATATGTCAAGAGAAGACTCACCATTGGAAAGGAGATTATAGTAATCTTCTCGTTTTTCTTTGGGGTCTATTAGGTCAACCAAGGATAATTCTGTGGACATATGATATCTATCATAACCTAGACGCTTGGCCTCCCATGTACGAAGGTTTTCTTGAGTACTTTTCAAAGATTCTGATTTCTAAAACAGTTTTTGACTGTACCTTTATGTAAGGTGCCTTGGTGATGTGCTATCCAAGGTTGGGACATGAGTCACAGTTGGTATATATATGTATCAAAACTCACAACATATGTGTTGTTGTATTTTGCACGACAATTGTAGTAATAAAGTTGTAGTTATTTTCTGTACTATGTATTTGGCAACTCAGAATGAGTTGAGTGGAATGAACCTATTTTGGGGGCGTCACAATGACGGTGTCCCAGTACGAGGCAAAGTTCGCGGAGTTATCCAGGTTTGCACCTCATTTGGTGGAGAATGAGGAATGTATGACGCGGATGTTTTTGAGAGGTTTGAAACCTGGCATACGTCAATATCTCATTTCTTATAAATTTTCTCTCTATTCAGATGTTGTCAACAGAGCTCAATTATTAGAGCGAGATAACGAGTACGGTCAACCGAGGGACCACAACCAAAATCATACCAGTGACAGTAGTCATCAGAACAACGATAACCAGTGGAGAAAGAAAAATACGGACAAGAGCGGCAACCACTCTGGTGGTAATCGTGGCCATGAGAATAGAAGAAGTGAGTCGGGAGGAGATTTTAAAAAGAGGAGATTCAACAATGACAATACGAAGACGTCAGCACCAGCAGCAACTGGTTCTAAGGGAGGAGAACGACCGCCGGTCATATGCTATAAGTGTGAAAAAGAAGGACATATCAGCCCAAACTGCCCACAACAATTTAAGGTATGTTATAATTGTGGAAAGGAAGGACATATAGCTCGAGATTGCACTGTAGCGAAACCAAGTCCAACGGGGATGGTGACTCAAAAGGCTGTCCCAGAAAAGTCAAAGTCAGCGGTTCTTGGAAGAGCGTTTGTCGTGACTGGTGTTGGTTGATTTCACAATCAAAGCAAACGTGTAAGTATACACGATCAACAAGTAGTATAGTGATAAATTAAAGTGTCGATCCCTCAGAGAATTACAATTAATAAACTCCAACTACTAGTACTGTATCAATTCAATTTTATTTAAACAACCAAAAATTGTGATTCTTAAAACTAAGAAAAATAATTTTAATAAAGCAAGAAATTATTCTAAAAGAAAACAAAGAACAAATCAAGAATTATTTGAATGCAAATAAATGACAATTAAGATTCCAATTTTCCCAATTATGATTATTAAATCAATTATCCAATTATCCCAATTATTAAATCTACTGAATTGTTAACAGGAATTCTCAAATGCCAAAAGCCCTCTCTCGAGTGATCAATTGCCTTCTATTTAACCCAGATTAATTTTGCTATATCTCTATGCAAAACAATTGAATTAAACTCGTTACAAGCCCAATTCTTTTTATGTTACATGCGGCAAATAGATATTCTCATTCTATTCACAAACCTAATTATTCACTGTGCAAATAACTAAGTCACATGTCACCTTGCCCAGTTCTAACTCTAGAATTCCTCTCTCGATTCCTTCTAGAGTAACACGATAATTATTGGCCAGGTAATTAATCAATAAATACAAGGCAAAATGAACAATTCGCTTCAACATAAATAATTGGAATAAATTAGATAATCAATTCATAACCATAAGAGGTTCCATTGGAATCTTAATAAAAGGAATTAGTTCATGACGGAAATAAAAACTACAAATAATTGATAAATCATCCTTAATGAGTTAAAAATTTAAAAGAATAAAGAAGAAGAAGAACTCCAAATTTCAAGCATTCAGATCTGCTCATCCTCCTCCGTTGATCTCTAAATGTGAAGCCTCCTCCAATTCAATAAAAAGAATCAATTTATATTTTTTACTTCCCCAATTCCACAAATCCTAATCCAAATAGACTCCACATAAACTCCTCAAACGAAGTCAAACTAATAGTCAAAGTACTGTCCACGCCTGTCCCACGCGCACGGTCCACGTCAGAGCCAGCCGAGGCTCAGCGCCCCGGCGCTATTGATAGTGCATTTCCCAGTGCCTCGGTGCTGGTCTTCTGAGAAATTACAACTTTGCCATTTATTAGCTTAAATCCCCAATTTGTCCCCTCAGCTCCCGAATCTGCAACACAACACATAAACACAGTAAAAATATTCCTAAATGACTCGAAAATACAATAATTTAAACCCAAGTATATCCGATTTATGGGTATATTACCCAATCATCAAATACCCCCAAACTTAAGCCGTTGCATGTCCTCAAGCAACAAACACAAAACAATACTAACAATATGAAAACGACAACTCATGCAAATGCAACTAACTAAATGAACGTAATTCCAGCATCCAATAGCTCACGTATATCCATAGGCCTCAGAAAAATCACAAAAACATGCTAATACATCATGTGAACACAGATCAATGATATCCCAACAATCAACCAATCCAAATATGTTATTACTGATATTGTGAGTGTGTGTTCAACAACAATGTTAACTAATGAAAAGCAAAAAGCTGAAAAATAATAAAGTTTATAAAAAGCTTCATACAGTTCTACTCAAGAGTTCATCAAATAAACTAGATTCAACTGAAATTAAACAATCACCAAAATTCAGGGGTCAACATGAAATACTTATGCTTATTATTTTATTTTTTTTCAGATGGGGGCATTTTGCACTTTTCCCGCTTTATTATTATTATTAAATTTTTTTCTCTCATGACTATGCATTGTCTTATTCCCTTAGGCTTTTCAATGCTACCTTAACGAGCTTTCGACCAACGACTCCCAAGCCATTAAGACCTTAGGGTGCTAGGTGTAGAGACAGTCCCCTCGGGCTTACTTGCTTAAGTAACAAAGGCCACAAAACTAGACAAGCATGACACGGTGTGTTAAATATATTTTTTTTCCGCTTATATATTCCAAATATTTTTCCCCCAAACTCGAGTTTATGTATAAATTCAGTCTTCACTAGCTATTCAAATTGTCTTTTCATTTCACTAGCAATCATCCTTTAGAACTCTATTATCTAACCATTTAAACTATCATAGCCAACATGGTCGTTTTTCAAAGTGCTATCCTATAATATCAGTGTCAAACAGATAAAGATTCAAATCATGTCAAGAAAATCATATCACTGACTCAACAATCCTTACTAGACTTGTTCATGCAATTCTCATTTCATCATTGGCCCCCGAATAAACGCACTAGCAAACGCTGGAATTATTATGCAATCCTAAATGCAATAATTAACTAACAATAGCAATCCAAATCCACAAACTAAAAACAAACTACAAATTTGAAAATAAAACTTAACTACCCCCAAACTAATCTAGAGCAATGTCCTCATGCGAAAAATATAACAAAATAAAACAGAGAACTTCCCTGACGAGCTTATTCTTCGGGTGGTGCATCATCATCCTCGCTCATCTCTTGATCGGAAGGGGGAAATACAGGGAGAACAGGAGCAGTTGGGAAATGGCTAAGTTGAACGCCCAGATGTGATTGGACGGTCAGTGCATTCTGTGCAGCAAATTGGTCAACTAAAAATTTGAAAATCACGTCTTGACGTTCCGACAAGCGCACATTCTGGGATTCCATGTTGTAAAACCAACCATCTATCTCCCGCTGGACAGCTTCGGGGACCACACCACGATGAGCTGCTGTAGATGGGCCATAAGTAGGTAGAGCCTGAGGTGGTGGGGCTTGTGCAGGTGCAACTTGGGGAATTATGAAACCCAATCCCCTAGGGTGATTTGCCCCACCTGTACACACTTTGTATCTAATTATCAACTTGTGGTCCAGCACTGGCATGGGCTTTTGAATCATCTCGTCGGACTTCCATTTGACGCCCAACTTAGCACACAAAACGCAGATAAGAGACGGATGTGGTAACTCTCCAGTGGTACTTCCACGAGATGCTCGAAGGACAGATTGCAAAATGAGATGGCCCACATCAATTTTATATCCTTTGATGATTGAGTATAGAAGGACTGCACGTTCCCGGGTAACATGACTCACATGGGTGCATGGCATGAGTTTTGCGCAAATGAACGCATACCATGCCTTCCCATATAAGCTGAGATTCGATAGTGGGAAAGTCATATTTCCGCGTTCATGTATGGTCCATGTGGTGCCCGGCTGACAAAGTTCACGAATTATCTGCTCATAGTCCGGTCCATCACTAACAAGACTGGCATACTCATCATGAAAATCCTCCATTGAAGTCCTCTTCGCCAATTTCCACTGTTTTTCCCTTTACAAATACCGTATAGTGATCATGTTCGGGCACGTTGGCGTAAAATTCTTTCACCATTATAATTACGGCTGGATCGGGCTGCTCGGTAAGTGTGAACCAGTTCCTGTCGACTATCATGACTGCCATGTCGCCATCCTTTGATTGATCCGGTCTCAACCCACGCTCCGGAACCAATGACCGAGTAGCCATTCGATTGTATCTTTCCTGAGCCGCATGACTGACAAAACGGCGGCTGTCAAATCGCGGAGGTGGAGTTGAGGCGGTCCCTGACCCTTCACCACGCTGACGTTTGGATGCCATGCCAAAAATTCTGCAATTACAAGCATATATATGTATTAGCATCGAATAGAATTGGAATTTGGATAAACTTAGGTATGACTTTACCCCCAAACTTTAAAATATATGTCGAAATTGACTACATTAGTGGGGATGATACTTGACACAAAAACGCAACCACATGCACAGTAGTACCAATCGGAGTCAGGGACTATTCAGTTTCAAGAATGAACGCAAGCCACACAAGAGATGTCCTCAAGAGTTGTCATGGAGTACAATAAAAGACATGCATGTATCAAAATAGTGTAATTCACCCCACTCTAAGTTACTATGTGCAATGATAGCCATGTGCTACAGTAGATTGAAATCATTGTGGTGGCATAAAGGTCCAGAATGATAGTGCGAAGACATGGTGATATGTGTGCATGTGGACAAGATCAATGACTCGGGCAAATTATCAAACACCTTGTGGGTGTGCCATGCATCCCTATCATTCAAACATTTACAGTAACATATGGTCCCAATTTAAGAATTAACACATATGTGTCGTATAAGGTAGTCAAGATCAGGAGAGTGACATTCTTCGATGTTGGTGTAAAAAGATATAAATTTAGTAGAATATGTACATACCAACCATATCCGTAGATAGCTTTTTGCCCCAAAGATCAAATATAATTCAAGACATACCTGGTTAGATCTTGTTGCAATTGAATGAGAAAGATGAAATTTATGGAACAAATGAGAACAATGTATCGTATCTATCTGATTTTAATTATGAAATTGGTATTAGCACTATTCAACTATCCTGTGAAGGTAAGGGAGGCTTGTGGCATGGAATTAAAAGAGAAGAGAAATTGAATTAGAAAAGAAATGTAACCGTCCGGTATTTAAGTTCAATTAGGAGTCTGGGACGCAGCCTCAGTGCCGGGGCGCTCGAAATATGCTAGGAAACAGCGCCAGGGCGCTAGCCTGGGTTGTCAAGTCTGGACCTCAGCGTCGGGGCTCAGCAATAGCATAGGCAGACAACGCCGGGGCGCTAGAGGTCAGTAGGGTCATGAAGTGCATAGCACCGGGGCTCTGTGTTGTAGCACAAGTTGAGAGCCGGGGCGCTATAGGTCAGTAGCTCGTGGATGGGGATAGCGCCGGGGTGCTTCGGGTCAATCAATGTGCAGCGCCGGGGATCTTGTTGCCTGCAACGTATAAGTTCAAGAATCAAAATAAAATAAAATTAAAAGGAAAAATGATTGGGTTGCCTCCCAATAAGCGCTTGGTTACTGTCGTCGGCCCGACTTTGCTGGTGTGTTCAATTTTCCACTGAGTCGGAGAGGTTCATGACCGTAATTTGACGTTCAATGGGCCCACTCCAATAATGTTTGAGTCTTTGACCGTTAACCTTGAATGGGCAATTTGAATTTGGTTTTTCGATCTCAATGTTACCGTGTGGTGCAACAGACACGACTGTAAAAGGACCTGACCAACGTGATTTCAGTTTCCCAGGAAATAAACGCAATCTCGAGTTGAAAAGCAAGACTTGTTGGCCCGGTTCAAATGTTTTATCGAGAATTTTCTTATCATGCCATGCTTTGACTTTCTCCTTGTAGAGTTTTGCGTTTTCATAAGCGTTGAAACGAAGTTCATCCATCTCGTTCAACTGCAGTAACCTTTTCTCACCTGCTGCTTGTTCATCAAAATTGAGCTTCCGAATGGCCCAGTGTGCACTATGCTCTAACTCGACTGGGAGGTGGCACGCCTTTCCGTAAACCATTCGATAAGGTGACATACCGATCGGATTCTTGTATGCTGTACGATATACCCATAGAGCATCATCAAGACGTAAAGACCAATCTTTTCGTGACGGATTGACCACCTTTTCCAGAATCCTCTTAACCTCCCTATTGGAGACCTCAGCTTGGCCATTAGTTTGGGGATGATACGCAGCTGCTATTTTATGACGAACCCCATACTTCACCAACAATTTTGTGAACTGCTTGTTACAGAAATGCGTTCCCTCATCACTTATTATTGCCCGCGGAGTTCCAAATCGCGTGAAGATATTTTTCTTTAAGAATCGAAGGATGACGTTAGCATCATTTGTGGGCAAAGTTGCGGCTTCTACCCATTTGGACACATAATCCACCGCTAACAAAATATACTGATTATTAAAAGATGCAGGGAACGGTCCCATGAAATCGATTCCCCAGACGTCAAACAGCTCTACCTCCAATATAGAGTTGAGTGGCATTTCATTTCGCTTGGAGATATTACCTACGCGTTGGCATCGATCACACTTTAGCACATAGAGATATGCATCCTTGAATAACGAAGGCCAGTAGAATCCTGATTGTAACACCTTCGCCGCAGTTCGATCACCGGAATAATGACCTCCATAATCGGATGAGTGGCAATGACCCAAGATACTGTCCATCTCTTCATGTAGCACACAACGTCTAATCATTTGATCCGCGCAGGCTTTAAATAAGAACGGTTCATCCCAATAGTACTGCTTCACGTTATGGAGGAATTTCTTCCGTTGTTGCGAGTTCAACTCCGGTGGTAACACCTTAGCAACCACATAGTTCACATAATCAGCATACCAAGGCAGTGTTGTGGTTACTCGGAGAAGTTGTTCGTTCGAAAATTTCTCGTTAATCAATGCATTGTCTTTTCTCTGCACCTCATCATTTTTCAATCGCGAAAGATGATCCGCTACTTGATTTTCTGTACCCTTTCTATCCCGAATCTCCAAATCAAATTCTTACAGCAATAACACCCACCGTATCAACCTCGGTTTGGCATCCTTCTTCTCGATCAAATATTTGATTGCAGAATGATCCGTGTAGACAATGACCTTGGTTTCGATGAGGTATGCTCTGAATTTGTCGAAGGCGAACACAACTGCAAGTAGTTCTTTTTTGGTAGTTGTGTAGTTCAACTGAGCATCTGTCAACGTCTTGCTTGAGTAATAGATTGTATGGAAAATTTTGTCGCGACGTTGACCCAAAACTACTCCCACTGCATAGTCGCTGGCGTCGCACATCAATTCGAATGGTAGAGACCAATCAGGTGCCACAATGATTGGAGCAGATACTAACTTCTTTTTTAAAATTTCAAATGCCTCGATACATGACTGATCTATTTTGAAGGGCACATCTTTCTCTAACAGGGAACACAAAGGTTTTGAAATTTTTGAAAAATCTTTGATGAAACGTCTGTAGAAACCCGCATGTCCCAAGAAGCTCCGTATTCCTTTCATAGATGATGGAGGTGGTAATTTCTCAACAGTCTCAATCTTCGCTTTATCCACCTCTAATCCTGCTGCAGAAACCCTATGCCCGAGAATAATCCCTTCCTTCACCATAAAGTGGCATTTTTCCCAATTAAGAACTAGATTAGTCTCCATGCACCGTTTCAACACTAAAATCAGATTTTTCAGGCACAGATCAATGCTATCACCGAACACAGAAAAATCGTCCATAAATACCACCAAATTTTTCTCGACCATATCGGAGAAGATTGCCATCATACACCGCTGAAAGGTTGCTGGTACATTACATAAACCAAAAGACATTCGCCGAAATGCAAACGTACTGTATGGGCATGTGAATGTCATTTTCTCTTGATCCTCCGGTGCTATAGCAATTTGATTATATCCGGAATAACCATCCAAGAGACAATAGAACTGATGTCCCGCTAACCTATCCAACATCTGATCAATGAATGGCAAGGGGAAGTGATCCTTGCGTGTGGCTTTATTTAGCTTGCGGTAGTCCATGCATACTCTCCATCCTGTAACTGTTCGAGTAGGGATGAGCTCATTTACCTCTTTCTTCACCACTGTCATACCCCCTTTCTTTGGTACGCATTGTACAGGACTCACCCACGAACTATCTGAGATCAGGTAAATAATGCTAGCATCCAACCACTTTATAATCTCCTTTTTCACCACCTTCTCCATGATGGGGTTTAGCCTTCTTTGCATCTCGATGGTTGGTTTTGCCCCTTCTTCCATTAAGATTTTATGCATACAGAATGATGGGCTAATACCTCGAATGTCCGCTATAGTCCACCCAATTGCTGTTTTGAATTCTCGTAAGACACGTAACAGTTTCTCCTTTTGCGTATCAGTCAATTCTGTCGAAATAATAACTGGAAGGGTATCGTCTTTTCCCAAGTAAGAATATTGCAGATGGGGTGGTAATGGCTTTAACTCTAGCACCGGTGGCTCTTCTATTGATGGTTTGAACTTTTTACCTTCCGCTTCGGGCCTCTCTATGGTGTCGAAGGATTGAGTGCTTTTCCGAAACACTGATGGTGTGTCTAGCCATTTGACGTATTTGATATCCTCTTCAATACCATATTCATCTGCCCCGAGCAAAACAGATTCAAGTGGGTCCTCTGAAAAAGTTGTGCTGAATTTATGATTCACCAATTCCTCCATAATATCAACCCGCATACATTCACCTTTTTCTTTTGGGTATGACATTGACTTGAAAACGTTAAAGGTGACCTGTTGATCTTCAACTCGCATTGTCAATTCACCTTTTTGAACATTAATCAATGTTCTTCCTGTCGCCAAAAATGGACGCCCAAGAATGATCGGGATTTCACTGTCCACTTCGCAATCCAGAATAAAGAAATCCGCAGGGAAGATGAATTTATCCACTTTTACTAACACATCTTTAACTATACCTCGTGGATATGTAACCGATTTATCTGCTAACTGTAAACTGATATTTATTGGGCGTGGAGCTTGAAGTCCGAACTGGCTGTAGACGGATTATGGCATTAGATTTATACTGGCCCCCAAATCACATAAAGCTCATCCCGAAAACTGATTTCCAATCTCGCACGGAATATTAAAGCTACCTGGATCCTTGAGCTTCGGCGGTAATTTATTCTGAATGATAGCACTGCATTCCTCCGTCAATGCTACTGTTTTAAATTCACCCAATTTCCTCTTCTTTGACAAAATCTCCTTCATAAACTTCGCGTAACTCGACATTTGTTCCAAGGCTTTGGCGAAGGGGATGTTGATATGCAATTTCTTGAAGATATCCAAAAATCGTGAGAACTGCTTATCTAACTTGGATTTCTGAAATCTCTGCGGATACAGTATGAGGGGCATTGTGCTGGTTGGTTCCGAATTTTTCTGCTGTAAGGTCTCATCTTGACGCTTTTCGGTCTCCACCACTTTATCGGTTTCAATTGATGCCTTGTCCTCCTTTTCCTTATCCGTGACTGACTCTTATAGTTCTTTTCCACTTCGTAGAGTTATCGCCTTACAATGCTCATCTCTGCCCGGGTTTTTCTCGGTGTCGCTCGGAAGTGCTCCAAGTGGTCGGTTATTCAATGCCTGTGCCATTTGTCCCATTTGATTTTCCAGATTTTTGATTTATGCATGCTGACTTTGTATACTTAGCTCTATTTGATTAAATCTCTTATCACTCTCCTCACTCCTTTTCTCAGTTGCTTTAACAAATCTTTCCGAGGCTTCTTCCCAACTTGCTTTCCGCACAGGTTGTTGTGTCTGGTTTTGAAACCCGGAATTGTTTTGTTGTTTCGGCGCTTGTTCTGCAGCTTGGTTGTTACTCCATGAAAACCCCGGATGATTTCTCCACCCCAGATTATATGCATTTTGATTCTGATAAGGCTAAGTAGACCGATTATAACTCCCCACATATTGTGCTACTTCAGTATTTATGGCACATTGATCCGTAGTATGACCCCCAGTACATATTTCACAAACCATCGCTACCTGCTGAGTGGATTGTGGACGCAATAATTCTATTTGCTTAGCCATTGCGGTCATTTGTACTTGTAATGATGTTATCGCATCCACATCATACTTTCCCGATGTTTTCGGAGGATTATTTCTAGTCATGGGCCACTGATAGTTGTTGGTGGCCATCGTTTCTAACAACTTATATGCCTCGTCCAAATTTTTAGACATAATCGCTCCTCCTTCTGCTGCATCAATACTTGCCCTCGTGGATGCTTGTAAACCATCACAAAATATCCCCAATTGCATCCACTGTGGAATTCCATGGTGTGGGCACTTGCGGAGCATATCCTTAAACCTTTTCCACGCCTCATACAACGATTCTGAATCAAACTGTGCGAAGGTATGAATATCATTCCGTAGTTTTGCTGACTTTGCTGGTGGGAAAAACTTAGCTAGAAATTTTTGAGCTAAATCTTCCCAAGTAAGGATTGAGTTCGAAGGCTGAGAGTGTAACCAACTTCGTGCTTTATCTTTCAGGGTAAATGGGAACATTCTCAACCTTATAGCATCTTCTGACACGTTGTTGAATTTGAAGGTGTCGCAAACTTCTAAGAAACTTAAGACGTGCTCATTCGGATCATCTAATGAACTACCCCCAAACTGACATTGATTCTGAAGCATTTGAATGGTTGCTGGTTTGATCTCAAAGGTGTTAGCATTGATTGCTGGCCACCTAATACTCGACTGAATATCCGTGACATTCGACATGGCATAGTCCCGAAGTGGTTTTTGATCGTTCCCTGCCATGTTCACTGGAATTTCTTGTTCTGCCAGTTTTTCTTCCTCGGGTGGTGCCGCACTAGACGATTGCGCTTTCCGGAACTTCCTTTCAATCTCGTCTGTATAAGGAAAAAGTTCCTTTCTCGCCTTTGATCTAGTGTGCATACACTTGCAAAGAATTCCTGCAAAGACAAGAAGAAAAATAAGTAACGTTTAAATTAAGACCGAATTGATTATAACTAATATGGAATTAATATTAACAAAGAAGTTCCCGGCAACGGCGCCAAAAACTTGTTGGTTGATTTCACAATCAAAGCAAATGTGCAAGTATACATGATCAACAAGTAATATAGTGATAAATTAGAGTGTCGATCCCTCAGAGAATTCCAATTAATAAACTCCAACTACTAGTACTATATCAATTCAATTTTTTTTAAACAACCGAAAATTGTGATTCTTAAAACTAAGAAAACTAATTTTAATAAAGCAAGAAATTATTCTAAAAGAAAACAAAGAACAAATCAAGAATTATTTGAATGCAAATAAATGACAATTAAGACTCCAATTTCCCTAATTATGATTATTAAATCAATTATCCAATTATCCCAATTATTAAATCTACTGAATTGTTAACAGGAATTCTCAAATGCCAAAAGCCCTCTCTCGAGTGATCAATTGCCTTCTATTAACCCAGATTAATTTTGCTATATCTCTATACAAAACAATTGAATTAAACTCGTTACAAACCCAATTCCTTTTATGTTACATGCGGCAAATAGATATTCTCATTCTATTCACAAACCTAATTATTCACTATACAAATAACTAAGTCACATATCACCCTGCCCAGTTCTAACTCTAGAATTCCTCTCTCGATTCCTTCTAGAGTAACACGATAATTATTGGCCAGGTAATTAATCAATAAATACAAGGCAAAATGAACAATTCGCTTCAACATAAATAATTGGAATAAATTAGATAATCAATTCATAACCATAAGAGGTTCCATTAGAATCTTAATAAAAGGAATTAGTTCATGACGGAAATAAAAACCACAAATAATTGATAAATCATCCTTAATGAGTTAAACAATTTAAAAGAATAAAGAAGAAGAAGAACTCCAAATTTCAAGCCTTCAGATCTGCTCCTCCTCCTCCGTTGATCTCTAAATGTGAAGCCTCCTCCAATTCAATAAAAAGAATCAATTTATATTTTTTACTTCCCCAATTCCACAAATCCTAATCCAAATAGACTCCACATAAACTCCTCAAACAAAGTCAAACTAATAGTCAAAGTACTGTCCACGCCTGTACCACGCGCGCGGTCCACGTTAGAGCCAGACGAGGCTCAACGCCCTAGTGCTATTGATAGTGCATTTCCCAGCGCCCCGGCGCTGGTCTTCTGAGAAATTACAACTTTGCCATTTATTAGCTTAAATCCCCAATTTGTCCACTCAGCTCCCGAATCTGCAATACAACACATAAACACAGTAAAAATATTCCTAAATGACTCAAAAATACAATAATTTAAACCCAAGTATATCCGATTTATGGGTATATTACCCAATCATCAACTGGTCAAAATGCGAGGAACCCAAACGATGTGATCACGGGTAAGCTAATCATAAATTCATGCGAAATTTATACCTTACTAGATACCGGTGCTACTCATTCATTTATTTCTCCTGCTTGTGCTCAACGTTTAAACTTGAAACCTGAGAAATTGGACTTTGACTTTTCTGTTGAAACTCCGTTAGGAGAAACTTTCATCACATCCACTGTTTATAAATCTTGTTTGATCCAAGTTGGCACCATCACCTTACCTGTTGACCTTATCTCTTTAAAGATACTTGCATTTGACGTGATTTTAGGGATTGATTAGTTAACTACTCATCATGCCAAAATTGATTGTTTTCGTAAGGTTGTTAGTTTTCATATTCCTAAGCAACCTGTTGTGCGAATTCAAGCAACTAAGCCATTAAAATCAATCACTGTTATATCAAGTCATAAAGCTATTCGTTTATTAAAAAACGGATGTCAAGCTTTCTTAGCCCATGTTATAGATTTGAATAAAGACACATCATATTTGAATAATATTCCTGTTGTTATTGACTTTCCTGACGTATTTCCTGAAGAACTTCCCGGTCTACCCCCAGAACGTGAAGTTGAATTCTTTATAGATCTTGAACCTGGTACAAAGCCCATTTCTAAAACCCCATATCAAATGGCTCCTATTGAACTTCAGGAGTTAAAGGTCCAATTACAGGAGTTGTTGGACATCGATTTCATTCGTCCTAGTACATCTCCTTGGGGTGCTCCTATTTTATTCGTAAAGAAGAAAGACGGGAGTATGCGACTTTGTATCGACTACCGGGAATTAAACCATGTCACTATCAAGAATAGGTATCCGCTACCTCGTATTGATGACCTGTTTGACCAGTTACAAGGAGCACAATTCTTTTTAAAAATCGATCTTCGTTTTGGATATCATCAGCTGAAGATTAGAACTGAGGATATTCCAAAGACTGCCTTTAGAACTCGGTACGGGCATTATGAATTCTTAGTCATGTCTTTTGGATTGACTAATGCTCCTGCGGCTTTCATGGATATGATGAACATAGTATTCAAAGAATATTTGGATCAGTTCGTTGTTGTTTTTATTGATCACATCCTCATATATTCTAAAAGTCGTGAAGATCATGAGCACCATTTGAAGCTGGTAATCCAAAGGCTTCGTGAAAACAAGTTATATGCCAAGTTGAAGAAATGTGAGTTCTGGCTTGAGGAAGTAGCATTCCTTGGGCACGTGATATCAAAACATGGAGTATCTGTTGACCCGGCGAAGATTGAAGCAATACAAAGTTGGGAACAACCGAAGTACGTTGCTTTCTAGGCTTAGCTGGTTATTATCGGAGATTCGTGGAAGGATTTTCTCGAATCGCTACTCCATTAACTCAGCTGACTCGGAAAGATAGCAAATTCGTATGGAGCGAGGAATGTGAGAAGAGTTTCCAAGAGCTTAAGAGGAGACTCATTTCAGCACCTGTTTTGACCATACCATCTGGTTCGGATGGATTTGTTATCTACAGCGATGCTTCAGGCAAAGGGCTAGGATGTGTTCTCATGCAACGTGGGAAAGTTATAGCCTATGCCTCGCGACAACTTAAAGAGTATGAGAGGAATTATCCTACTCATGATCTAGAGTTGGCAGCAGTCGTTTTCGCGCTAAAGATCTGGAGGCACTATCTATATGGGGATAAAGTGGAGATATATTCAGACCATAAAAGTCTTAAATATTTCTTCACCCAAAAAGAACTCAACATGCGGCAACGACGTTGGCTCGAGCTGTTGAAAGACTACGACCATACCATTCAATACCATCCTGGAAAAGCGAATGTGGTAGCCGACGCAGTGAGTAGAAGATCATACGCGGGAACGAGTGCGATGATGTCAACACAAAGGCCCATTTCGTGTGATTTACAAAAGATGAAGATAGAATTCAAGACTCCGGGGACATATGCAATAATGTCAAGTATACGTATAGAACTAACTTTAATCGAAAAAGCTAAAGTTGCTCAAGCCACAGACCCAGAGCTGATGCGTATGAAGAAGAAAGTGCAAGAAGGTGCTATTCCAGAAGCAAGAATCGATGAAGAAGGAATACTTTGAGTCCACTCCAGACTTTGTGTTCCTAATGATTCTGATCTGAAGTACAAGATCATGATGGAGGCACACAATACACCATTTGCAATCTATCCTAGAAGTACCAAAATGTATTGTGATCTTCGACATACATTTTCGTGGAACAATATGAAGAGAGAGATTACAAAGTTTATCTCGAGGTGTTTAACTTGTCAATGTGTAAAGGCGGAGCATCAAGTGCCTAAGGGCCCATTGCAATCACTTGAGATTCCAAAATGGAAGTGGAAACACATTACCATAGATTTTGTTACCGGTGTTCCCACAGTTTCTCAAGGCATAAATGTTATTTGGGTTATTGTTGATAGATTAACCAAGTCTGCTCATTTCTTGCCGATACGGGAGACTTATTCCCTTGAACGTCTTGCTCGTATGTACGTAGATGAGATTGTGAGATTGCATGGCATGCCAGTATCCATAGTTTCAGATCGTGACCCAAGATTCACTTCACAATTTTGGATTAGCTTGTAAAAAGCTATAGGCACAGATTTACGATTTAGTTCGGCATACCATCCTCAAACGGACGGGCAATCAGAGAGGACTATTCAAACTCTTGAAGATCTATTAAGACTTTGTGTCCTAGATTTCAAAGGGAGTTGGGATAAGTACCTATCATTGGTGGAATTCTCTTACAACAACAGTTATCAGGCAAGTATAGGTGTGGCTCCATTTGAAGCATTATATGGACGAAAGTGTCGCTCTCTAATATGTTGGGATGAGGTGGGAGAAGCAACATTGTTGGGACTCAAGTTGGTACGTATGACTACGGAAAAGATCCAAATGATTAGACAACGTATACAAATGGCACAGGATCGACAAAAGAGTTATGCGAATCTTCATCGAAAGGACGTGAAATTTAGTATTGGGGATCATGTATTGTTGTGTGTGGCTCCATGGAAGGGAGTTACAAGATTTGGGAAGAGAAAAAAGCTCAATCCACGATTTATTGGTCCATTTTAGATTCTTGACCGAGTTGGAAATGTGGCCTATAGACTCGCATTACCTCCAAGTATGTCTCGTGTTCATAATATTTTTCATATATCTGTGCTTCGTAAATTTGTGAAAGACCCAAACCACGTCATTGAGTTAGAACCGGACGAGATAGCTGAAGACTTAACGTACGAGGAGGTACCTGTCAAGATCTTAGATAGGAAAGAGCATGTCCTACGCACAAAGGTCATACCACAAGTTAAAGTTTTGTGGAGGAATCATGCTATTGAAGAAATGACCTGGGAGTTAGAAATGGAAATGAAAGCGAGGTATACTCATCTTTTCGAAACACCAGGTACGTACGTCAATTTTGAGGACGAAATTTCATAAGGAGGGGAGATTGTAAGACCCCAAATTATTAATAAATGAAATTTAATTTTCTCTATTTATTATTTTGAAATAATAAGGGTTGAATTGATTAATGAGGTTAGTTATAGGTAAAATGCGCAAATATTTTAACTAAGTAAGTGGTTATAAAATATTCATTATTGTCGAGGAATATTCGTTTGGTCGTGGAATATTCGTTTGGTTGTGGAATATTCTTACGACGACGGAGTCTTTTGTGGGCCTCATAACGGAAAGAGATTGGATGAAGAAAATGACAAGTATAAGTTGTTTATAAATAACGGCGTAGTTGTTACCGTTAATACTGTTGGAATACCCGGTAGTTAAAACACAGTAATACGCGTTGTTGCACAGCAGCACACGGTATTGCACCAATTATTGATTCTTACGTAAGAAGGCACTACTCAATAATTATTACAGTAATTATTATTTAGTATTTTATTAATTCAATAATTGTTGCGTTGATATTTTATATTATTGTTGTTTCAATAATTGTCACTACACAGTATTTTCCATTATCGAAGCAATAATTCATATTATCTGAATAATATTATTAGATAACATTATTGACAATGTCTAGAAAGTTCTGTCTAAGGAGAGGTTTGGTCATCTAATTGCGCGCCAGTAAGGAGAAATCCTTATTGGAAAGCCCCCTCTTTCTTGGGAACTGCCTGGTTGTCAGTATTGTGATTCAGTAATATTATTTATGAATAATTAATTATTGATTTATATGATGGAAAAAATATTCATTTTATGTGGATATAGATGGAGAAAATTTTTTAAAGTGGCAATGGTTAAAAATTGATATTTTATCTTTTCTGATAAAATAATATTTTATTATATTATTATATTATAATAATGATGATATTTTTATAATGAATGTGGGATATATGAGTATATGAGGAGGAAGAGTATTTTTATTGCAAAAGTTGTTTAAAACATGTTAAACATGTCTGTGGGCCCATTTCTTGACTAAAATTTTATTATAGCATGTAGAATCATCCGTTTATGGATTTCGGTCAATTTTTGTTTGGAATTTGGAAAAACTTTCTTCTACAAAGTTGTAGATAATGAAATTTCCTATAAAAAAGACATGTGGTTTGAATTTTTCTGATAAAAGCGCTATTTATTATGAATTATTGAAGTTTCGAAGTTCTAGAATAATTGATTTTTGAAGTTTTAAATAATTTTTTTAAGAAAAACGTTTTTGGTGAGTTGAGTGGGTCTTGCATATGATAAAAATGTGTTGAATTCAGATTCAAGAGGTGGGCGTGACAAAAATTTATATATAATACTATTATATTAAATTTTCTGCTTTGGTGTTCTAAGCATTTTCCTATAAATAGGGTGCTTAGGTAAGAATTGAAAATCACACCAGAAACTAAAGTTTTCTCTCTCGATATATTGAGCGTATTCTTGTGAGTATTTTAATACTTTGAGTGTCGCTACACGGTGCAAGTTCAAGTCATAACCTATATCCGGTGTTTCAACTAGAAGTACTGTTTTTATGAGGTAAAGGATGTTATTTTCTTCTTAAATGATATTATTTTCTTCAATATCATTATGCCGAAATACTGGTTTGAACTTTTTATCAATTTTGAAACTTTTTTTGTCGAGGTTACTATTAACGTGTACGACACTATTCACGTATACGGCACTATTCACGAATACGGCACTATTCACCGAAAAATAAAATTTTCTTCTTTTTGTCCAAAATATCTATTATGGATACTAGCTTTGATTGTATCCATATTTTGATCATTCTTTAATTTTACTCCACTATGATTATTAATGAGGTATTTTTGGACATGGAATAGCTGAAATACGAATCCTTAATATTTATTCTTTTGTTTCACTGGATTCGTTTTCTTTAAAATATTTTTCATCATCCTCAGTCCTAAATGATGATATAACTGAATATCTTTGGCCTGTAGTGCAAAGATTAATGATTTTATGATGAATATCTTTGGCCGTAGTACAAAGATGAACATGTGTTGAGATGAACATGACCAACTGATGAATATCTTTGGCCTGTAGTGCAAAGATGAATATTTGATTCAAGATATTTATTGATTGATTTTACAGGGATAAAATATTGATGATGGATGTAAGACCCCGAATTTTATGAAATAAAAGTATTCAATTTTTCTTATAATTACTATTCAGTAAATTGTTAAATTGATAAAAGTTTAAAGTTATGGGTGAAATATGATTTTTTTTTTTTCAAAATAAGCAAGTGGTTATAAAATAATCATTGTTGTCGGGGAATATTCGTTTGGTCGTGGAATATTCTTTCTGTCGGGGAATATTCGTACGACGGCGCAGCCATTTGTGGGTCCCATAACAGAATAACTGTCGGATGAAGAAAACGACAAATTTGAGTTTTTACAAATAACGGCGTAGTTGTTACCGTTAACACTGTTGGAATACCCGGTGGTTAAAATACAGTAATACGCGTTATTGCACAGTAGCATACGGTATTGCATAGTATTTTTGAAATTATTGATTCTTACGTAAGAAGGCACTACTCAATAATTGTTACAGTAATTACTGTTCAATATTTTATTTTATTGATTCAATAATTGCTACGTTGAAATTTTGTATTATTGTTGTTCAATAATTGTTGCTGCACAGTATTTTCCATTATCAGATCAATAATTCATATTATTTGAATAATATTATTAGATAGCATTATTGGCAATGTCTAGAAAGTTCTGTCTAAGGAGAGGTTTGGTCATTTAATTGCGCGCCAGTAAGGAAAAATTCTTATTGGAAAGCCCCCTCTTTCCTGGGAACGACCTGGTTGTCATAAATGTGATTCTGTAATATTATTTGTGAATAATTAATTATTGATTCATATGATAAGGAAATATTTATATTATGTGGATATAAATGAGGGATATATTTTTGTGGTTAAAAATGAAGGAGTTAATGTTGAGGTTTTTATCAGTATTTTTGTCGGAATGGAGGTATTAAAAATCAGGGTTTTTGAGATATTTTGCGGGGGTTATAATTTTTAATCCGACCGTTGGATCGTGGTAATTTTTGGATATGTTATACATATATAAGTTGAGTATATGTCCATAAATTTTGAACCGTTAAAAATGAACGTATGATTTGTTATGAATTTTAAGAGGTGGCTGATTCGGAAATCAGGTTATAAATCATTTTTGGTGGAAAATTCTAGAATTGGTGGGCCCCACTTGTGGTTGGTGAAGAAATGTGCTGAATTATATTTCAAATGTGGTGGGTGGGAATAGTAGCAGGTAAAGCCATCAGGTTGCAGGTCAAACCTACCAAAATTTTCCTATAAATAGAGGGCTAAGTTAGAATTG
The DNA here is from genome assembly GCA_016801055.1 of Panax notoginseng. Taxonomy (NCBI): domain Eukaryota; kingdom Viridiplantae; phylum Streptophyta; class Magnoliopsida; order Apiales; family Araliaceae; genus Panax; species Panax notoginseng. Next base: position 136,092,884 of record CM029012.1, on the reverse strand, counting down.
AAAATCACACCAGAAACATAAGCTTTCTCTCTTTCTCTCTCTAGATTATTGAGTGTATTTTGTGAGTATTTAGATACTTGGTGAGTTGCTATTCATCAGTGCGAGTTTCCTTCAGCGTCATAACCGATATCCAATCTGAAGTGCTGCTCTTTGAGGTAAGGGATAGTAAGGGATAGTAAGGGATTTTAAGGGTTGTTATATTTTTCAGTTTCGTAATTTTTCTGATCTTCAAAAATTCTGGAAAAATTTGAAATGATATTTTGATGAGTTTTCTTGATTGTGTCCAAAAATGGTGATTTTTGGATGTATAGATTTAGAGTTATGAATTTTATGAGAAAAGACTATTTTAAAAGTAACTGCTTATAATTTCTTGTGGTTAACTCCAAAATTGATGAAATTTTTATTGGGAGTACATGTATATGATGGAAGTATACTCTGTTAATTTCAGAATTTTTGGACAAAAGTACAATTTTTGATAAATGTCTAAATATTCGGCTGTTTTGACCATATGAAAAATAGTAAATGACTTTGAAAAATTCTGAGAAAAATATATGTTCAATATGGGACTATATTCTGATAAATTCCAGAAAAGAAATATTTTTGGAACTGATTTGGTATTTTTCATGAAAATAGACAAGTTATGAGAAAATAAATTAAATATGTTATGTGAAGTAAGAAAATTGGAAAATAGGATTTTATGGCTTGAGAATCCTATATGAGGTATATGCAGATTTTTGATGAGGGTTTTGGCTATTGATGATGAAATCTTAAGAGTTGACATTTTATGATGATTAAATGCATTAATTAGTAAAGTGTAAACAATTTAAATAAATTGTTTATAAGCTTAAGAAATGTTATTCTTTCAATATCATTATACCGAAATATTGGTATAGATTTTATTGTGGAATTTCTACCTTTTTGAGTCGAGATTACTATTCACGAGTTACTATTCACGAGTTATTATTCATTAGTTACTATTCACGAGTTACTATTCACGAGTTACTATTCACGACAAAATTGGTTTCTTTTTTCTAACCAAATTATAGTTGATTTATGAATATTACTCTTGAGATTAAATCTATATATTGATTATATTGATTTTATTATCATATATAACATTTTTATAACCCTAATGATGATATTTCTCTTTGACTTGAGTGTAAAGATGGGTAGATTTTTGGTATGATCATGACTATGGGTTCTCTTTGGCCAGTAGTGCAAAGTTAAATTGTTGACTGGTATGATCATGACCATTGAATTTATAATTGAATGTCTTTAGCTTAAGTGCAAAGGTGAAATGATCAACATGGTTATAATTATTGTTTATATAAATTCTTAAATGATTATATATTTCTTTGAGATATTAATATCTTTGGCCTGTAGTGCAAAGATGAATTGTTGATGAATATCTTTGGCCTGTAGTGCAAAGATGAAATATTGATGAATATCTTTGGCCTGTAGTGCAAAGATGAATTGTTGATGAATATCTTTGGCCGTAGTGCAAAGATGATATGTTGTTGAATATCTTTGGCCAGTAGTGCAAAGATGAACAGATGTTAAGATAAACATAACCAACTGGTGATACAAATGAATATCTTTGGCCGTAGTGCAAAGATGAAGTTATTAGTATGATTATGAACAGGAAATGTGATTTGGTGTAACCATGATCTTTGATGTTTCAGGTAAAGATAGGTGATGAAAATTATCTTCGTCCTGGATGAGAAGAGGAATTTAGAACTACGGTTATGATTATGAGTTATTCATATGATTGTGGACCAGAATTGTTGATTGATGTTACAGGGATAAAACATTGTTGATGGATTTTTAACATGGAGAAGATAATAGACTTTATAGTCTATTTGACTCTTCTAATGGATTGCTCGTTCCGCTGCAACTATGGTTGAAATTTTTATCATTTACCATATGTTCTAAATCTCTGATTTATTATTGATGAAGGCTATTGATAATTTAATTATCTTTAGTCATGATATTCTTTACTGAGCTAGTTGTGCTCACCCTTTTGCTTCACAATTCCTTTCAGGTAATAAGAGTGTAGCTGGGTCGAGCGAGGGTAACGGGGAAATAGAACGGTGGTCTCTAGCTGTGGATGTTCTCCCGAAGCAGTATAGAAAAGTTCATTTAGTAGTTATATTTGGTGAATCCAATAGGGTAAGGTGTACCCAACGTTGGAAGGGTGGTTTACCACTATCATACAAGATGTCTAACGACATACAACCTCGTGTCATCATAAGACAGGGATGTGCTCATCCACTTGCTGAGTATATATACGAGCACTACCTATATAATCTTGGTGTTTGTTTGAAGTATAATTCTCAATTAGAGATAGTGGAGATAATGATAAGTCAAGAGAAGACTCACCATTGGGAAGAATATGATAGTAATCTTGTAAGACCCCAAATTATTAATAAATGAAATTTAAATTCCCTCTATTTATTATTTTGAAATAGTAAGTGTTAAATTGATTAATGAGGTTAGTTATGGGTAAAATGCGTAAATATTTTAAATAAGCAAGTGGTTATAAAATATTCATTGTTGTCGGGGAATATTCGTTTGGTCGTGGAATATTCTTCCTGTCGGGGAATATTCGTACGACGGCGCAGTCTTTTGTGGGCCCCATAACGGAAAGCGATTGGATGAAGAAAACGACAAGTATATGTTTTTTTATTAATAACGGCGTAGTTGTTACCGTTAATACTGTTGGAATACCCGGTGGTTAAAACACAGTAATACGCGTTGTTACACAGTAGCACACTGTATTGCACCAATTATTGATTCTTACGTAAGAAGGCACTACTCAATAATGGTTACAGTAATTACTGTTCAGTATTTTATTTTATTGATTCAATAATTGCTGCGTTGATATTTTATATTACTATTGTTTCAATAATTGTCACTACACAGTATTTCCCATTATCAGATCAATAATTCATATTATTTGAATAATATTATTAGATAACATTATTGGCAATGTCTAGAAAGTTCTGTCTAAGGAGAGGTTTGGTCATCTAATTGCGCGCCAGTAAGGAGAAATCCTTATTGGAAAGCCCCCTCTTTCCTGGGAACGGCCTGGTTGTCATAAATGTGATTCTGTAATATTATTTGTAAATAATTAATTATTGATTCATATGATAAGGAAATATTTATTTTTGTGGATATAAATGAGGGATATATTTTTGTGGTTAAAAATGAAGGAGTTAATGTTGAGGTTTTTATCAGTATTTTTGTCGGAATGGAGGTATTAAAAATCAGGGTTTTTGAGATATTTTACGGGAGTTATAATTTTTAATCCGACCGTTGGATCGTGGTAATTTTTGGATATGTTATACATATATAAGTTGAGTATATGTCCACAAATTTTGAACCGTTAAAAATGAACGTATGATTTATTATGAATTTTACGAGATGACTGGTTCAGAAATTGTTGAATTTTCGGAGTTAATCATTTTGGTAGAAAATTCTAGAATTGGTGGGCCCCACTCTTGGTTGGTGAAGAAATGTGCTGAGATTTTTTATTCAAATGTGGTGGGTGGGAATAGTAGCAGGTAAAGCCATCAGGTTGCAGGTTAAGTCTGCTTCGGCGTGCTAACATTTTCCTATAAATAGAGGGCTAAGTTATAATTGAAAATCACACCAGAAACAAGTTTTCTCTCTTTCTCTCTCTAGATTATTGAGTGTATTTTGTGAGTATTTAGATACTTTGAGAGTTTCTATTCATCAGAGCAAGTGTCTTTCAGCCTTATACCGGTATTCCGACCAGAAGTACTGTCTGTACGAGGTAAGGGATGTTATTTTATTCAAAAATGATATTATTTCTTCAATATCATTATGCCGAAATATTGGTTGGAAATTTTTATCAAATTTGGAACTTTTCACGTCGGGGTTACTATTCATGAGTTACTATTCACGAGTTACTATTCACGAGTTACTATTCACCGAAAAATAAAATTTTCTTCTTTTCGTCCAAAATATCTATTCTGGGTACTAGCTTTGATTGTATCCATGTTTTGATCATTCTTGAATTCTACTTCACTATGAATAATTATAAGGTATTTTTGGACATGGATAAATCGAAATACGAATCCTTAATATTTGTTATTTTGTTTCACTGGATTCGTTTTCTTTAATATATTTTTCATCATCCTCAGTCCTAAATGATGATATTACTGAATATCTTTGGCCGTAGTGCAAAGATGAATGATTAACTGATGAATATCTTTGGCCCGTAGTGCAAAGATGAACAGGTGTTGAGATGAACATGACCGAATGGTGATACAAATGAATATCTTTGGCCTGTAGTGCAAAGATGAATATTTGATTAAAGATGGTTATTGATTGTTGTTACAGGGATAAAATATTGATGATGGACTTTTAAATCTTAGAAGATAGTAGAACTCATTCTCTACTTGACTCTTCTAATGGTTTGCTGTTTCCGCTGCAGTTATTGATTTAAAACTTGTTGTCTATTGTATTCTATTAGATTTTTTCCTGTTGAAGACTAACGATAATTTGTTCTGTATTATCTTAGTCATAATGTTCTTTACTGGGCTAGTTGAGCTCACCCTTTTTCTTTTTGTTCCATTTTTCTCAGGAGGCGAGAATGTAGCGAGTACTAGTCGGGGTATGGAATGATGGTTCTAGAAGTTACTTTAGTAGTCCTCACTATTTTTGTGAAATAATGTATCAATAATTGTAATGAGGGCTTATTTGAGTGTGGATATTGTCTAAATGACAATATGTGTATTTAAACTCACAGTTCTTGTGTTGTAATAATAAAGATGGAGTTGTTTCTGTACCATGTATTTTGGCGACTCAGAATGGGTGTTGTATACCTATTTTGGGGGCGTCACAGTTGGTATCAGAGCTTAGGGATATGATCTCTGGCGGAGATCGGGGAATAGAACTAGGAGGGGAGAGACGAATCCTTCGCTAGTGTGTCCTACCTAAGCTTATTTATTGGTCAGTCATAATATAGGGGTATTATGTGATTTGTTAATTTATTTAATTAACCCTTGTTTTATGGCAGCATTTGAGAATGTCGACTGAGAATGTTAACAGTGGAGTAAATGAGACCGTGGAGACACCGGTGCTTACCAACGAGGAGAACGTGCAACAGGCTGGCAATGTTCCTCCTGTGAACAACACCAATGAGCAGATGATGAACGATGGAATGTTTAGAAGTTTTTTGCAATTCATGCAAAACCAGACAAGGGAGACTCGTGTTCAAAATACAGGAGGAAATGATAGCAATTCACGGTTTGTCACAGCCAAACAGTTCAAAGAATTGGGACCACCAGAATTTAAGGGAAAGCCGGATCCGATCATGGCGGAAACGTGGGTCAAGCAAATTACCAAGATATTCGATGTCTTGGGATGCACGGAGGAACAGAAGGTTCCATTCGCCACCTTTATGTTCCGTGGCGAGGCAGATTACTGGTGGGAGTCTGTGAAGCGTACCCATCCAACCGCACTCAGCATGTCTTGGGAGACATTTCAAAAACTGTTCAATGACAAGTACTTTCCTGAAAGTATTCGTCATATGAAGGAGGTAGAGTTTATTAGACTAGAGCAGAATAATATGACGGTATCTCAGTACGAGGCAAAGTTTGCAGAGTTGTCCAGGTTTGCACCTCATTTGGTGGAGAATGAGGAACGTATGACGAGGATGTTTCTGAGAGGTTTGAAACCCGGCATACGTCAATATCTCATTTCTCATAAATTTTCTCTCTATTCAGATGTTGTCAACAGGGCTCAATTATTAGAGCGAGATAACGAGTACGGTCAACTGAGGGATCACAACCAGGATCATATCGGTGACAGCAGTCATCAGAACAATGATAACCAGCGGAGAAAGAAAAATACAGACAAGAACGGCAACCACTCTGGTGGTAATCGTGGCTATGAAAATAGAAGAAGCGAGTCGGGAGGAGATTTTAAAAAGAGGAGATTCAACAATGACAATACGAAGACGTCAGCACCAACAGCAACTGGTTCCAAGGGAGGAGAACGACCACCGGTTATATGCTATAAGTGCGGAAAAGAAGGACATATCAGCCCAAACTGTTCACAACAGTTTAAGGTATGTTATAATTGTGGAAAGGAAGGACATATCGCTCGAGATTGCACTGTAGCAAAACCAAGTCCAGCGGGAATGGTGACTCAAAAAGCTATCCCAGAAAAGATAAAGTCAACGGTTCCTGGAAGAGCGTTTGTCGTGACTGGTCAACATGCAAGGAACCCAAACGAGGTAATCACGGGTAAGCTAATCATAAATTCATGCGAAGTTTATACCTTATTAGATACCGGTTCTACCCATTCTTTTATCTCTCCTGCTTGTGCTCAACGTTTAAACTTGACTCCGGAGAAGTTAGACTTTGATTTATCTGTGGAGACTCCGTTAGGAGAAACTTTCATCACATCCACTGTTTATAAATCTTGTGTGATCCAAGTTGGTACCATCACCTTACCTGTTGACCTTATCTCTTTAAAGATACTTGCTTTTGATGTGATTTTAGGGATTGATTGGCTAACTACTCATCATGCCAAAATTGATTGTTTTCGTAAGGTTGTTAGTTTTCATATTCCTAACCAACCTGTTGTACGAATTCAAACAACTAAGCCATTAAAATCAATCACTGTTATATCAAGCCATAAAGCCATTCGTTTATTAAAAAACGGATGTCAAGCTTTCTTAGCCCATGTTATGGATTTGAATAAAGACACGTCAAATTTGAATAATATTCCTGTTGTTATTGACTTTCCTGACGTATTTCCTGAAGAACTTCCCGGTCTACCCCCGGAACGAGAAATTGAATTCTTTATTGATCTTGAACCTGGTACAAAGCCCATTTCTAAAACCCCATATCGAATGGCTCCTATTGAACTTCAGGAGTTAAAGGTCCAACTACAAGAGTTGTTGGACATCGGTTTCATTCGTCCTAGTACATCTCCTTGGGGTGCTCCTGTTTTATTTGTAAAGAAGAAAGACGGGAGTATGCGACTTTGTATTGATTACCGGGAATTAAACCATGTCACTATTAAGAATAGGTATCCGCTACCTCGTATTGATGACCTGTTTGACCAGTTACAAGGAGCACAGTTCTTTTCAAAGATCGATCTTCGTTCTGGATATCATCAGCTGAAGGTTAAAACTGAGGATATTCCAAAGACTGCATTCAGAACTCGGTACGGGCATTATGAGTTCCTAGTTATGTCTTTTGGATTGACTAATGCTCCTGCGGCTTTCATGGATATGATGAACCGAGTATTCAAGGATTATTTGGATCAGTTCGTTGTTGTCTTTATTGATGACATCCTCATATATTCCAAAAGCCGTGAAGATCATGAGCATCATTTGAAGCTGGTACTCCAAAGGCTGCGTGAAAATAAGTTATATGCCAAGTTGAAGAAATGCGAGTTCTGGCTTGAGGAAGTAGCTTTCCTAGGGCACGTGGTGTCAAAACATGGAGTATCTGTTGACCCGGCGAAGATTGAAGCAATACAAAGTTGGGAGCAACCAAAGACGGTGACCGAAGTACGTAGCTTTCTAGGCTTAGCGGGTTATTATCGAAGATTCGTGGAAGGGTTTTCTCGAATCGCTACCCCGTTAACTCAGCTGACTCGGAAAGATATCAAATTCGTATGGAGCGAGGAATGCGAGAAGAGTTTTCAAGAGCTTAAGAGGAGACTCATTTCGGCACCTGTTCTGACAATACCATCTGGTTCGGATGGATTTGTTATCTACAGTGATGCTTCAGGCAAAGGGTTAGGATGTGTTCTCATGCAACATGGGAAAGTCATAGCCTATGCCTCGCGACAACTCAAAGAATATGAGAGGAATTATCCTACTCATGATTTGGAGTTGGCAGCAGTAGTTTTCGCGTTGAAGATCTGGAGACACTACCTGTATGGGGAGAAAGTGGAGATCTATACAGATCATAAAAGCCTTAAATATTTCTTCACCCAAAAGGAACTCAACATGCGGCAGCGACGTTGGCTCGAGCTGTTGAAAGATTACGATCATACCATCCAATATCATCCTGGAAAAGCAAACGTAGTAGCTGACGCATTGAGTAGAAGATCATATGCGGGTACGAGTGCAATGTTGTTAACACAAATGCCCATTTTGTATGACTTGCAAAGGATGGAGATAGAGATGAAGGCTCCAAGTACCCACATGATGATATCAAATATACGAGTAGAACCGACTTTAATCGATAAAGTTAAAGCTGCTCAAGCTACGGACATAGAGCTGATGCGTATGAAGAAGAAAGTGCAAGAAGGTTCTATTCCAGAAGCAAGAATCGATGAAGAAGGAATACTTCGAGTTCACTCTAGACTCTGTGTTCCTAACAATTCTGATTTGAAGTACAAGATCATGATGGAAGCACACAATACACCATTTGCAATCCATCCTGGAAGTACCAAAATGTATCGTGATCTACGACATACATTTTGGTGGAATAATATGAAGAGAGAGATTGCAAAGTTTATCTCGAGGTGTTTAACTTGTCAACGTGTAAAGGCGGAACATCAAGTACCAAAGGGTCCATTGCAACCACTTGAGATTCCGAAATGGAAGTGGGAACACATTACCATGGATTTCGTTACGGGTCTTCCCACGGTTTCTCAAGGCATAAATGCTATTTGGGTTATTGTTGATAGATTAACCAAGTCTGCTCATTTCTTACCGATACGGGAGACTTATTCCCTTGAACGTCTTGCTAGTATGTACGTGAATGAGATTGTAAGGTTGCATGGCATGCCAGTATCCATAGTTTCGGATCGTGACCCAAGATTCACTTCAAGATTTTGGGTTAGCTTGCAAAAAGCTATGGGCACAGATTTACGATTTAGTTCGGCATACCATCCTCAAACGGACGGACAATCAGAGAGGACTATTCAAACTCTTGAAGATCTATTAAGACTTTGTGTCCTAGATTTCAAAGGGAGTTGGGATAAGTACCTACCATTGGTGGAATTCTCTTACAATAACAGTTATCAGGCAAGTATAGGTGTGGCCCCATTTGAAGCATTATATGGACGAAAGTGTCGCTCTCCAGTATGCTGGGACGAGGTGGGTGAAGCAACATTGTTGGGACCAGAGTTGGTACGCATGACTACAGAGAAGATCCAAACGATTCGACAACGTATACAAACGGCACAGGATCGACAAAAGAGTTATGCGGATCTTCATCGGAAGGACGTGGAATTTGACATTGGGGATCATGTATTGTTGCGTGTGGCTCCATGGAAAGGAGTTACAAGATTTGGAAAGAGGGGAAAGCTCAATCCACGATTTATTGGTCCATTTCAGATTCTTGACCGAGTAGGAAATGTGGCCTATAGACTTGCGTTACCTCCAAGTATGTCTCGTGTTCATAATGTTTTTCATATATCTGTGTTACGTAAATATGTGAAAGACCCAGACCACGTTATTGAGTTAGAACCGGAGGAGATAGCTGAAGACTTAACGTACGAAGAGGTACCTGTCAAGATCTTGGATAGAAAGGAGCATGTCCTACGCACGAAGGTCATACCACAAGTTAAAGTTTTGTGGAGAAACCATGCTATTGAGGAAATGACCTGGGAGTTGGAAACGGAAATGAAAGCGAGGTATCCTCATCTTTTCGAAACACCAGGTACGTACGTCAATTTCGAGGACGAAATTTCATAAGGAGGGGAGGTTGTAAGACCCCAAATTATTAATAAATGAAATTTAAATTCCCTCTATTTATTATTTTGAAATAGTAAGTGTTAAATTGATTAATGAGGTTAGTTATGGGTAAAATGCGTAAATATTTTAAATAAGCAAGTGGTTATAAAATATTCATTGTTGTCGGGGAATATTCGTTTGGTCGTGGAATATTCTTCCTGTCGGGGAATATTCGTACGACGGCGCAGTCTTTTGTGGGCCCCATAACGGAAAGCGATTGGATGAAGAAAACGACAAGTATATGTTTTTTTATTAATAACGGCGTAGTTGTTACCGTTAATACTGTTGGAATACCCGGTGGTTAAAACACAGTAATACGCGTTGTTACACAGTAGCACACTGTATTGCACCAATTATTGATTCTTACGTAAGAAGGCACTACTCAATAATGGTTACAGTAATTACTGTTCAGTATTTTATTTTATTGATTCAATAATTGCTGCGTTGATATTTTATATTACTATTGTTTCAATAATTGTCACTACACAGTATTTCCCATTATCAGATCAATAATTCATATTATTTGAATAATATTATTAGATAACATTATTGGCAATGTCTAGAAAGTTCTGTCTAAGGAGAGGTTTGGTCATCTAATTGCGCGCCAGTAAGGAGAAATCCTTATTGGAAAGCCCCCTCTTTCCTGGGAACGGCCTGGTTGTCATAAATGTGATTCTGTAATATTATTTGTAAATAATTAATTATTGATTCATATGATAAGGAAATATTTATTTTTGTGGATATAAATGAGGGATATATTTTTGTGGTTAAAAATGAAGGAGTTAATGTTGAGGTTTTTATCAGTATTTTTGTCGGAATGGAGGTATTAAAAATCAGGGTTTTTGAGATATTTTACGGGAGTTATAATTTTTAATCCGACCGTTGGATCGTGGTAATTTTTGGATATGTTATACATATATAAGTTGAGTATATGTCCACAAATTTTGAACCGTTAAAAATGAACGTATGATTTATTATGAATTTTACGAGATGACTGGTTCAGAAATTGTTGAATTTTCGGAGTTAATCATTTTGGTAGAAAATTCTAGAATTGGTGGGCCCCACTCTTGGTTGGTGAAGAAATGTGCTGAGATTTTTTATTCAAATGTGGTGGGTGGGAATAGTAGCAGGTAAAGCCATCAGGTTGCAGGTTAAGTCTGCTTCGGCGTGCTAACATTTTCCTATAAATAGAGGGCTAAGTTATAATTGAAAATCACACCAGAAACAAGTTTTCTCTCTTTCTCTCTCTAGATTATTGAGTGTATTTTGTGAGTATTTAGATACTTTGAGAGTTTCTATTCATCAGAGCAAGTGTCTTTCAGCCTTATACCGGTATTCCGACCAGAAGTACTGTCTGTACGAGGTAAGGGATGTTATTTTATTCAAAAATGATATTATTTCTTCAATATCATTATGCCGAAATATTGGTTCGAAATTTTTATCAAATTTGGAACTTTTCACGTCGGGGTTACTATTCATGAGTTACTATTCACGAGTTACTATTCACGAGTTACTATTCACCGAAAAATAAAATTTTCTTCTTTTCGTCCAAAATATCTATTCTGGGTACTAGCTTTGATTGTATCCATGTTTTGATCATTCTTGAATTCTACTTCACTATGAATAATTATAAGGTATTTTTGGACATGGATAAATCGAAATACGAATCCTTAATATTTGTTATTTTGTTTCACTGGATTCGTTTTCTTTAATATATTTTTCATCATCCTCAGTCCTAAATGATGATATTACTGAATATCTTTGGCCGTAGTGCAAAGATGAATGATTAACTGATGAATATCTTTGGCCCGTAGTGCAAAGATGAACAGGTGTTGAGATGAACATGACCGAATGGTGATACAAATGAATATCTTTGGCCTGTAGTGCAAAGATGAATATTTGATTAAAGATGGTTATTGATTGTTGTTACAGGGATAAAATATTGATGATGGACTTTTAAATCTTAGAAGATAGTAGAACTCATTCTCTACTTGACTCTTCTAATGGTTTGCTGTTTCCGCTGCAGTTATTGATTTAAAACTTGTTGTCTATTGTATTCTATTAGATTTTTTCCTGTTGAAGACTAACGATAATTTGTTCTGTATTATCTTAGTCATAATGTTCTTTACTGGGCTAGTTGAGCTCACCCTTTTTCTTTTTGTTCCATTTTTCTCAGGAGGCGAGAATGTAGCGAGTACTAGTCGGGGTATGGAATGATGGTTCTAGAAGTTACTTTAGTAGTCCTCACTATTTTTGTGAAATAATGTATCAATAATTGTAATGAGGGCTTATTTGAGTGTGGATATTGTCTAAATGACAATATGTGTATTTAAACTCACAGTTCTTGTGTTGTAATAATAAAGATGGAGTTGTTTCTGTACCATGTATTTTGGCGACTCAGAATGGGTGTTGTATACCTATTTTGGGGGCGTCACAAATCTTCTCGTTTTTCTTTGGGGTCTATTGGGTAAACCAAGGATAATTCTGTGGCCATATGATATCTATCACAACCTAGAAGCATGGCCTCCCATGTACGAAGGTTTCCTTGAGCACTTCCCAAAGATTCTAATTTCTAAAACAGTTTTTGACTATACCTTTATGTAAGGTGTTATTGTGAGGTGCTGTCCACGGTTGGAACATGAGTCATATTTGGTATATATTTATATCCAAACTCACAGCATATGTGTTGTTGTATTTTGCACGACAATTGTTGTAATAAAGTTATAGTTGTTTTCTGTACCATGTATTTGGCGACTCAGAATAGGTTGGATGGAATGGATCTATTTTGGGGTCGTTACATTTGGTATCAGAGCTTAGGGATATGATCTCTGGCGGAGATCGGGGAATACAACTAGGAGGGGAGAGATGCGTAAATCCTTCGCTAGTGTGTCTTACCTAAGCTTATTTGTTGGTTAGTCATAATATTGGGATATTATGTGATATGTTAATTTGTTTAATTAACCCTTATTTTATGGCAGTATTTGAGAATGGCAGCTGAGAATGCTAACAATGGAGTGAATGAGACTGTGGGGATACCTCTAATCACTAACCATGATAATGTGATGTCAGACGAAGAAGGAATTAGAGATATCTATGTGGTGAGTGAAGAATTGATAGTTGCACCCGAGATAGTCGCAGAGGTAACAGCTGAGACTGAGGAAGAAGAGGAAGAAGAAGTACCAGAGGAGAGTTTATTAGAGGTATTATATGATCAAAATGTAGAATTTCAAAATCGTATTCATGAGTTAGAAGAGCAGGCAGAAGAACGACAGGCGGTCGTGGAACAAAAGGATGCAACAATTCAAGCTTGTGTTACCCGATATGTGACGCTTGAACAGAAGCATTCTTTGGCAGAGTATAAGATGATAAAAATAGAATCTGAGCTGAAAGAAGAAAAAATTGAACGAGTGAGAATAAGTGATGCATGGGCAAAAGCCGCACGACACGTGGATATTGTGGAAAGAGATGTTCGATCTAAGAAGGCTAAAATAGATGATATGAATTTCTCTTTTTGGAAAGCAATTGGGAGAACCCAACATCGAGTTTTGAATTACCCTGTACATAGCGGTCAACCTGAATCCGATATGGATCGAAGATTGATGATTCAGATCATGAATGAGGAGTACGAAGAGGCAGTTGAGGGAGGAATATGTCCTATAGAAAGGTATATTCCAACGGTAATGATGACGCCAAATGCTACTCCAGACAAGTCAAAGCCGAGTAGTTCGAGGGATGGCTGTTGTCATGACTTCCCAACAAATGAGGAACCCAAATGAAGTTATCATGGGAGATGAGCAATGGAGAAATCATGATGATCTGAGAGATAGAATCTGAAATAGAAGCAAGGTATTCTCAACTCTTCGAAATACCAGGTACGTAAATTTCGGGGACGAAATTTCATAAGGAGGGGAGATTGTAAGACCCCGAATTTTATGAAATAAAAGTATTCAATTTTTCTTATAATTACTATTCAGTAAATTGTTAAATTGATAAAAGTTTAAAGTTATGGGTGAAATATGATTTTTTTTTTCAAAATAAGCAAGTGGTTATAAAATAATCATTGTTGTCGGGGAATATTCGTTTGGTCGTGGAATATTCTTTCTGTCGGGGAATATTCGTACGACGGCGCAGCCATTTGTGGGTCCCATAACAGAATAACTGTCGGATGAAGAAAACGACAAATTTGAGTTTTTACAAATAACGGCGTAGTTGTTACCGTTAACACTGTTGGAATACCCGGTGGTTAAAATACAGTAATACGCGTTATTGCACAGTAGCATACGGTATTGCATAGTATTTTTGAAATTATTGATTCTTACGTAAGAAGGCACTACTCAATAATTGTTACAGTAATTACTGTTCAATATTTTATTTTATTGATTCAATAATTGCTACGTTGAAATTTTGTATTATTGTTGTTCAATAATTGTTGTTGCACAGTATTTTCCATTATCAGATCAATAATTCATATTATTTGAATAATATTATTAGATAGCATTATTGGCAATGTCTAGAAAGTTCTGTCTAAGGAGAGGTTTGGTCATTTAATTGCGCGCCAGTAAGGAAAAATTCTTATTGGAAAGCCCCCTCTTTCCTGGGAACGACCTGGTTGTCATAAATGTGATTCTGTAATATTATTTGTGAATAATTAATTATTGATTCATATGATAAGGAAATATTTATATTATGTGGATATAAATGAGGGATATATTTTTGTGGTTAAAAATGAAGGAGTTAATGTTGAGGTTTTTATCAGTATTTTTGTCGGAATGGAGGTATTAAAAATCAGGGTTTTTGAGATATTTTGCGGGGGTTATAATTTTTAATCCGACCGTTGGATCGTGGTAATTTTTGGATATGTTATACATATATAAGTTGAGTATATGTCCATAAATTTTGAACCGTTAAAAATGAACGTATGATTTGTTATGAATTTTAAGAGGTGGCTGATTCGGAAATCAGGTTATAAATCATTTTTGGTGGAAAATTCTAGAATTGGTGGGCCCCACTTGTGGTTGGTGAAGAAATGTGCTGAATTATATTTCAAATGTGGTGGGTGGGAATAGTAGCAGGTAAAGCCATCAGGTTGCAGGTCAAACCTACCAAAATTTTCCTATAAATAGAGGGCTAAGTTAGAATTGAAAATCACACCAGAAACATAAGCTTTCTCTCTTTCTCTCTCTAGATTATTGAGTGTATTTTGTGAGTATTTAGATACTTGGTGAGTTGCTATTCATCAGTGCGAGTTTCCTTCAGCGTCATATCCGATATCCAATCTGAAGTGCTGCTCTTTGAGGTAAGGGATAGTAAGGGATAGTAAGGGATTTTAAGGGTTGTTATATTTTCCAGTTTCGTAATTTTTCTGACCTTCAAAAATTCTGGAAAAATTTGAAATGATATTTTGATGAGTTTTCTTGATTGTGTCCAAAAATGGTGATTTTTGGATGTATAGATTTAGAGTTATGAATTTTATGAGAAAAGACTATTTTAAAAGTAACTGCTTATAATTTCTTGTGGTTAACTCCAAAATTGATGAAATTTTTATTGGGAGTACATGTATATGATGGAAGTATACTCTGTTAATTTCAGAATTTTTGGACAAAAGTACAATTTTTGATAAATGTCTAAATATTCGGCTGTTTTGACCATATGAAAAATAGTAAATGACTTTGAAAAATTCTGAGAAAAATATATGTTCAATATGGGACTATATTCTGATAAATTCCAGAAAAGAAATATTTTTGGAACTGATTTGGTATTTTTCATGAAAATAGACAAGTTATGAGAAAATAAATTAAATATGTTATGTGAAGTAAGAAAATTGGAAAATAGGATTTTATGGCTTGAGAATCCTATATGAGGTATATGCAGATTTTTGATGAGGGTTTTGGCTATTGATGATGAAATCTTAAGAGTTGACATTTTATGATGATTAAATGCATTAATTAGTAAAGTGTAAACAATTTAAATAAATTATTTATAAGCTTAAGAAATGTTATTCTTTCAATATCATTATACCGAAATATTGGTATAGATTTTATTGTGGAATTTCTACCTTTTTGAGTCGAGATTACTATTCACGAGTTACTATTCACGAGTTATTATTCATGAGTTACTATTCACGAGTTACTATTCACGAGTTACTATTCACGACAAAATTGGAAAACATCAAGACGATCTCTTCATTCAGCTCCTTTGATTTCCTATAATCTGATTGGATTTGTTTACGGAGGTCTTCAGTTAGAGGTGGACCCAACTCCTCCAATACTCGCAGCTTGTCTTGCAGCTTGCGGCGCCTTACCAAGTGTCTTTCCTTATCAACACAGGCCTTAACCTGGACTTCGTCAATTTGTTTTGCCAAGCTCGAATTAGCAGTGGCCAGATCTTCGTTCTTATTCTTCAGAACTTCGTTCTTTTTGACCAAGTCAACATTCATGTCGACAGTTTCTCGATGAGTGGCCTTGATCTTCTCCATCTGTTCTTTGGTTTGGGCAAGTTCTTTCCGGAGGCATTCGTTATTGAATCGGGTGATATCGTGATCACCTCTCTCTTTAGCCAGAGCCGAATTCAATATACTATTTTCTTTTCGGATGGCTTTCTCTTCAGCTTCATCCTCTCTATACTTCGGACGGAGACACCCGAAGACAACATTTACCTACAGATAATCAATGTTAGTTGATCAGTTTCAAGTAAATGGGTAGAATTATAAATGGATAAGTTAAACAACATACTTTTGCTTGGTACTTCATGCCCTCTTCAATCAGGTCCATAGTTGAACTGTTGCCAAATTTATGATTATCAGTTTCTCAGATGAACGAGTCATAAAGATGGAAGGGAAAGTTCTTATCAAATTCTGGCCATATGGTGGGGGATGACATGGCTTCACGCTTGAAAGCTGAGGGAGATGGCCGCGTTGGAGAGGCCAATGGAGGTTCGGTACGAGGAGGGGATTGAGTAGGTGGATCAGTAGGAAGGGGAGTTTGAGTAGGAGAACGATGAGGGGGTGGTATTGGCTGATCTTCAGAAGGTCGTTTCCTTTTTCGTAGGAGGGGCGAAGAAGGTTCGGTTTGTTCTTCAGGCTCTTCCTTAGAAATTTGGATTTCTACGGGGACGACTGGGGGAGGTTCCACTTCGGTGTGGGGTACCCTAAGTTCCTCAGAGGATAGTGGGGTTATCTTGGTTCTCCTCTTTTTGATACGAATAGTTTGAATCCGTTCATCTAAAGGCATATCCAGAAGACCTTTTTTGAATACTGGGGGACATGCGGTTCTGGCTAGGCAGACGGCTAGTTTCTTTAGACGGGGTTGTGAAGGCTTGCTGATGGGAGGAGGTTCGGCGGCTTGAGCTTCGGCAGCTTGGGGATCAGAAGTAGAAGGTTCCTCGGGTATGGGTTAGGTGTCGCTTTTAAGATCCTTGCCGGACAGAAAAACTTCTAGATCTCTTCGGTCTGTAGAGGTCGGCTTAATCAGAGATACTGTAAATGTGAAAAACCTTCATTTAGAACAATTTGTCACAAATTTTAACAAGTTATACGCCGAATCAAAGGTCGAGACTTACATTTGTGGTCATACAACTAAGATTGTTTGGTGAGAGGTCTGTAGCTCCATTCCTTCTTCGGGAAATTCTCTAACAGCTTTATCATCTCTCTTATACGCTCTTCTGAAATGTCCCCAACATCTGCGAATAGCTTTTCAGCAGTGGTCCAGCTGGGGAGCGAGGATATTTCCGGTCCTTTGACATAGAACCAAAACTTATGCCATCCCTTGTTGCTTAAAGGAATGCTTACTAGGGATCTTCGTTCAAAATTTTCACCAGCCTTCGGAGATTGCTTGCTTAGGGCTTTAAACCCCTTTTCACGAAATTTGCCGGCGTAATATGCGGCGAAGAAAAAGTCGAGGGTGGGGGCGACCCCCACCTCGTGGCAGAAGGCGATAAACGCCAAAATATGAATATAGGAATTGGGGACGAGTTGGGCGAATCCGACCCCAATAAACCCTAACAGGGTAATCAGGAAAGGATGGAGGGGAAATCGCACCCCTTTTTCTAGAAGGGTGAGTGGGATTGCAGTCCAACCATCAGGCCTCTGGTACATCTTTTCAGTGGAGGAGGGTTTTCGCAATTGGTGGGTATCTGGAATTTGGTACCGTTGTCGGATATTTCGAATACCGCTCTCAGAGATGGTGGAAGGAGTGTTTGCGTGAGGAAATTGCTCTACGCTCTTGAAGAAATCATCAGGAGTCGGAGTAGGCTTCAAAGGATGACTTTTCTGTGGAGTGGAAGTCGAGTTGGGGTTTGACCCCGAGGCTACCTTAGCGGAACTCGGAGAAGGAGGAACAGTGGTAATGGGAATGACGACGATTGGAACAGTATCGTCGGAACTTTGAGATGCCATTTTTGAGATTTTGCAGGTAGAGGAGAAATCGGAAGGAAGGAGAGAGCAATATGTGTGCAAAATTCAAATTGAGCTGGTAAAACCATCAGAATTGGGGAAAGTTGGCCTTCATAGTAGGTGGTCTTTTTAAATTTTGCACGAAAATCGAAGGCGGCGTTTTAATTGCAAGTAATGATGATAAATGGGAAGGGTTGGCGTCCGATTTTGGGTTTAGTGTTCTAATCAGATTGGACATTTCGGTTTGGGCCTCTGTTTTTATTTGAATTATTGACTGATACTTCTCTATTGGGCCTCGGTAAGATCCTTCTTGAACCTTTTTGATCTTATAACGATTCCTTTCATCATGGAATTATATTATTTACACTCTTTCATTAAACATCATGTTTAATAAAAGACTGGGGGCAATGTTGGGCCATGATACTTTATGCCTTTGGGCCCGATCGAATGGGCTCCTCCCTTATATCACGATACTTTACACGTCGGACCGGACCAACTAGGCCCATCCCTTGGGTTATCTTTATTACATCTTAAATGTATTGGGCCTCTGATTTTAGCTGATCCATTAGACAAATAATATCTAAATACCAACTTTGACCGGTAATGATGATAAAGGTAATCGTTGACTGTTATCTCTGTCATGCATTAATGTGGATGAGATCTAATCGGCTGGCGGTGGCAAATAGGGATGGGATGGAGCAGGTGAGCTACTAGTATTCGGCTGAGATGACCAGGAGTGGGAGACTGTGTCATACGGTAGTGAGTGGCACGAAAAACTGGGCCGAGAGTATATCTTAGGAAGGAATACACAAGAAAAAGGTAACTGAATTATTTTCTCTCTCAAGCACTAGATATTATATCCTCCATTATTAACCTTGTAATCGTCTGTACTGACTCTCACGCCGGAGCTATCCTCCGACGGTCAAGCCGTCAAGCTTTTGGTGATTGTCGTGTTTATTGTGCAGGATAAAGACGTGTCTTACGTGATTGGGACGTGAGAAAAGATCTTGACGTTAACACTTGCTGTTGGTATCAACTACCAGCCCCCTACTGTTGTTCCTGGTGGTGACCTTGCCAAGGTCCAGAGGGCAGTCTGCATGATTTTGAACTCAACCAGTGTGGCAGAGGTGTTCTCCCGCATTGACCACAAATTTGATCTCATGTATTCCAAGCGAGCCTTTGTGCATTGGTATGTGGGTGAGGGAATGGAGGAAGGAGAGTTTTCTGAAGCTTGTGAGGATGAAGGCGATGACAATGAAGAGTACTGAAGTGGGTTTGAATTGGTTTGATACTTTTAAAAAATCATCTTTAATGTATTGTTGTTTCAGGACGTGTGGCTTATGGTAATATTCTGTGTTGCTTGTGATATCCCAACATTTTTTGTTATTATTCAAAACATATTTTTTTCACCACCAGTAGGTGGTTCTTATATCCTTAAGACCTTTATACCAGGTAACCAATTTATTTTGAATGTGAGCCCTCCTGTCATCGTCAAAAGAGAGGGATATGGAACCAAGCTTGGCCTAGCCCAATTCCTTAGCCGTCCTCATGTGCGCGAGCCATCCCTATTTCCTCAGCCATGTTGTTAAGCCCAAGCCAACATGTACTAATATACACAAAGAAAGTTTTTAAAATAGATGATATGGGACTATGTCAAATTTAGAAATTTTGGAGCATAACCAACATTTTTAACTAGCGTTAAGTTGATAAAAGTAATTTTGTTTTTACCAAAATTGTTTTAGAAAATGTATCTCTTATTTGAAGGGAGGGAATAATATGTAATGAGGAGAATACTATTCTTTTACGTCTCTTCATATTTTTAAAAATAAAATAGATTATGTTTTTTTATAGTTTAATTCATATTATAATAACTTTAACATATAAAAAAATTAGTAAAAAATCAACAAAATAAACAGTACTCTTTTTGTTCATTTTCATTTTATTTTTCACCACAACCTCAAGTAAAAATATTTAGTTATTTACAAAATATGAAATCATAAACAATGATCATCATAATTAGTCAAATGTATTATAGTTGTATTTATGTATATGCCTGCTACTGGATTTATTAAACTAAAGCGAAGCCAAGTTAATGTGAGAAACTGCATATCCTCAAATTTACCGAGGAAAGAAAAAAAAATCCTTTTACCATGAAGTTAACTTCATTCATTATAGGTAAGATTGTAAACGTTTCAAATAGTTCAGGCTCAACTCTGAAAAAAATAAGCTATACTCAGATTCGTTAATAATATGATCCAAATCTGAGCATAAAAATAGTTCGAATAAAAATATGAGTAGAATCTGAGTAAGGTTATATTCAACTCGTTTAAGATTCAAACTACTCGAATTCTAGATTGTTATTCGATACATGCTCGATTCATACATATTCGATTAGATACTCGATACATTCTCTTATAATATATACAAAATTAAATCAAATTAGGAATAATTAATTATTATTTTGTTTTATTTTTTAATTGTGATTTTATATTTGTAAAGTCTAATAGTAAATATATTTGCTCATTTCTAAATAACATAACAAATTTAATTTATAATTATAATTATTATAAAGCTAGTTATTATGTGTATACTCGAATTCGAGCTTGAATTTGAAACTCGCGAGTAATTTGAATAAAATTTGATCCGAGTCGAATAAATTTTTTTAAATACAATTCGAATTCGAATCGAATTCGAGTGTAAATTTAATATTTCGTGTCCAATTCGAGTAGCTCTGCTCTCTATTCGCTTCGGTTCAACTCGTTTACACCCTTAATTATAAGTTGGTCAATTGACCAATACAGTGCTGACACGCAGACAGAGATCACCTCCCGGCCTGCATGTCGACACTGTATTGACCAATTGCCCAAAGTTAACTTCATGCTAGCCACTTTCAAAAAAAAAGATTTACAAAAATGTACACTTACCGAATATAAAAATAAATAAAAATAAAGTCCAACCTGCAAATGTTATCAAATGCTCATTCCTTTTATCAAAAAATAATTTTCTCATTTTATAGATGATCTCCTCAATTCACATTTAACAAATGTAGTAAAAAAAATGCAGTTTTTTCCTCCTTTGTACAATATAATTCTGCTTATAAGATGCATGTATAATTTATAATCCAAGCCCTAAAAGTACTCAAAATCAACATAAGTTGAATCATTAGAACTAGTATTGTTTTTATCAGCTCCCATTTCTGGCATCTTCTTATCCGGTTGAGCCGCCTCTTTACAAGCATACTGCGAAAAGTCTACAGGTTCCGGTATGTGGGGAGGTACAGCACTCCTCACCAGAGCCCAATTCATACCCTCAAAAAATGGATGTTGTTTAATTTCTGTGGCACCCCTTTTATACGCAATTCGCTTCTGCGGTTCCTTCACCAACAACCCCTTTATAAGATCACGCGCCACAGAACTCACTGGTGGACTTTCTGGGAATTTTAATGGCTGTCCTACAACATTAAAAAGCGTGGCGCGATTGCCAGAGCCCTTGAAAGGGGTTGTACCATGCAAAAGCTCGTATAAGAAAATACCGAATGTCCACCAGTCCACTGCACTGCCATGACCCTCTCCCCTGATGATCTCCGGAGCCAGATATTCATGGGTTCCGACAAATGACATGGAACGCACGTTAGTGGGCTCTGCCATAAGTTCTGGGAGGGCCCCTCCGACAAAGAGGCCGAAGTCTGACTTAGATTTGCGATTCTTCTTTGAAGGTAAAATGCGTGGGAAAAAACTTGATGGCTGGATACAACCATGCACCACATTTTCATTCTCTAAAATGCCAGCAGCACTCGCATTACCACTACCCATATGTGATGAGGAGGATTTGACAAGGGTTGGATTGACTGAGCACCGAAGTGATAGATCAAAATCAGAGAGCATAATATGACCCTGTTCTCTTACTAGCACATTTTCTGGCTTCAGATCTCTGTACACAATTCCTAGCATATGCAGATACTCAATTGCCAACAAAACCTCCGATGCATAAAACCTGACAAACAAAGAAATATATCTAAAACCATTTTGCTAATCCTGATTAACATAATTTGTATGACAAAACTCTCCGTGAAGAACAGAAACAATTATGTATCAACTTAAACGCCATTTCATAGCAGTATTCCAATTAAGTCTTAACTATAAACCACTCTACGAGTTAATCAGCATTTCAGTCATTCTTGCAATCAACACACCCAATAAAAAGTACAACCTAGAATATGTTCAAGTATATGTCTGTTAGCTTTTCCTGGAAAAGACCGAATTTATAGAGGAAGATACTAAGCAGAGTAAAGATTTCAAATTAGAATCCCAATCCACAACGAAAATATTGGATGCTTCTTACCATTTATGTTTTGTTTCTAATGAGACGTGGAAAACTTTGGTTTTGGTAGTTTTCAGAACAGGTATATAATTGATAGAGGTGGTGGTCATACTTCAAAAGCTAGTTCGTCTTGATGATCAAGTGAGACAAAATTTAGCATCTATTTTTAGTTCGTCTTTATGATCAAATGAGACAAGATTTAGTATCTATTTTTCAAGATCTATTAAATGAGCCTATGCCCCTTTGTATCAGATTATTTCCCCTAGTTGATATATAGCCAGTCTAGTTCAAATGCTTTAGAGGAATCATCATGAAAAAAAAAATATTATAGCGCAAGTGGGAAAATTTGATTATGAATGTTAAGAGTATACACCTCTACGGTAAGGCTTTTTGCTAGTAACTGGATATAATCATATATTTTGGACTCCGATGCAAATATCATGTTCCAAATAGAGGCCACAAAAGTAGATGCCAACTTATAGTGATCTAGTCTCTGTCGAGGCCTTGAATAAAGTGAATGAAGAAAGAACACTTGCTTATATGCAGTTTGATTAAAAAAATTATGTAGATAGACCGACTCCACATTTACAAATGCTTAAACCAGGGTTGCGCACCTAGAATATGTTATAAACAGAAGCAAGAAAACTATCTCATACGTCTTGAAATGCATACATAATATAATTCTAACATATTGAAGACAGTACATAAAATTTGAATGCAATTAAATGCACATTAATTAAGAAATCAAATTATAATAAGTGGGTTAAATACAAATTTTCTTTGTCCTATATAAAGTTTGACTTAAAAATCATTTTTTATATATATTCTTCTGAACTCAACTATATATTCCATTTCTTTCTTTCATTCTTATCTATTTATTGTTATTGTTCTTTTAATACAACTAAGATAAGATAAAGTAGGCAAATAATGATGGCTAATTATACGAACAATCTCAATGTCACTTTACAGATCTCGTTTCTAAAGCAGCTAAGCTAATGCATAGACGTACAAAATCATTACCAGTCATTATCAAGTGTTAAAGGTAGAGATTAATATTTGTTTTATGACAACTACAAATTATCAAGACCATACAGATCGTTAAAATACAGCACTAAAAATTCTGTTTAAAAGTATCAGGTATGAATATTGGAGACCGCTTGCTAGTAACTTGTCAAAAGAAAGAAAAAAAGACTCGGTATTTATAGACAAAACATATACCAGCCTCCTTTTTTTACGAGGGTAAGACTTTATAACATGAAAAACCCAACAAAAAATTACGTAATAAACCAAAAAAATCCATAATTCCCTCGCAATTCATGCATAAGAGAACAAGTGCACAACATAAATGACCTAACAAAGGGAATCACAGGAATATGGAACAAAGGTAATAGTTACTGACCGTGCAGCTTCCTCAGTAAAATGCTTGTTGGGCTGCTTCTGTCGAAGAGTATGAAGATTACCTCCACTGCAAAACTCCATGACCAAGCAATAGAATTTATCAGTCTCAAAGTAAGAATATAGAGTAGGCAAGAATGGATGGTCTAGGAGACCAAGAATCTGTCTTTCTGTTTGAGCTCGAAGTAGCTTATTTCTACTAGCAAGAGAGCCCTTGTCCATGACTTTCATTGCAAAAAAGGCGTTAGTTCCTCTGAGTTCAACAAGATAGACACTTCCAATGTCTCCATAGCCAAGCCGCTTCAGGAGTCGAAAATGGGTAAGACCAAGAGGTGAATCTCTGGATGCAATTGAGTTAATGGCATCCCATCGAACATCACCGCCGGTATGGGGCTTGAAGGGTGTACTCTCTAAGCTGTTACTACGGGCATTATTGCCATTACCTCGTCCATGATTGTTGACCAAATTACTACTCTTAGCATCAGCTGATTTGGTGTTTGGTGGTACTGTCGATGCTGCTGTCAGCTGTTCAGATTTTGTGTTCATTTTTTGACCCGGCAGCGGCAGTTGATTAGTACCGGAACTGGTACCATTTTTCATAACTTGGTCTGTTTTTTTGAATTCACACGGTTGTTCACTACTTGAAGTTGTATTAGTTTTGGAATTTGGATCCATATTATGAGTTGAATTGGCACTATCCTTTGCTGGTGGATCTTCTTTCGTTGGGTCATCAAGTGAAATAGAAGCATTCTTGGCAACCAGGTCCATTTTTTGAGGTTCACATGGTGACTGTTCTAATGAGTTCATCTGCATCAAAGGAGACAATATTACTTTTACCTTTAACCTAAGTGACCATAAAGAACCCATCAAAAGAGCTGAAACAGCTGGGAAAAACTATGATAATTATAACTACTGAGGCACTATTAGCATTATCATAAGTGAAGTAGAATGGAAAGAATCCACTGGAATAATTTAAATGGGTACCCTGGAGAATGAACTCCAGAAGTGTAGAGTCAAAACTAATATGTATGGCAGGTGCATGTAGGACCAGGATAGCTCAACATAGAATAATCATACAACAGCACTTTTTCAGAAAAAGCTGAACAGGGGTGAAATGACTAGGAAGTTATGCACGTCCCTTATATTGGTGAGACTTACTCGCCCGTGCGAGATATATTTCAGATGTTGATGACCAACATAAGAGGGTGATTCAAAGTCTCACTACCCCTCCCCCAAAATAATGTAAAAGAAAATGGTCGTAGACGTATTAAATGGAAGGGAAAAACATCGAGATCGCTTCATTAGAAAAGAAGAAAGAACATAACCTAAGTTACATTACCAAAAACACATTGATGATAATCAAGTAAAATTAAAATCATTATCAGTTGGTAAGTCATTCTGTTACAATATTCTTCAAATCATTAAAAACTCGCTTGTTGAGATACTTTCTAAGTTGTGAGGATATACTTCACTACATATCGTTTCTTCAAGTATTTTTGAAGTGAACTTTTTTGATAACTGAATCTTCTCAAAAGATAAATTTTAAAAAGAACAACAGAAGTGTGTTTATTATTTATATGACTGACCTCATGTAAGTCTTCCAGTCCTGGATTTGATGACATTGATAACGTGACGCTACAATACCCTCAGCAGGAGATTCTGATAGGTAACCACAAAAATCTCAGCGATAGGATTCATGTAACATTGACTAGCATGTGCACAAAATGCATTAACATGAACTTGGTAAGCACAGACACGCTACTCAAATAATGAGATAAATATAGGAAATTATGATATTTCGCATTGCAATGTGCATTCACGTACTCTAACAGGATTCCCAGCTTTTGGTTATCATCTAAAAATGCAATAATTAAAATTTTGAAAGTTAAAATTGAGGTTAGACTATGTACTCCTATTACATAATTGTTTACTTGCTAGTTAGGTGGTTTCAACAATCAAGCATGCCCATTATTCACCAAAACGGTTTAAACTCAATTTCAAAACCTCATTTGTGTGTGTGGGTAATATTGGTACTTTTAGGGAAAACAATTAGCCAAATTGATCAAAGAATATGACTCTTCTTATATTCTTGTTCGTCTACAAGAAAAGCTTATTTCAAACGAGCTTATTTAACTAACATCGGATCAGATGTAACATAACAAAATTGGTGCGGACACACTAAATGCTGTCGCTGCAAACGCAAGTAATGACATATCCCATACATACATATATAGATATACACACACACACACACAGAGGAGATAGAAAGACGAACCAGCAGTAATTCACAAAATAATTTGCTCCAACTCTTCCCGTGTCCTCGATAAAAGTAACACCATTTCACTGAATCAATCATTCAATTCATTTACGTAATTCATTCTCTGACCATAAAACAATCTTCATAATCCGTTGCTGGCATTTGAATAAAATGGGTATATAAAAAGAAACGAAGAAAATAACTCAAAAGGAGAGGAAAAAACCGAATTGGGTGATGAAAACGAGGTGATTTCTGATTAATTTCATGGCCAAATAGGAGAAGCCCATAATAGTTAATATTGTAATTATTACTACTGGCTCTGAAGATATCCGTGGGGAGAAATTTGTGGGAAAGAGGAGAGAGAGTAACAGCAAAAATAGAAAAATTCATCTATGTACATATAAATTATATAGAAATAATTAGTTAATAAAAATTGAGAAAAAATAAAATCAGAGAGAGAGAGAGACAGGGAGATGTAGAAGAACGTGGAGGGAGGAACGAAGCCGAGAGAAATAGGAAGACTGATGGATATCCGCTTAAACCTGTTAGAAACAAAGAGTGGTTGGTGGGAATCAGCTTCAATGATATTGTATCACTCTATTTCTATGTTTCTCGAGACGACTGTTGTAAACCCGCCAAACAGTTCTGACTCGATCAGGCCTGACTCGGAAAAAAAAAAACTAGTAACACGAATTCGTTAATATTATAATTTATATTTCAGCATAAAAAATAGTTACAATAAAACCATGAGTAACGTTATACTCGATTCAAACTATTTGAATTTTTGATTGTAATTTGATACGTACTCAATTGATTAGATATTAGATACATTCTCTTATAATATATTTAAAATTAAATCAAATTAACATAATTAATTATTATTATTTTGTTTTATTTTTAATTATGATTTTGTATTTGTAAAGTGTAATAGTTAATATATTTTATTATTTCTAAGTAAAACAACAAATTCAATTTATAATTATATTTATTATAAAACTAGTTATTATGTGGAGACTCAAATTCAAACTTGAATTTGAAGCTCGCAAGTAATTTGAATATAATTTGATCCGAGTTAGACTGAATTCGAGTAATAAATATTCGAGTTGAGTAGAATCCGAGTAGAATGTTTGAAATACAATTCGAATTCGAGTATGAATTTAACATTTCGAGTCGAATTCGAGTAGTTCTCTGTTCGTTTCGATTCGATTGGTTTACACCCTTTAAGCAAGTCATATTTAGACCGTAAAATTAACAAACAGTTTGAGCTCGATTCGTATTCATTCGATTAAAAGTTCAATTCGAGTTCGACTCGAAATATAAATAATTCAAATATGAACAAATTTTAAAGTTTGATAAATTACTCGAACCTTCTTAAATTATAATTTTTTATTGATACTAGGATCATGTTTGTTAGAAAAGTTCAAACTAATATGGCTCGATTCAATTGTGCTCGACTCGGTAATTACACGAGCCTCAATCAAACTTTATTTTGTACTCGATAAATTTTGTGAATCAAATCTGAGCAATTCAATACTCGGTTCGACTCGTCATTTACACCTTAGTATTTACTAGACCACCTCCCTCCCTCCCTTCGTTTGTTCTCAATACTTTCGTTTCAAAATTAAAAATATATTTATAAAATTTTAACGATAATTTTATGTTCTCAAATATAATCTTAGTAATACAAAAAAATTCAACTATGGTAATTTGATATTGAAAATGACAGTAAAAAAGTAATGACAAATTAAAAACATTGTGTCACTTTATAATTCTAAAATGAAAATGTTTCTATAATTTTAAAACGGGTTAAAAAGAAAAATGTATATCTAATTTTTGAAATAAATAGTATTATTTATTTTTTCTTCAACTATATTTTAAAAAACAAAAACTCGTAAAAGAACTTGTAGTCAGTGGCGGAACCAGAACACTTTTATAGGGGGGGTCAAAATACATCAATAAAAAAATTATTTATTAACGCTTGGAGTACTTCTTTTAAATTCATTTTGCACAATTATAATTGTATATCCTAATTACATAATACTACACACCTCAAGACTAGACAAATGAAAACATCATAAAATTACATCAAAAACAAGTGAGCCCATTACAGGTCAGCCCATATATGGGCCCAACAACGGGAATGAGCTCACATTGAGTAGCCCACGAGTGGCAACCAAATTTGAAAGTCAGCAATTTGAAATTTGGAAACACCTATGGGTCCCATGTCAGCCAAAAGTCAGCAGCTCACTACCCAAACACTCGCGCACTACCACCGGTGAAAACAGATACTGGCGACAAATCTGACAGCAACCCAACCTTCAGCCAAGACTCTCAAGACTCTCCGGCGACAAATCCGACAACAACCCAGACTCCTCCAAATTCTCCCTCGTCGCTGGAGATTCCAGGAGGGTCATATGCTCCCCCTCGACCCCCTGGTTCCGTCTCTGCTTGTAGTTTATCTGTTCAACTTATAATGTTAGTTGGTCTACGAGATTATGGAGAGTTTAATTTCTAGATGCATATAAATTTTTTTTTTGTGTACAAATAGCTTATTCTTAAATCTAAGAACACAATGTATTTGAGTCACAAAAGCAACGTTTGAAGGTTAAATGTACCGATGGGACTGGAGTTTGCAGCAGTGAAATGTAAGAACTTACATATTTACATACTCGTTTTAATCAGTTAATGGAAGACTCATTAACCTTCTTCAACAATGTTGCTTGATAAAATATGTAATGATTTAAATTTGGATGGACAAGATTTATAATCATGAGCAGATTCAGGAATTTTTTTTAACAGGGATGGATTTTAATTAATTTTTTGTTGAAGTTAAATAAAAAAAATTAAAATAATAATAATATTAAGTAATCATAATAATGTTTACAAATTGCAATAAATATTCATAATTCAAAATAAAAAAGGAATTTCAAATAAAAAATATTTAGAAACTTATTTCGATTATTTATCATAGTTCAATTTGAACGATTCTCCAAATACTCAAAGCCTCAAACCAAATTTGTTTACTATATTCAAACAAAACCATGAATTAATTTTAAAGCATAAACTAATTTTGATATTTTTATAAGTTTCAAATAAGTTTTACTTGAAATAAGAGAAATAAATCATCCAAAATTTATACTCAGAACACCAATAATTATACATGTCCAATAATTAGATTCGAGGAAATAAAGTAATTATAACAACTATAAATGAGGGAATAAGGGACTGCTAAAGGCTCATAGTCATTTTTTATTTTTTATTTTCCATTATAAAATAAGGCAAAATCATTGTAAGCTATCACAATAAAAGACATAAACTATCCAACCAAAATGATTCCATTTTCAATTGAAGATCAAACAACACTGTTAACGCCAAAATCTTTCCACGCGCCTCAATCACGTAAAAGCGCGTCCTATCCTGCACATTAAACACGTCAATACCAGAAGATTGACGGTTTGGACCATCGGGGGATAGCTTCGGCATAAGAGTCAGTACAGGCAGATACAAGGATAACAATGAAGGTGTTTAACTCTAATATTTTGATAATAAAAATAACAGTTACCTCTCTTTTTCC
Organism: Panax notoginseng; assembly: GCA_016801055.1. Taxonomy (NCBI): domain Eukaryota; kingdom Viridiplantae; phylum Streptophyta; class Magnoliopsida; order Apiales; family Araliaceae; genus Panax; species Panax notoginseng. The sequence goes on along the minus strand of CM029012.1, from coordinate 136,063,216 downwards.
CCCCTCTGAATGATCATTATTCCCACCGTTCTTCTTTTGATCGCCCTCGGCTCTATCTTTGTCTTTCTCCTTCATTTTGTCTGAAGAAGGACGTTTTAAACTATTCATAGCTTCTTCCACCACAATATAACCCTCGATCTTTTCAAACGCTTCGCCTAAGCTCTTCGGATGATTGAACATCAGCTTCTTCACCAACTTTTCTGACTTCACCAGGTCCAAACCATTTTGAAATAGCCCAACAGCCTGAAGATCGTTGAGATCAGTCACCTGGCCAATCGCTTCTCTGAATCTCTTTACATACTGGCTCAAAGACTCATTCGAATATTGACGAACTTGAGCCAACGAGCCAGTAGGCTTTCTTCTCCTCTTGTTGCTTCCAAAACGTGCATGGAATTTGCTACATAAATCCACCCAAGAGGAAATGGAATCTGAAGGTAAAGTACCCATCCACTGCCTAGCATCCTTCCCTAATGTCGTCACAAAAGTTTGACACTTGGCAGCGTCTGAAAAATCGTAATAATCCATCAACCTATCAAACGCCTGGCTGTGGTCATATGAATCTCTGGAACTATCATAACTTTTCATGTAAGGAAGCTTCTTAATAGGATCGGCCTTGTAACGCCCCCAAAATAGGTCCATTCCATCCAACCCATTCTGAGTCGCCAAATACATGGTACAGAAAACAACTACAACTTTATTACAACAATTGTCGTATAAAATACAACAACACATATGCTGTGAGTTTGGATACAAATATATACTAAATGTGACTCATGTCCCAACCGTGGACAGCACCTCACAATGACACCTTACATAAAGGTATAGTCAAAAACTGTTTTAGAAATTAGAATCTTTGGGAAATGCTCAAGGAAACCTTCGTACATGGGAGGCCATGCGTCTAGGTTGTGATAGATATCATATGGCCACAGAATTATCCTTGGTTGACCCAATATACCCCAAAGAAAATCGAGAAGATTACTATCATATTCTTCCCAATAGTGAGTCTTCTCTTGACTTATCATTATCTCCACTGTCTCTAATTGAGAATTATACTTCAAACAAACACCAAGATTATATAGGTAGTGCTCGTAAATATACTCAACAAGTGGATGAGCACAATCCTGTCTTATGATGACACGAGGTTGTATTGCATTAGACATCTTGTATAGTAGTGGCAAAATACCCTTTCAACGTTGGGTTCGCCTCACCCTATTGGATTCACCAAATATAACTACTAAATGAACCTTTCTATACTGCTTAGGGAGAACTCCACAGCTAGAGACTACCGTTCTATTCCCTTGTTACCCCCGCTCGACCCAGCTACACTCTTATTACCTGAAAAGGAATTGTGAAGCAAAAGGGTGAGCATAACTAGCCCAGTAAAGAATATCATGACTAAAGATAATTAAATTATCAATAGCCTTCATCAGTAATAAATCAGAGATTTAGAACATATGGTAGATGATAAAACTTCTCAACCATAGTTGCAGCAGAACGAGCAATCCATTAGAAGAGTCAAATAGACTATAAAGTCTATTATCTTCTCAACGTTAAAAGTCCACCAACAATATTTTATCCCTGTAACATCAATCAACAATTCCTGTCCACAATCACGTGTATAACTCATAATCGTAATTGTAGTTCTAAATTCCTTTTCTCATCCAGGACAAAGATAATTTTTATCACCTGAAACATCAAACATCATGGTTATACCAAATCACAGTTCATATTCATAATCATACTAATAAATTAATCTCTGCACTACGGCCCAAAGATATTTATCAACAAGTCATCTTTGCACTACATGCCAAAGATATTCAACAACAGATCATCTTTGCATTACGAGCAAAAGATATTCAGCAACACCTCATCTTTGTACTACAGGCCAAAGATATTCAACAACAAGTCATCTTTGCATTACGAACCAAATATATTCATCAATAATTCATCTTTGCACTACGGGCCAAAGATATTCATCAATAATTCATCTTTACACTTCAGGCCAAAGATATTTCTCAACAGTTCATATTTACACTACAGGCCAAATATATTCATATATCAAAGAAATATATAATCATTTTAGAACTCATATAAACAATAATTATAACCATGTTGATCAATTCACCTTTGCACTTAAGCTAAATATATTCAATTATAAATTCAATGGTCATGATCATACCAGTCACAATTCAACTTTTCCACTACTGGCCAAAGAGAACCCTAGTCATGATCATATCAATAATCTACCCATCTTTACACTCAAGTCAAAGAGAAATTTTATCACTAAGATTATAAAAATGATATATAAAAATAATATGATCAAAACACGAATTTAATTTCAAGAGTAAGATTCATAAATCAACGGTAATTTGGTCAGAAAAAGAAATTAATTTTGTCGTGAATAGTAACTCATGAATAGTAACTCGTGAATAGTAACCCCGACTCAAAAAGGTAGAAATTCCACAATAAAATCTATACCAATATTTCGGTATAATGATATTGAAAGAATAACATTTCTTTAACTTATAAACAATTTATTTTAAATTGTTTACACTTTATTAAATAATATATTTAATCATCATAAAATGCCAAACTCATAAAATTTTATTACCAATAATCAAAACCCTCATCAAAAATCTGCATATACCTCATATAGGATTCTCAAGCCATAAAATCCTATTTTCCAATTTTCTTACTTCATATAACATATTTAATTTATTTACTCATAACTAGTCTATTTTCATGAAAAATACCAAATCAGTTCCAAAAATATTTCTTTTCTGGAATTTAGCAGAATATAGTCCCATATTGAACATATATTTTTCTCAGAATTTTTAAAATTCATTTACTATTTTTCATATGGCCAAAACCGCCGAATATTTAGACATTTATCATAAATTATACTTTTATCCAAAAACTCCAAAATTCAAAGAGTATACTGATATTATATAGATATACTTCTAATAAAAATCTCATCAATTTTGGAATTAACCACAAGGAGTTATAAGCGGTTACTTTTAAAATAGTCTTTTCCCGTAAAATTCATAACTCTTAATCCATACATCTAAAAATCACCATTTTTGGACACAATCAATAAAACTCATCAAAATATCATTTCAAATTTTTCTAGAATTTTCTGAAGGTCAGAAGAATTACGAACTGAAAAACATAATAACCCTTAAAATCCCTTACTATCCCTTAGCTCGAAAGAGCAGCACTTCTGACTGGATATCGGATATGACGCTGAAGAAAACTTGCACTGATGAATAGCAACTCACCAAGTATCTATATACTCACAAAATACACTCGATAATCTAGAGAGAAAAAGAGAGAAAACTTATGAATTCTGGTATGATTTTCAATTCTAACTTAGCCCTCTATTTATAGGAAAATGTTAGCACGCCGAAGCAGACTTAACCTGCAACCTGATGGCTTTACCTACTACTATTCCTACCCACCACATTTGAATAAAAATCTCAGCACATTTCTTCACCAACCAAGAGTGGGGCCCACCAATTCTAGAATTTTCCACCAAAATGATAAACTCTGAAAATTTAACAATTTCTGAACCAGTCATCTCGTAAAATTCATAATAAATCATACGTTCATTTTTAACGGTTCAAAATTTGTGGACATATACTCAACTTATATATGTATAACATATCCAAAAATTTTCACGATCCAACGGTCGGATTAAAAATTATAACCCCCGCAAAATATCTCAAAAATCCTGATTTTTAATACCTCCATTCCGACAAAAATACTGATAAAAATCTCAACATTAACTCCTTCATTTTTAACCACAAAAATATATTCCTCATTTATATCCACATAAAATAAATATTTCCTTATCATATGAATCAATAATTAATTATTCACAAATAATATTACAGAATCACATTTATGACAACCATGCCGTTCCCAGGAAAGAGGGGGCTTTTCAATAAAAAATTTTCCTTACTGGCGCGCAATTAGGTGACCAAACCTCTCCTTAGACAGAACTTTCTAGACATTGCCAATAATGTTATCTAATAATATTATTCAAATAATATAAATTATTGATCTGATAATGGGAAATACTGTGCAGTGACAATTATTGAACAACAATAATATAAAATTTTAACATATCAATTATTGAATCAATAAAATAAAATATTGAACAGTAATTACTGTAATAATTATTGAGTAGTGCCTTCTTACGTAAGAATTAATAATTTCAAAAATACTGTGCGATACCGTGTGCTACTGAGCAATAACACGTATTACTGTATTTTAACCATCGGGTATTCCAACAGTGTTAACGGTAACAACTACGCCGTTATTTGTAAAAACTCAAATTTGTCGTTTTCTTCATCCGATAGTTATTCTGTTATGGGGCCCACAAATGGCTGCGCCGTCGTACGAATATTCCCCGACAGAAAGAATATTCCACGGCCAAACGAATATTTCCCGACAACAATGAATATTTTATAACCACTTGTGTACGAAAAAAAAAATTTCATATATCACCCTTAACTTTAACATTTATCAATTTAACCATTTACTGAATAGTAATTATAAGAAAAATTGAATACTTTTATTTCATAAAATTTGGGGTCTTACAATCTCCCCTCCTTATGAAATTTCGTCCCCGAAATTTACGTACCTGGTATTTCAAAAAGTTGAGAATACCTTGCTTTCATTTCAGATTCCATCTTCCTTGTCATCATAATTTTTTTATTGCTCATCTCCTGTATTTCAGATATCATTCTAGAATACAGTTTCAAAATAAGGGTTAATTGAACAAATTAACATATCACATAATATCCCGATATTATGACTGACCAACAAATAAGCTTAGGTAGGACACACTAGCGAATAATTTACTCATCTCTCCCCTCCTAGTTCTATTTCCCGATCTCTGCCAAAGATCATATCCCTAAGCTCTGATACCAAAATGTAACGCCCCCAAAATAGGTCCATTCCATCCAACCCATTCTGAGTCGCCAAATACATGGTACAGAAAATAACTACAACTTTAATACAACAATTGTCGTATAAAATACAACAACACATATGCTGTGAGTTTGGATACAAATATATACTAAATGTGACTCATGTCCCAACCGTGGACAGCACCTCACAATGACACCTTACATAAAGGTATAGTCAAAAACTGTTTTAGAAATTAGAATCTTTAGGAAATACTCAAGGAAACCTTCATACATGGGAGGCCATGCGTCTAGATTGTGATAGATATCATATGGCCACAGAATTATCCTTGGTTGACCCAAAATACCCCAAAGAAAAACGGGAAGATTACTATCATATTCTTCTCAATGGTGAGTCTTCTCTTGACTTATCATTATCTCCACTGTCTCTAATTGAGAATTATACTTCAAACAAACACCAAGATTATATAGGTAGTGCTCGTAAATATACTCAGCAAGTGGATGAGCACAATCCTGTCTTATAATGATACGAGGTTGTATTGTATTAGACATCTTGTATGGTAGTGGCAAAACATCCTTCTAACGTTGGGTTCGCCTCACCCTATTGGATTCACCAAATATAACTACTAAATGAACCTTTCTATACTGCTTAGGGAGAACTCCACAGCTAGAGACCACCGTTCTATTCCCTTGTTACCCCCGCTCGACCCAACTACACTCTTATTACCTGAAAAGGAATTGTGAAGCAAAAGGGTGAGCATAACTAGCCCAGTAAAGAATATCATGACTAAAGATAATTAAATTATCAATAGCCTTCACCACTAATAAATCAGAGATTTAGAACATATGGTAGATGATAAAACTTCTCAACCATAGTTGCAGCGGAATTAGTAATCCATTAGAAGAGTCAAATAGACTATAAAGTCTATTATCTTCTCCACGTTAAAAGTCCACCAATAATGTTTTATCCCTGTAACATCAATCAACAATTCCTGTCCACAATCACGTGTATAACTCATAATTGTAATTGTAGTTCTAAATTCCTTTTCTCATCCAGGACAAAGATAATTTTTATCACCTGAAACATCAAACATCATGGTTATACCAAATCACAATTCATGTTCATAATCATACTAATAAATTAATCTCTGCACTACGGCCCAAAGATATTTATTAACAAGTCATCTTTGCACTACATGCCAAAGATATTCAACAACAGGTCATCTTTGCATTACGAGTCAAAGATATTCATCAACACCTCATCTTTGCACTACAGGCCAAAGATATTCAACAACAAGTCATCTTTGCATTACGAGCCAAAGATATTCATCAATAATTCTTCTTTGCACTACGGGCCAAAGATATTCATCAATAATTCATCTTTACACTACAGGCCAAAGATATTCCTCAACAGTTCATATTTGCACTACAGGCCAAATATATTCATATCTCAAAGAAATATATAATCATTTTAGAACTTATATAAACAATAATTATAACCATGTTGATCAATTTACCTTTGCACTTAAGCTAAATATATTCAATTATAAATTCAATGGTCATGATCATACCAGTCACAATTCAACTTTTCCACAACTGGTCAAAGAGAACCCTAGTCATGATCATACCAATAATCTACCCATCTTTACACTCAAGTCAAATAGAAATTTTATCACTAAGATTATAAAAATGTTATATAAAAATAATATGATCAAAATATGAATTTAATTTCAAGAGTAAAATTCATAAATCAACGGTAATTTGGTCAGAAAAAGAAACCAATTTTGTCGTGAATAGTACCCGTGAATAGTAACTCATGAATAGTAACTCGTGAATAGTAACTCCGACTCAAAAAGATAGAAATTTCACAATAAAATCCATACCAATATTTCGGTATAATGATATTGAAAGAATAACATTTCTTAAACTTATAAATAATTTATTTTAAATTGTTTACACTTTATTAAATAATACATTTAATCATCATAAAATACCAAACTCATAAGATTTCATTACCAATAACCAAAACCTTCATCAAAAATCTGCATATACCTCATATAGGATTCTCAAGCCATAAAATCCTATTTTCCAATTTTCTTACTTCATATAACATATTTAATTCATTTACTCATAACTAGTCTATTTTCATAAAAAATACCAAATCAGTTCCAAAAATATTTCTTTTCTGGGATTTAGCAGAATATAATCCCATATTGAACATATATTTTTATCAGAATTTTTAAAATTCATTTACTATTTTTCATATGGCCAAAACCGCCGAATATTTAGACATTTATCATAAATTATACTTTTATCCAAAAATTCTGAAATTCACAGAGTACACTGATATTATATAGATATACTTCCAATAAAAATCTCATCAACTTTGGAATTAACCACAAGGAGTTATAAGCGGTTACTTTTAAAATAGTCTTTTTCCGTAAAATTCATAACTCTTAATCCATACATCCAAAAATCATCATTTTTGGACACAATCAATAAAACTCATCAAAATATCATTTCAAATTTTTCTAGAATTTTCTGAAGGTCAGAAGAATTATGAACTGAAAAATATAATAACCCTTAAAATCTCTTACTATCCCTTACCTCGAAAGAGCAGCACTTCTGACTGGATATCGGATATGACGTTGAAGGAAACTTGCACTGATGAATAACAACTCACCAAGTATCTATATACTCACAAAATACATTCGATAATCTAGAGAGAAAAAGAGAGAAAACTTATGAATTCTGGTGTGATTTTTAATTCTAACTTAGCCCTCTATTTATAGGAAAATGTTAGCACGCCGAAGCAGACTTAACCTGTAACCTGATGGCTTTACCTGCTACTATTCTCACCCACCATATTTGAATAAAAATTTCAGTACATTTTTTTACCAACCAAGAGTGGGGTCCACCAATTCTAGAATTTTCTACCAAAATGATAAACTCTAAAAATTTAACAATTTCTGAACCAGTCATCTCGTAAAATTCATAATAAATCATACGTTAATTTTTAACGGTTCAAAATTTGTGGACATATACTCAACTTATATATGTATAACATATCCAAAAATTACCACGATCCAACGGTAGGATTAAAAATTATAGCCCCCGCAAAATATCTCAAAAATCTTGATTTTTAATACCTCGATTCCGACAAAAATACTGATAAAAATCTCAACATTAACTCCTTCATTTTTAACCATAAAAATATATCCCTCATTTATATCCACATAAAATAAATATTTCCTTATCATATGAATCAATAATTAATTATTCACAAATAATATTATAGAATCACATTTATGACAACCAGGCCGTTCTCAGGAAAGAGGGGGCTTTCCAATAAGAATTTCTCCTTACTGGCGCGTAATTAGGTGACCAAACCTCTCCTTAGACAGAACTTTCTAGACATTACCAATAATGTTATCTAATAATATTATTCAAATAATATAAATTATTGATATGATAATGGAAAATACTGTGCAGTGATAATTATTGAACAACAATAATATAAAATTTCAACATAACAATTATTGAATCAATAAAATAAAATATTAAACAGTAATTACTGTAACAATTATTGAGTAGTGCCTTCTTACGTAAGAATCAATAATTTCAAAAATACTGTGCAATACCGTGTGCTATTGAGCAATATCGCGTATTACTGTATTTTAACCACCGGGTATTCAAACAGTGTTAACGGTAACAACTACGCCGTTGTTTGTAAAAACTTAAATTTGTCATTTTCTTCATCCGACAGTTATTCTGTTATGGTGCCCACAAATGGCTGCGCCGTCGTACGAATATTCCCCGACAGAAAGATTATTCCACGACCAAACGAATATTCTCCGACAACAATGAATATTTTATAACCACTTGTGTATTTTGAAAAAAATTTTCATATATCACCCTTAACTTTAACATTTATCAATTTAACCATTTACTGAATAGTAATTATAAGAAAAATTGAATACTTTTATTTCATAAAATTCGGGGTCTTACAGGCCTTCTCTTTAAGAATCTCTGAGGAAAAAGGAGACGACTTTTTTTCCCGAAGTGTCTTTTACTTGTTGAACTTCGGCTAGTTGCTTCCGAAGTTCCTTTAACTCCTTAACCAAGAACTCCACTCCTTCCGGTTGTGGGGAGGCTTCTTTCTTCGGGGAGATTTCCTTCTTCTGAGCAGACTAACCTTTCCCAACTGAATCCGCAGCTTTAGACGAACTTTTTCGATGATGAGTATCCGTAGGGCGGTGTACCCTATTCGGATTCTCAGGAGTACGGCTTCTGGATCTAATTCGGTGTTGAGCTCTTTCACTATAGCTAGAATACTCATGGCAGGGTGCCTTCTTTGTATTCTCGGGGGTATGTCCTCTTGACTTGCTCTTTTGCTTACTTCGACCATATTCCCTAGAATTCACAGGGCGGTGTACCCTCCTCAGATCTTCAGGAGTATGGTTCTTTGATCTTCTTTGGTCCTGCGAGCGACTTCGATATATTTCCCCAGAGTGCATAGGCTCTATTCCTCTTCTAGAGCGTCTCTCCAGAGATCTACCCCGTTCTTTAGGTCGGGTATGGCTAGACGCTTCATCCTCCATCTCAGCCAAATGAACCATTTGTTCAGCAATTTCTTCCCTCTGCTTCAGAAGAACTTCTAAAGCTTTATCAGCTTCTTCGGCCATCTTGGCCAACTTGGATGATCAATTAACCTGACCACTTCGGTACTGGGTTCTAGGTGGTGTGCTTTCTACCCTTTTCCAATCTTGACCAGGTCTTTTATCAGTAATATAAATTAATCTTCTTTTGACATCACCATGGGCCTTTGCATGAGAACCTTCAGAAATGTCTCGTGATGCAGTACTATCATGATTGCTTTTTGAAGGACCCAGCCTATCCTTGACAGAGACTCGTTGTATAGACGAACTCACAGCCATCGGCTGCCCTTCAGGGGTAACTGTTCTACTCCTTACCATAACTTCCAATGTAAAACAGTTAAAATGTGTGATTGAAATCCAAAAACACTAGACAACCCTCTTTCTAGCGCCAATGTTAACGCCAAGATCTTTCCACGCGCCTCAATCACGTAGAAGCGCATCCTATCCTGCACATTAATCACGTCAATACCAGAAGCTTGACGACTTGGACCGTCGGGGGATAGCTTCGACGTAAGAGTCAGTACAGGCAGATACAAGGATAACAATGGAGGTGTTTAGCTCTAGTGTTTTGATAATAAAAATATCAATTACCTCTCTTTTTCCTCCCCTCTGCTATCATATACTACTCTTTTTGTCCTGCATGCTGCCGACCTGCCTGACACCATCCCACTGGTGGTAGCTCACCTGCTAATCTTATCACCCTTTTTCCACCGCCGGCTGATTCTGTCTAATCCTCATTAATGAAATGCAGGAATAACAGTCAAAGTTTATCTTTGTCATTATCACCGGTCAAAGCCCAAAGTAAAACCATATTCATCCAATATTGCGGCCCAATGACCCGACCCACTCCACTACCCCAGTCTAAAGGCCAGGCCCTGTGGCTCGGTCCAATATGGCTAAAATATTATGGCCCAACAAACCCAAAAATAAAAATCCAATCAGACCAAACAAACAATAACCACAGTTAACTAAATCAATAAAAAAAATAATTCAAATTTGAATTAAACAATCTTTCACAGTTGATTAACATTCAAAACCAAAAACTATATAAAAAATACTTCTAAAATTTCACCAAACTTTAAAACTAAGAAGATTTTGTATTTGTATTTAAAATTGGTTTATGAATTTTTTTCTCCTCCAAATTTAACTCTTCAATTAATTTGTCCCCTTAAATTTATTAATTTATATATTTGTCATGTCCCTATACCTATAAATTTTTTTCCCAACATGGACAGTTGTCTATGCTGCCCTTTAAATAGATCCGTAATTGTGTATAATACCTACCCTTATTTTACTGGAGTGTGCCAAATGCACTTATACATACATAATATAAATATACATGTAGATAATTGATTTTTAGACAAATGAAGCCCAAAAAAGGAAGTTTGTTAATCAGCATTTTGGCTAAAATATCCTATAAATATGTAAATAGAAGGAAATGGTAATTTAAATAAATAGGATGTGTTATCATTTGTGGACATATTTTGTGTAATGTCACAAGCCCAAATTCACTTGCTCATGTGTACCACGGATTTTACAGACCACCACATGTCCAATTCAAAAGTTATGAATTTTGGATGCACGTGAGTAGTAAGTTTAACCTTAACTTATAGGGTTATTTGCACTACTATACAACAATTAAAAAATAATTATAAGATTTGTGCATCTACAAAATAATTACAAAAAGAGTGCAACATAATAACCACTTTAGATCATTCAATTTCAAAGAAATAAGGAAACACTGAATTCAAAGAGAAGTTACTGCCATGTAAGAGTTCCAATTTATGTAGCTAAACCTTCATACAAAGGTAACCATTTTAATTTTTGTGGGTAACCAAATAGTCATAAAAAAAATAAGGAACGAAAAGAACGCCGACAGAAATCAAAAAGAGAAGAAGAGAAATTTGGTTTCCAAGTTCCCAAATGAGAAAATAAGGGTTTTCAGCTAAATAAACCTTCAGTAAAAAAGAGAGAGAAACGACAAAGGGTATCCGAAATGTCATGTAAGAGTTCTTATTTATGTAGCTGCTGGTTACTTATAAATAACCTTTTAAAAATAAAATTATTTTGAATATGGTGCAGTTGGTAGCCAAACTTTTATACAAAGGTAACCATTTTAGTTTTTGTGGGTAACCAAATAGTCATAAAAAAATAAGGAACAAAAAGAACGTCGACAGAAATCATAAAGAGAAGAAGAGAAATTTGGTTTCCAAGTTTCCAAATTAGAAAATAAGGATTTCCAACTAAAGAATCTTTCAGTAAAAATGAGAGAGAAACGACAAAGAGTATCTAAAATGCTATGTAAGAGTTCCCATTTTTGTAGCTTCTTGTTACTTATAAATAACATTTTAAAAATAAAATTATTTTGAATATGGTGTGGTTGGTAACCAAACCTTCATAAAAAGGTAACCATTTTAGTTTTTGTGGGTAATCAAATAGTTATAAAAGAATAAGGAACGAAAAGAACGCTGACATAAATCAAAAAGAGAAAAAGAGAAATTTGGTTTTCAAGTTCTCAAATTAGAAAATAAGGGTTTCCAACTAAAGAAACCTTCAAAAATGTACTGGCCGTTGACGCGGCTGGGAAGGAAGACGATGGGGCAAACAGCACCGGTAGCTCAGTTCCGGGTGGATCCAATGCCAGGTGGCTCGACGATGACGTCATAGACAATACAAGAGACAACTATAAAGTAGGTGAGGAGGATGAGAGATCGAGTAGACAGTCATGGCAAAGGGAAAAGAGAAAGATGGGAGCTTCAGTCGGAGGCGCAGTGGGCGGAGTAAGCAGTAGGGCAGGATTTTGAGGATGTTAAAGATTGGATCCATGGAGGAGGGTTCGGTTGAGGTGCAGTGGGTTAGGGTTTCTGATTTTGGGTGCTCAGGAGGAGTGTGATTGTGAGGTTACAAATGCACTAATTTTATAAATAAAATATTAAAAATATATTAATTCTGTAAATATTTTCTGAATACACTTTTGTTGTAATTTTTTCTAAAAATGTACTAGGAAGTGTAAATAACCCTAACTTATACTCTTCTTATTGCCACTAGTGTGACTAGAGCCGGTTCTGAATTTTCTAAGAATAAATAATTTATCAACTAATTAATTTTATTAAAATTATAAGAATTTACAAAAGAGAAGGAATAACACTTTGGGACCTCATTAAAACCTTGTTTGGAGAAAATTCAATGGGATAAAACCCCAAACGAAAAAAAAAGAGTACCCCGAATTGTAAACATTGCATTAAAAAAATGAAAACTACATATTTGAGTCTACATGTTTCCTTCCGAATATCCATACGCATTTCTTGATTTAATCAATCATCTTTTCATCCTCCACAATTAATCGAAACAAAGAATCATCACATGTACCTACAGAATAAAAATAACAATGAAATCTGAACCACAAAACTGTTAGAATATTTTATTTCCTTATATGACCTCTACTATTTATGTAATTATTGGGCTTACATATTGTATTAATTTAATTATTTTATTTATGAGTTTGGTAATTAATTTTGTGGCCTATAAATAATATTACTAATAGTGCTTGGCATAATGGGCCCTAGGGTTTCATAATCTTGATGGACGATTTTGACCATTAGCTATTCTATAAATAAAATAGTTAGGGTTTGGTTTTAATTATCGTCTCAAGAATTTTATGCACACCTATACATCTATCGTAAAAATTGAGAGAGACAATTGAAGACTTTCACCCTTAAGCACAGCGGAAGCATGATACATACAAGATGACTTCTCTTAATTAATATAAGTATTTAATATTATGATTATTAATTTTTATTTTTATTCTATGCAATAGCACGTTCCGATATAATTATTTAACATCTGGTATCAGAGCTGTGGTTACGCTATTGCATGGAATAAATTAATTATATTGTTATGCTAGAATTTTTTCTTTAATTCTACATATTCTCTTTATTGGTATAATATAGAACTATTCAATATTTTAAGGAATTTTCGAATGGAAATAAATTTTTATGAAAAGTAATTTGTAATCTGATTCGTAAACTGATTATGATTCCTCATGTCTTTCGGAAATTAACGATTATGTTTCTGCTGCGTTGTATTCATGAAATTAAACGTGAATGCTTGTGATAATATTCTTTCAGAATATATAGATTCATTCTCGAAATACATGATTGTATATACATCAAGTATTATTTATAAATGTTGAACATGAATTCATGTTTTATGAATATTGGCTTATCTGCTTATGTTGATAGTTATTTTTTTTATCACGCCAAATTAATATTTGATTCATATAATGACAATATGTATTTAGTTTGAAATTTATTTGAATATATTATAATCAATTAATGTTCATAATTATATATTTTAATTTAAGATTCTAGAACATGATATGATATATTATTAGGGTTTTTAAGTTGTTACATGTAAATAATAAATAATATTAATTTTCAAACTTGATTAATATATTGTTTTAAATAAAATTGAATTTGATAATAATATTTTACATGTATGCGTAACTCTTTTATTGTTAAAATTAATAATCAACCCAACGGAGGATTATTAATTGAAACAATTAAAGATTAAGAAAAGTCACATAATGTTACATTTAATAAATAAATATTTTAATTTTACCCAACGAAAAAATTAGAATTAGAATTTATTAAATGAAATTTTATTGCATAAGTAACATGTTTATTTCGTTTCTACTCAACGATGATGCGTGGTTAAATGTATTTTGCATTATATTATAGGGATGTTATTAACATATTATTAATTGGACCAACGAAAGATTGATAATTATGCATGAACATCTTATTAAAATCTATTTTTGGGTGTTATAGATAGATTTTATGTAACTAACTGCTTGCCCTACAGTTGGTTTTATTATGATTAATTATTAAGTTGCATATTGTGGATTTCTTTTAGTTTTTTGTAAGCATGCTTATGAGCTTGATTATGTTTCAACATTGACTCCAACTAGTATTTATGGGCATTTCTCTGGAATTGAAGTCTTGAATGGAACTAATTTTACTGCTTGGAAAGAGCAAGTAAAAATTATTCTCGGCGCTATGGATTTGGACTATGTACTACGAGTGGATCATCCTGCTCCACTTACAGCTACTAGCTCAATTGAGTAAAAGGCTATTTATGAAAAGTAGGAGCGATCAAACCACATGTCCCTTATGATTATGCAAAACTCTATCACGACAGCCATTCGAGGAGTCATTCCTGACTCTAAGAATGTTAAAGAGTACTTAACTTCAGTCGAGGAACAATTTCTTCTAAAACTCAAGCAAGTACCCTTACTTTGAAAATGCTTACTAGCAGGTATGATGGGGTTAGTGGAGTGCGCAAGCACATTATGATGATGAACAACATGACCTTTAAATTAAAGGGTATGGACATGACAATTTCTGAGGGTTTTCTTGTTCACTTCATTATGACTTCTCTTCCTGCACATTTTGATCCATTTAAGATCAATTATAACACGTACAAAGAAAAGTGGAAGATGAGCGAGTTAATTGTCATGTGTGTTCAAGAAGAAGAAATGCTTAAGATTGAAAAACCTAATGTTACTCATTTGATTACCACTGGATTCCATAAGAAGAAGGCTTATAAAAAATGGCAAGGTTTTAAGAATAATTATAAGTCAATTTCTACCAAAATAAATAAGGCAAATTATTTAGGTAACAACTCTAAGACAGGTCCTAAATATCACTTCTGTAAGAAGCAAGGACATATTCAGAAAGACTGCCCTAAGCTCAGAGAATGGCTTGAAAAGAAAGGGATTCCTTTCAAAGAAGACACTCCGAAAGAGGGAAAGGACCATTAAAGTTCGCAATGGAGAGTTTATACAAGTTGAAGCTGTAGGAACTCTTCCTTTAGTTTTGGAGAGTGGTTTCACCTTGTATCTATATGATACTCTTTATGTTCTCAGTATGACACGTAATTTAATTTATGTATCTAAACTTGACATTAACGGTTTTTCGTTTAAGTTTGGGAATAATAAAATAATTATTTATTATTACTCTCATGTTATCGGTTCTGGCTCTTTAGAGGGAAACCTCTATAAGATAAATTTGGATAATGTCTTTGTTGAATCCTTGTGAACAATGAATGTGATAGAAAGAACATCTAATAGTGGAAATAAAAGAAAACTAGATAACGAGAATTCTTCAAAATTATGGCATCAATGCTTAGGCCATATTTCAAAAGACTGAATGCAACGTCTTATAAATGATTGAATTCTTCATTCACTTGAATTTTCTGATCTTGACCAAAAAATTAAAGTAGTGAGACCAGATAGAGGCGGAGATACAGGTCATAATCCTGGTCTATTTGCCTTATCTTTTCAAGAAAATAGCATCGTCACTCAGTATACAATGCCTGGCACACCGCAGTAGAATGGTGTAGCTGAGAGGCGAAATCGTACACTTATGGATATGATACGTAGTATGTTATGCAATTTCAGCTTACCTATATTTTTGTGTATTGAGGCATTAAAGACAGCTGCTCATATTTTAAATCGGGTTCCTAGCAAATCTGTCCTTAGCACTCCTTATGATATTTGGACAGGTAGGAAACCTAGTTTAAAATATTTACGGGTATGAGGCTATCCAATCGAGGCTAAAATTTTAATCGACAAATAAAGAAATTTGACTCTAAAATCATTAGTCGCCATTTCACTGGATATATTAAAAGATCCAAGGGTTTTCGATTTTACTGTCCCTCACATACAATTAGAATTGTTAAGACTAGGTATGCAGAGTTTTTAGAGAATGGTGATTTAAGTGGGAGTGATGAGCCTAAAAAAATTGATCTTGAAGAAAATAGGTTTTATATTCCTAATCCTGTAATTCAAGATGGTGAGACACAACAACCTCCTATTGAGGCGAATGATTTCCCTGAGATAGCTGAGCCACCACCTAATGTTGAACCCCACATTATTGAAAATCATATTCTTGAAATTTTGCAACCTTTATGTATGCCCGAAAAACCTATAAAGCCTGTTAATTTTGATGATTTTTGTTGGTGTAAAATCCAATTACGCACAACACGCAAGTATACGTGATCAACAAGTAATATAATGATGAGAAAAGTATCGTTCCCATAGAGACTAGTATGAATTTTAATTTAACAATTACCAGTTTGATATTATTCCAATTTTATTAAACTATTCGAATTAAATATTATAATTAATAAAAACTAATAAATTAAAAATCCAAATTAAATCAATCACAAATTAAGAACTATAATTTCAAGCAGATAATGGAAAATTAGGCTTATAATTTTACTTTAAGTCTCACTCTAATTATCACACCTTTTTCTAGTTAAATTTACTACCTCAATTTATTAATCAAGAACACTTAAGTAGAATTAGCCATCTCTCGATGCACTAACACCATATTAACTTAAATTCACAAATTAATAGAATTAAGTCAAACACCCTAATCAACTAATTCACTATATCTCTATGTGAATTAAAATTAAAAATAGTTTAAATTTCAAGTTTTTTACCCGATTACATGCGATGTTAAGTATATCTCTATCCTAACATTAATCAAGAGTCCATTTAAACACATAATTCAAGAACACATGCTATTGTGATTAGGTCTAGATTCATATATCATATCTCAAATTCATACAAATTCACATAAAATTGGTGATCAAGCAATTCATAAATTAAATACGAATCACAATAGATAAACTGAATTGATAGTTTATTACACTGAAATCAAGGCATGAAAATTATCATTCAACACTAAAGATCCACTGCAAACCTAAAAAGTAATTTAGTTCATAATTAATAAATTAAAAACTGAATAAAGTAAAGAAATCATCGTCCCAATTACAAGAACTAAATTTAAAAAGAAGAATAGTAATACACCACCCTTTTTGGCCTTCAATTTTGCAATCTTCGTGAAATCGCCTTCCTTGCTTTTTTTTCCCTCCAATGATCTTCTCTCAATTAGAGCTCTCAAAAGTGTAATTGAATTGTAAGATTCCTTCAGTCCTCTCCTAGTTGTCATAAGTTAATTCCCCTGGCTGAATCAAATCCAATCCCAATCCACATCAAAGTCATCCCATCCAATCCAATTGGGAATTGTAATTAGAATCAAACTCCTTTTTGTACCCAATAAGTTTTTAGTTCCAAATATCCTAATTACTATGAAATAACTTCCTTGTCACACTCCTAACTTGACCCTATTACATAAAGAAGTCATAGATCCAAGTAAAACTCAAGTTCATGCATAAATAACCAACTCAGCAATTGCCCCGTCCGACCGACGCGCCTCGCGCCGGGTTCTTTATTATTGCAGCGCGCCAGCAATAAGTTTCCTTCATACAGCACGCCTCACGCCGTGTTCTATATAGCCTTGGCGCGCCCCGCGCCGATGATGCAGAATGTTAAATTTTCTTGAGATTTCTTCAAATGCCAACTTTTGGACGTCTTCACCCATTAACTTGTAAAAAGAACAAAAACCCATCAAAAGTAACATGAAATACTCAAAAACTAGCAACATACCAAGCTAAATAAGGTCAAATTGTAGGTTAAAACCCTACTCACCAAATTCTCCCAAACTTGAAACATTGCTTGTCCTCAAGCAAAATAATATACAATGCAAATGTAACTACTATATACCTACGAATCCAGCAGTAAGATAGAATATAGTCTAATCATACAGCCTAAGAGAAATCAAGCAAACACGATAGTATATCATATCTAGACCAATCAATAACTTCACAATCAATCATCAAATCTTAAATTGTTATTACTATAATATAGTGCGTGTGTGCTCAACAACCATACTAACTGATATAATGCTAAATACATCACATAATAGGCTTCTTTAAAGACATCATACAGTGTAAACTCACAAAATCCAAAAACAAGCTAGATCCAACTAAAGTCAAACATTTACCAAGTTCAAGAGTCCAAATGGGATACTTATGCTTTATTTTTCATTACGGGGGCTTTTTGCACTTTTTCTGTTTTATTCATTTTTTTATAATAAACTTTTCTCATGGCTGTGCAATGTCTTACTCCCTTAGGCTTTTCAATGCTACCTTAACTAGATTTCGACCAATGACTCCCAAACCATTAAGGCCTTAGGGCGCTAGGTCTAAAGGCATCCCCTCGGGCTTACTTACTCAAGTAATAAAGGCCACAAAACTAGACTAGCCACGATGTTTATACATAATTTTTTTAAAAAAATTATATATATCCCAAATTTTTTCCCAAACTTAGTTTCTTGTCTAAATCTAGCCATCTCCGCCTATTCATGTCTTTCTTTCATTCAGACTAGTATTATCCTTAAGAATTCTATTATGTGTCAATTTAAACTTAATCAGTCAACAAGATTATTCTAAAGTGCTAACATGATTATACTAGTTTCAAACAGAAAAAGATTCAATTCATAACAGGAGATCACATCAAAGCCTAAATAATCAATACTATACTTGTCTACACATTCCAACCTCATCATTGGCCAAAATAGACTTTTTCTATCTAATAACTGAATTCATGCAAGATGAACTAAATGCAAATGCAAAATAGGTTTTTTTTATATGCATGAAAGAATCAATCTAAATGCCATGATCTACAAAACAATTATATTAATTTATCAAAAACTAACTAGCATATCAAAAACTAACTAACATGAATATATAATCACCAACAGATTTAATTAATCAAGCAAAAGGAAAACCCCCCCAAACTTAATACAAGTAATGTCCCCATTACGATAATATAAAGAAATTAAAAGCACGAGGACTTCCCTGAAAGACGAGTCACTGCTCGTCGTCATCTGAAGGAGGGTATGCTGGGAGAACAGGAGGAACATGCATGGACACCAGACCGACACTTGGATTGCAGTGAGAAAATGCTTCAGCAAGAGTGTTGAAAGCGTTGACATTGTACTGATGCATCAAATCCTGACGTTGAGCCAACCATAAGAATCTATTCCGAGAAGAGGTCGCAGGCTCATGTTGTACTTCCATTGGATCAGCTATAATGGGGGGTATGGGTGGTCGAATCATGATATAACCTTCTCCTCTTAGATATGATCTTGCCCCATCCCATGCCCTGTACTTTTTAATGGTAGCATAGTCGATTATAGCAATTGGTTGTTGAATTGGTTCGGAGGAATGCCATTGCACTCCAGCTTTACGGCACAAATCGGTGATGAGAAATCCATGAAGAAGGCCCCCCGTGGTACTTCCCCGTAGCAGCCTATCGATCGATTCTTGAATGCATTCACCCACATCCACATTATAGAATACAACTGCATTATTCATCCGATAATGGTGGTGGACGATGCCATATAGAAACCGCGCCCGTTCCTTAGTCACATCATTCTGATGGCGTATGGGCATCAACTGGGCACAAATGAAGGCGTACCATGCTTTTCCATAACGACATAAAGTTGAGTGGGGAAAGCTTATCTTTTCATTCGTTCCATCTCGGGTAACCCATTGTGTTTCTGGTTTGCATAATCTTACAATCAGTTCATCTAAATCAGGAAAGCCGTCTTCATAGCGTGTATCTGTCGGTGTTTCAAGTCCAAAGTACTCGTTAATGGCATTGGCATGGAACGACACCTATTTACCCCGTAACATGACTGTGTGATCAACATGCTCAATTGCGTTGGCATAAAACTCCTTTACGATGTTAATCACCACGGATAGTGGCTGCTCCACTAATTGAAACCAGTTGCGTTCCACAATCATTAGCGCCATATCACCGTCAAGATTGGCATCTGGCTTCAATCCCCTTTCTAATACCAAAGTTTTCTTGTCAATGGTCGATTTGAACCTCGCTTCGACACATTCACTGACGAATTTGGTGCTATCAAATTGAGCCCGAGCAGTAGAAGTGGATGCACGAGGTCTCTTATGCAAAGACATGGTATTTTTAGTGTAATAGAGGGTGAAAAATTGGTTCAGGCAAATCGTCAAACAGTTGGCGGGTGTGAAGGCTAACACTCCCAAACTTAACTTCTTCAGACAAACTCTAGGCTAAAATACGAAATAATCCAATACACTCCTTGGGCAACAGTAGCCCAAGGATTTCCAACCAATGTTGTGAAAAAGAAAGAATATTCTCTACAGAACTAGGTTGCAACAATTTGGAATTACCTTATAGAAGAAAATATGTCTCCACACCATAGAGAGATGCCCAATTTGTGATAGAAATCCTTTGTAGTGGTTGAGAATGTGTGTAAATGTTTTTGGGAGGAGGAATTGAACTGGGTATGTAAGTGTGGTGCTTATCTCTTAGAATGGTTATGGCTAATTGAGGGAAGTAGAGTAGATATAGAAGAGGAATGGTGGAGGAATATAAAAAGAATGTGTATGTGGGGGAGTTATAGTGGTTATGGGTGAGTGGGATACTTTGAATTGAGCATGAATCTGAGAAGGTGTGTGGTGAATGTGGGCAATTTGAGATAAAATATGGTTTGGGAAGTAAGATGGAGAGATTGGAAGAAGTGGTGTAGTTAAATTTGAACATTATGGAAGTTATGGGGGAGTGGAAGAGTTTGAGTTGGGCAAGAAGTTGGGAAGGATTGGCGTTATGTGGGTTTATATTGGAAAAGGAGACGGCAAACAAGTTTTTAAAAACTAAACTTTCTAAGCGGCGCGGGGCAGCGGCGCGCCCCGCGCCGTTGATACTTTTTGGATGGCGCGGCCCGCTCTAGGATGAAAGTAAGTGAGACCAGTATGGCGCGCCCCACGTAGTATCTTAGTGTTCTCTGGCGCGCTCCGCGCTATGTGGACAGAAACTGGGTGCATGTTGGCGCGCTGTGATAACCCGAAAATTTATACGATTAATAAAATCTTAATTGATTAAATAAAGGTTGAATAATAAGACCTAGACTAAAAATAATGTATGGATTTAAAATTTTTTGTGTGAAATAATTATATGGTTTTGTGTATTGTTATATGTGGGTAAATGCATATGAATAATATGTGTTTGTTTTTATTTGTTTATTATAAATAAATAAAAGAAACTATGGTAAACTAATTATAAATTAGGAATAAAAAATTGAATAACTTAAGGGTTATGATACGAGAGAATATTAGTATATAAATATATACTAATTTTAAGAGATTTATTTTATACATCTCAGTTAATTAATTTTATAACCTAATTATAGTAAGTCTAATTGGGTTAAGAAATTAAGTGTATGTGAGTAATGAATTAAGTTATAATTGAGAAAATTAAAACCCTAATTAAATAATTAGGGTAGGATAAAAAATAAAAGTGTTGGACTATGTAAATTTTATATGGCCCAAAAGATTAAATTTTAAAAGCCCAATAGATCAAATAAGATGGCCCAAACTTAGCCAATTAGGGAGGGGTATTTTGGACCCTTAGTATATTAGATATTACAACAAAAACAAAACTAAACTTGGTAGATAATAAGGCCAAGTGGCCGGACATATGAGGAGGAGAAAGGAGACATGCATGTCATCATTTTACACCACACATTTGTAAAAGATTTTCCACCAACAAGCTAGGTGTCACTTTGTTTTTGAAGTCACATTATTTAATAATCTTCCATACATCTAAGTGGTGATTATTGAGAGAGAGAAAGAGATGAGAATATGTGGGAGATGTATATAGATATACATAATATATCTATACATATTTTTTCAACAAACAAAAAATCTAAGTCTTATCTTTTTCATTTCATTTTATTAACTAACATAAACTAAGAAAGAAAGAGAGAGACTAGAGAAGAAAGAGGAGAGAGACGGATGGAGTAAGGGAGCAAGGGGAAGTGACTTTGATTTTCTTTCTAATAAAATCATCTTTCACTTTGGAAGAATAAGGAAGTGTAGCCACAAATTAAAGGTATAAACCCCTTTTATTTATGTAATTTTTGATTATTGTAAATAAAATCTTGAATCTATGTTTCTAAACTCAAAAAGTATGAATATACATATTTATGAGTGCTTCATGTTTAGATATACCCATATTGGGTGTTATTTTAGTTGGAAATCAAAAGTAAAGAAAAGTGATTTTTCTAGTTTATAAACCATAAAATTTGTATGTACTTTGGATTTCCACCGTTTTTGATCTACACCTTCTTTTTGCGATCCATCAAAGAGAGGTGCTAGATATATAAGTTAACTACTTAACCCAAGTGGTAGCACTCAAAAATGTTGAGTACACAAGTCGTAGTGACTATTTTAGGAAAAATAGTTTCGTTGTTAAAAAAGAAAACAGACTGTTTTTGGACAGTCAAGAGTAGGGGAGGGGCAGTTTCGTCATTTTTTGGACATTTAAAAATTCTGGAAAAATTTGAGAGGATACTATGATAAGTTTTTTAACATCTCCAAGAGGAATCACTGAAAAAGGAGTTGTAAATTTCCGTATGGATTATTTTTAACAAAGTAGGAAAAGTGAAATTTTTTCAAAAAGCTACTGTCCAAAATTTTGTAAGGGCTGTTTCGGCTACTTAATTTGTGAAATAAATTCCGACCTTTTGGGACAAGAAAATATATGGTATAAAGTACCTCCTATCCAAAAATGAGCTCATTCCGACTTAAAATGACTAAGTTATGGCCATTTCAATTTTTATGATTTTCTGACGAAAAAGGCTATAATCGGAGTTCTATAACTTCGATGGCCACAAAATTTAAACTGGAGGCTCACGTTGGCACGTATAAGATTGTGCCAAGAGATGGGAAATTCTGGAGTTGAGCATGATAGGGCTAATTTCTTAAGCTACGAGCTAAAAATGATTTTTGAAAAAATACTAAAAGAAGTGGGAAAATTATGAAAAAAATACTTTTTGTGTATGAAATATATGTATATATATTTGGACAAAGGATAAAAAAAAATAATAAGTTAATTTTGTATTTTCGTGAAAAGGATAATGAATCCAGCTTGCTGGATTGAAAAATCTGATGAATTCAGCTTGCTGGATTGAATAGCAGTATAATGAATTGAAAATATGTTGAATCCAGTTTGTTGGATTGCAATCTGGTTGCTAGATTTGGAATCCAGTTTGTTGGATTGCAGTTTGGTTTGCTGGATTGGCCATTTAGATGCTGGATTTGGAATCCAGGTTGCTGGATTTCAATCTGGGTTGCTGAATTGGTATTTGACTTATTAGAGTTTAAAGAAGAACTTATAATATATTAGATTAGAGTATTAAATCATAATGTATATGATATAGTGATTAAAGAATTATCAAAGGATGATAATAATACTACTGTTGTAAGGTGTTATCTAATATTTAATTATGTGATTAAGTGTTAGATAATTGATTGATAAAGTAGTTGTATTATGATACATAGTATGATGCTAATTGATAGAACATTCTTATTAATGATAGGTCTTACAAAAGAAGTTAACTTAAATTGCGTAGCAGTAGTCAACGAATCAGGCAAGTTTCCTTAACTCAACCTTGAGTTATATCTTTTCAAATATTATGGTGGTTAATTATTGTTTATTAGACCACGTCTGAGAATTTTTGTTGATTATTCGCAGTTAGTACATGTTTCTTAATTTAAATTGAATTAGTGATTCTGAGAATATACTTGGGAAATAACTGTTGTTGGATATTCACATCCGTAGGAGCTATTATTGATTTCAAATAGTACAGATAATTACTGTCTATTGTTGAATCGTATTGAGATATGTCTTAGCCAATTGTTCTGGCTAGACGAACTTTTGTTGCAAACCTGATAGGTTCGAGAAGAGAACTCAACTATTATTGACATGTCAATGCCAATTATTTCGGCTAGATCGATAAAGCAAACCTGATAGGTTAGAGAAGAGAAGAGAAGCGAATAGAAATTGAAATCATTGTTTTTCGTTGTTATAATTCAAATTCTGATTATAAGACTAAGAAGAACAACCTTTTTATAAAAAAAAGGGGAACCTTGCGCGTTTTAAGTATTATGCATAATATAGGGTATGAGGAGTTGGCCACTTTAAGTACTTGCTGAGGGGTATGATTTAATCTTTATGGTTATCTGATATACCTGGGTATATCAAAGTAAATCTTTGATAGTTACTCGAGAAGAGAAGTTTGAGATCCATTTGGATCACTCAACATAAACTCTGGAAAATATTTTCATCTTGTTATTCAATTGAATATTGTAGAAACCTTGAAAGCGTTGTACTCTTTCATTGTTGAATTATATTGTGTTGCATAGGTTGTGAGAAAACTTGTTAGTGATTAACGAATTGTTCAGCTATTTCAAAGTTCCCCTAACTTTGGTGTCATTCTATCGAAATAGATAGTATGTTAATCTTGATTCTTATACATTCATTGTAAGTATTAACTTACGGGGCAAATTTTGTTGCTCACTCTTGCTAAATAAAATATTTCAGCTAGGAACGAAGAAGCCGGAGGGGGCAGAGAAGAACAAGGGAAAAGGTGTTTTGCTGGATTAGTTGTAATGAACATTACTTATTATGTTGTATTTGTAAACCCTTTTGTATATCTAAAGGGTATGTTTGTAAACTCGTGGTTAGATAACTTGGGACAATGTATTAACTATATATGTTAATGAGATGTGTATTGTTATTCATCAATGAATGGGTAGTTAGATGTTATTTATATATTGGATCGTGAGCACCAAACTCGGGGGTCAGGTAACCCAGATTTAGAGGCGTCACAGGTTGGTATCCAAGCAATAGGTTATAAACCTTAAGTGGGGTGGGGAAAACCCTAGGAATATAACCATGAGCGAGAGATAGAGAATACTCATTTAGAGTACTAAGTGAGAGATTAATAAAGTGTATCAACAGTGAGATGTGTGGACATTGTATGTTTTAAGTTTGTACTAGTGAAGTACTAATCAAGTTATTTAAACTGATTATAGGATGTCAGGAGAAGATGAAATGAGTACAGAGATGCTAGCGGCTGTTGCAGCAGTGCCAGTAGTCGAGGTGCCAGCACAAAGCGAGTCAGTTGAAGAAGTGGGAAAAGATGAACCCATGGTAAATCTGGATAGTAATCATGATGATTATTCCGAGATGTATTTGAGTGGAGATGAGGAGGCAGAGTCCGAGGAAGTTAAGGTGGTGGAAGAGAATAAGATTAAAGTTGGAGAACAAGATCAAGTATCTGCAGAAGTTCAAGAACTCTGGAGTAAAGTATTTTTCTTTGAGGAGTTGTGGAAGACTAAGTGAACACTACGTGAGATGACCGAAGAACGAAACGACTTGAAGGCGCAAGTGGAAAGAATGAAGGCTGAAGGTGGTGGATCGTCCGAAGGAACAGTCAAGAAGAAGAAGAGTAAGAATAAGAGAAAGAGGGACAACGACAGTGATAATAACTCTGAAAATTCAAATCCGAAGAAGAAGCAAGTATATGGTAAGTGTGGAAAGACTCACTTGGGAGAGTGCATGATGTGGAAGAACGCGTGTTTCAACTGTAAGCAGAAAGGACATATTTTCCTACATTGTCCTAAGCCGAATTTGAGAAAGTGTTTTTCATGTGGGAGAATGGGTCACTGATTCAACAAGTGTCCCAGTAAGAAGAAGACTGGTGAAGGGAGTGGACGGTAGACAGCTTAAGTATAAGCGATTGTATCTTTTGATAATGTGAGATATTGAAGATTGTAATATCGAGAACAATGTGTGAGCATATGTAGATATATATGTTTGAATGAATCTTTATTTTCTATATGAATATAAGATTAAGTTGAGAGTTCTTAAAACTCATACTTATGGTAAGTTCGTGACTCATAATTATATGAAATATTTTTGAACCCCTCAGCGAATGGACACCAATGGTCTGACTAGGATAAGTTCATAAACTCATATAACTGTGGCAAGTTCCTGAACTCATAAGTGTGGTAAGTTTGATGAACTGGGAATAGTTATGTGTAAAGTTGAAGAATTGCAACTTTTTGTGTAAAGTTGTGCTGTTAATCCTGATAGTTATTAAAAAAAAAGGGATAGTTGTATGTGTTAAGTACAAAATGTACTATGTGCTATTTAAATAAATATGTGATTATATGAGAACTTTGTGTTAAATTCTTATTGTGTTGTTAATAAGAATTTGTGTAGAGAAAGAGAATTGATATAAAATTTTTATTTAAATCAGATAATGCCGCCTAGACGACAGAATCAAAATCAAAGAGAAGAGAAGTCAGTGAATAATGAAGGAGGTCAACCAGACTCGATGCAAAACTTTACAAATATGATAGCCCAAGCTATGAGAAATAGAGCGCCAGCAGCAGGAGCAAGAGAACAGCCAGCCGATAGATTGGCTAACTTTAAAGATTTTAAAGCGGTAGGACCGCCTAAATTCAAAGGGACTACGGATCAGATTGAAGCCCAAACTTGGGTGAAGGAGATGGAGAAGGCATTCATTATTGCCAGAGTAGCGAAAGAGCAAAGGACAAATTTTGCAACATATCTGCTGAAGGGAGAAGCCAATTACAAGTGGGAGACTAATCAGGCGAGAGCTGGAACAACAATAGTGACTTGGACAAGATTCAAGGAGTTGTTCTTTGAGAACTATTTTTCACCGAGTATGCAAGCTCGGATGAAAGTCAAGTATTTAGAACTGAAGCAGGAGAACATGTCGGTATCAGAATATGCTGCTAAATTCAACGAATTAGCGAGATTTGTACCTCATCAGGTGGACACAGAGGCGAGAAAAGTGAGAAGGTTTGAGAATGGACTGAAGCCAGGGATATTCAACAAAGTAGCTGTATTACAGATCAATACGCTTGCGGCTTTGTTGGAGAAAGCGATAATTGCTGAAGGAGGGAGCGAAGCTGCATCTCGATTTCATCTAGAGAAGAAGAAGAAGACAAATGACGGAGGAAACAGTGGTGGTAGTAATCTGAACAAAAGAAAGTGGAGCGAAAATGTAAGACCCCATTTTTATTTTATTTTAATAAAGATGAGTTTTCTATAAATATTATTTTTAAATATTATGAAATGAATTTGGTATAATGTTATAGTTGTGGGTAATATTTATAAATTTTGCAAAGTACGCAAGTTGTTGTATAATATTCGATTGGTCGAGAAATATTCGTTTTAATAGGAAATATTCGTACGACGGCAAAATCATTAGTGGACCCCATAACAGAATTATTGTCGGATTGAGAAAATGATAAAAATATTTTATGAAAATAACGGCAGAAGTTTTACCGTTAATACTGTTGAACTACTCGGTAGTAAAAGTACAGTAATACACGTGGTTGAATAGTAGCACACAGTATTGATTATTGATGCTTATGTGATAAGTCACTCAGTTTTGTTTTATTAGTATTATTAAGGTAATAAAACAGAAACACTTTTTATATAAAATAGAATACTTTTATAAAATTATATGTTTTATTAGACTATAAATAGAATATATTATATTCTATTATGCATAGTATTTTGCATAGTAAAATTTTTTTATATAAAACAGAATACTTTTATAAAGTTATTTGTTTTATTAGATTTTAAATAGAATATATTTAATTTTATTATGCATAGTGTTGTATAGTGCCTGCATAGTATTTTGCATAGTAATTTTTTTTTATATAAAACAGAATACTTTTATAAAGTTATTCGTTTTATTAGATTATAAATAGAATATATTATATTTTATTTGAAAGATTTTGCTTTAAATATGGATCGTCCGATTAAAAGTAAATCAATTTGGACCATTCATGAATTAGTTACTATGCAATCCATTCTTCTATAAATACAAGCTCATTCTTTCATTATTTCTTACGAATTCACGAAAACTCTAGAGAGAGAAATTATAGAGAGAAAGAAGAAAAGTATTATGCTACTTCACTACTCCTATATCCAGTACTCTTCTTCTTAAGGTAAGGGATATTTTTTTTTTGTATTCATGAAGAGAACTTCTGTAATTCCATTATGTATTATTCTGTTGGAATAACCTGTATACGCGGGCTACCCTATACTTGGTGAAATTCTTCTGTTATTCCATTCTTTATTATTCTGTTGGAATATCCTATCTGTGCGTTTTACGCCGGACCTAGTTCCGTCTTTATTATTCTGTTGGAATATCCTGTCTGTGCGTTTTACGCCGGACTTGGTTCCGTCTTTATTATTCTGTTGGAATATCCTGTCTGTGCGTTTTACGCCGGACCTGGTTCCATTATTTATTATTATGTTGGAATAACCTGTCTATGCGGTCTATTGCATGCCTGGTGATTTCTTTTGTTATTTCATTCTTTATTATACTCAGTTGGTTAAAGTTTTGGCTTCTATACTCCATGACATTAGTGGAATATCCTTGATATTTGTGCTTCATCCAGTATCTTTTCATGAAAATATTCTTCTGAGCATTCTTGAATTTTACTCTGCAAAGAAGTATCATGTTAACATTTTGGACGTTATTAGTTCCTGGATAAATTAATTCTTGAACTTGTTTTATTGAATTCTTATATCATTGCCATCATCCTCATGTTTATATTTTGTTGAAAGTCATCTGTGGCCTGTAGTGCATGGATAGACTTGGTATGATTATGACCAGAGATTATTCGGTGTAATCATGACCGTAATATTACAAATGATGTGGTAAAAGTCCTCATTGTCCTGTAGTGTATTGATGGACAATTGTTGGCATGATCATGATCATTGATGAATACACGAATATCTTTGGCCCGTAGTGCACGATTAATTTGTGGTTGTGATACTAATTAATATCCTTAGCCGTAGTGCAGGAATGATGTGGATTATTTATTAAGCTGAGTCCCAGCAATAAAAGTGATGAAAAACCTTTTAAATCATAAAAGATAGCAGATTTTATTCTCTACTTGACTCTTTTAATGGATTGCTTGTTCCGCTGCAGTTAAACTTGATGTCTATTATATTTTATCAGTTTAACATTGTTGAAGACTAATGATAATTTATTCTGCATTATCTTAGTCATAATAATTCTTACTGGGCTAGTTGAGCTCACCCTTTATTTCACTATTCTCTTCAAGAAATGAAAACATAGCCGGGACTAGTCGGGAAACGGAGTGACGGTCCAGATGATAGTATTAGTAGTCCTCACTATTCTGTTAAATAGTGTGACAATAAATGTAATGAGGACTTATTCTGAGAGTGGATATTGTCTAGAAGACAGTATTTATATTAAAACTCACAGCTCTCTTGTTGTATATTAAAGATTGTATTTGTATTCTGTACCATATTTTTGGTGACTCAGAATAAGTGATGTATACCTATTTTGGGGGCGTCACAGTTGGTATCAGAACTTAGGGATATGATCCCTGACTGAAATGTGAGATAAGAAATAGGAGGGGAGAAACGGGGAATTCTTTCGCTAGTATGACTTACCTAAGTTTTTTTGGTATTTAATTGGTCGGTCAGAGTATAGGGATAATATGTGATATGTCAATTAACCTTTATTTTGTGACAGTATCTGAAAATGACATCCGAGAATGTTGAGAATAGCAATGGAGCACAGGAGACCGTTGAGATTCCACATATCGATAATCAAGATAATGTACATCAGAAAGGCGACAATCCTCATGCAAAAAATAACACTGACCAAATGATGAATGATGGAATGCTCAAAGGCTTTATGCAATTCATGCAACATCAGGCGAGAGAGGCTCCTATCCAAAACGTAGGTGAAAATACTGGAAACTCTCGGACGGTCACCGCTAAGCAGTTCAAGGAGCTGGGACCACCAGAGTTTATTGGAGAGCCAAAACCACTTAAGGCGAAAACGTTGAACAAGAAAATAACCAAGATATTTGATATCTTGGAATGCACCGAGGAGCAAAAGGTTCCATTTACCACCTTTATGTTGCGAGGAGAGGCAGATTACTGGTGGGAATCGGTAAAGCGTACTCAACCTGCCGCATTGAAGATGTCTTGGGAAAAGTTTCAAGAACTGTTCAATGACAAGTACTTTTTCGAAAGTATTCATCACATGAAGGAGGTAGAGTTCATCAAGTTGGAGCAGAATAATATGACCGTATCGCAGTACGAAGCTAAGTTTGCCGAGTTATCCCGGTTTGCGTCCCACTTGGTTGATAATGAGGAGAGAATGACGCGGTTGTTTTTAAGAGGTTTGAAACCGGAGATACGTCAATATCTTATTTCTCATAAACTGTGTTTGTATTCAGATGTTGAAAATAGGGCTCAGTTATTGGAGCACGATAATGAGTCAACTCAATCAAGAGAAAGCAGTCGGCAGAATGAAAATACCAGTGGTAACAGTCATCGAAGCGGTAATAACAAACGTGGAGGGAATCAACATGCCAGAAATGGTAACCACTTTGGTGGTAATAATGGCCACGACAATAAAAGTGGACATTTCAAGAAGAGGAGATTCAACAATGATGGAAAAACATCAGCACCAACACCCGTTGTTAAGGAAGGAGAACGACCACCTATCATATGCTTCAAATGCGGAGGGGAGGGACATATCAGTCCAAACTGCGCGATGCCATCCAAAGCGTGTTATAATTGTGGAAAAGAAGGTTACCTAGCCCGATTTTATCGTGCACCGAAGACAAGTCCAGTTAGAACGGTGACACAAAATACCATCCCAGACAAGTCAAAACCAGTAGTTTAAGGGAGAGTGTTTGTTGTGACCTCCCAGAAAGCAAGAAAACCGAACGAGGTCATCACGGGTAAGCTTATCATAAACTCTAGCGAAGTCTATACCTTATTTGATACCGGTTCTACCCATTCTTTTATTTCTTCTACTTGCGCTCAACGATTAAATTTGACTCCGGAGAAATTAGACTTTGACTTATCTGTGGAAACTCCGTTGGGAGAAACCTTCATTACATCCACTGTTTATAAGTCTTGTTTGATTCAAATCGATACCCTCACATTACCTGTTGATCTTATTTCATTGAAAATACTTGCATTTGATGTGATTCTAGGGATTGATTGGTTAACTACTCATCATGCTAAAATTGATTATTTTTGTAAGGTTTTTAGCTTTCATATTCTTAATCAACCTATTATGCGAATTCAAGCGACCAAACCATTAAAATCAATCACGGTCATCTCTGTAAGACCCCAACTTTTATAAATAAAGATGAATTTTCTGTAAATATTATTTTTGAATATTATGGAGTTAATTTGATATAATGTTATAGTTGTGGGTAATATTTATAAATTTTGCAAAGTAAGCAAGTTGTTATAAAATATTCGTTTGGTCGGGGAATATTCTGTTTGTCGGGAAATATTTGTACGACGGCATAATCATTGGTGGACCCCACAACAGAAGTATTGTCGTAGTTAGAAAACGACAAAAATTATCTTTCTATAAAATAACGGCTGAGGTGTTACCGTTAAAACCGTTAAAACTGTTGAACTACCCGGTAGTAAAAGTACAGTAATACGCGTGGTTGTATAGTAGCACACGGTATTGATTATTGATGCTTACGTAAGAAGTCACTCAGCTATACTCAATTATTGCTACAGTAATTGCTGCATCATATCTCTTAAATTATTGTCATAGTATTATCTGTATAATATGTTATATTATTAAATCAATAATTGAGACGTTGTGGTAAGTTTGGTTATTTTTTTATGGGGGGGCCATATGTCATCATCTAAGAGTCTCTTCGTCAATAGTAATTACCGTCGTCAATAGTATTTACCTTGGTCAATAGTATTTACCTTGGT
Source organism: Panax notoginseng (assembly GCA_016801055.1). Lineage (NCBI taxonomy): Eukaryota > Viridiplantae > Streptophyta > Magnoliopsida > Apiales > Araliaceae > Panax > Panax notoginseng. The sequence goes on along the minus strand of CM029012.1, from coordinate 136,031,036 downwards.
CAATAGTATTTACCTTGGTCAATAGTAATTACCTTCGTCAATAGTATTTACCTTGGTCAATAGTAGTTACTTTCGTCAATAGTAGTTGTCCCTTCAATATTACCAAGAGTCATTTGATGTGAGACCCCAGATCTTATGAATAAATATTTAATTTTCTCGAAATAATTTTTTGAATATTATGGTGTGGATTTGATATAATATTATAGTTGTGGGTATTATTTATAAATTTTGCAAAGTAAGCAAGTTGCTTTAAAATATTCGTTTGGTCGGGGAATATTCTTTTTATCGGGAAATATTCGTACGACAGCACAATCATTGGTGGACCCACAACAGAAGTTTAGTCGTAGTTAGAAAACGACAAAATTATCTTTCTATAAAAATAACGGCTGAGGTGTTATCGTTAAAACCGTTAAAATTATTGAACTACCCGGTAGTAAAAGTATAGTAATACGCGTGGTTGCATAGTAGCACACGGTATTGATTATTGATGCTTACGTGAGAAGTCACTCAGCTATACTCAATTATTGCTACAGTAATTGCTGCATCATATTTCTTAAATTATTGTCATAGTATCATCTGTATAATATGTTATATTATTAAATCAATAATTGAGATGTTATGGTAAGTTTGGTTATTTTTATGGGGGGCCATATGTCATCATCTAAGAGTCTCTTCGTCAATAGTAATTACCGTCGTCAATAGTATTTACCTTGGTCAATAGTATTTACCTTGGTCAATAGTATTTACCTTGGTCAATAGTAATTACCTTCGTCAATAGTATTTACCTTGGTCAATAGTAATTACTTTCATCAATAGTAGTTGTCCCTTCAATATTACCAAGAGTCATTTGACCCTTCGTTAAGACCAAGAGTCATTTGACCCTTCGTTAAGACCAAGAGCCACTCTCAGTTTTTCTATTAATAGAGGCCTAGGGCTTCATTATTTTTCACGAATTCATTCAAGCTATAGAGAGAGAAAGTATAGAGAGAATAAGAGAGAGAGAATAAAAGTATTCTGCTACTTCACTTTTCTGATATCCAGTTCTTTTAAGGTAATGGATATTATTCTTTTGTATTCAAGAAGAGAACTTCTGTTATTCCATTACTTTATTATTCTGTTGGAATAACCTGTATATGCGGAATACCCTATACTTGGTGACATTCTTCTATTATTCTGTCTTTGTTATTCCGTTGGAACATCCTGTCTGTGCTATACGTCGGACCTGGTTCCGTCTTTATTATTCTGTCTTTATTTTCAGTTGGAACATCCTGTCTGTGCTTTACGCCGGACCTGGTTCCGTCTTTATTATTATTCTGTCGAAATATCCTGTCTGTGTGTTTTACACCGGACCTGGTTCCATTATTTATTATTTTATCGAAATATCCTGTCTGTGCGTTTACGCCGGACCTGGTTCTATTATTTATTATTCTGTTGGAATAACCTGTTTGTGCGGTCTATCGCATGCATGGTGATTTCTTTTGTTATTCCATTCTTTATTGTACTCAGTTGGTTAAGTTTTGACTTCTATACTCCATGAAATTTGTGGAATATCCTTGATAATTGCGTTTCATCCAGTATATTTTCATGAAAATATTCTTCTAAGCATTCTTGAATTTTACTCCACAAAGCAGTATCATATTGACAATTTGGACGTTGTTAATTCTTGGATAAATTAATTTTTGAACTTGTTTTATTGAATTCTTATATCATTGTCATCATCCTCATGTTTATAAAATGTTGAAAGTCATCTGTGGCATGTAGTGCATAGATGGACTTGGTATGATTATGACCAGGGATTATTCGGTATAATCATGACCGTAATGTTACAAATGATGTTGTAAAAGTCATCATTGGCCCGTAGTGCATTGATGGACAGTTGTTGGCATGATCATGACCATTAATGAATACACGAATATCCTTGGCCGTAGTGCAGGGGTGATTCGATGATGTGGATTATTCTATTAAGCTAAGTCCCAGCGATCACAGTGTTGAAAAACCTTTTTAAATCATAAAAGATAGTAGAGTTTATTTTCTACTTGACTCTTTTAATGGATTGCTTGTTCCGCTGCAGTTAAACTTGATGTCTATTTTATTTTATCAGTTTAACATTGTTGAAGACTAATGATAATTTATTCTGCATTATCTTAGTCATAATATTTCTTACTAGGCTAGTTGAGCTCACCCTTTCTTTCACTGTTCTCTTCAGGAAATGAGAACGTAGCTGGGGCAAGTCGGGGAACGGAGTGATGGTTCGAGTGATAGTATTAGTTAGTAGTCCTCACTATTCTGTGTAATGGTGTGTTAATAAATGTAATGAGGACTCCTTTTGAGTATGAATACTCTCTAGAAGATAATATTTGTATTCAAACTCACAGTTTATGTTTTGTCGTATTGTACACGACAGTTGTATTAGTAAGTTGTATTTGAATTTTGTACCATGTAAGTGGCGACCCAAGATGGGTGATGTATACATGATTTTGGGGGCGTCACATTTGACCCTTCGTTAAGACCAAGAGTCATTTGACCCTTCGTTAAAACCAAGAGCCACCCTCAGTTTTTCTATAAATAGAGGCCTAGGGCTTCATTATTTTTCACGAATTCATTCAAGCTATAGAGAGAAAAAGTATAGAGAGAATAAGAGAGAGAGAATAAAAGTATTCTGCTACTTCACTTTTCCAATATCCAGTTCTTTTAAGGTACGGAATATTATTTCTTTTATATTCATGAAGAGAACTTCTGTTATTCCATTCTTTATTATTCTGTTGGAATAATCAGTATACGCGGTCTACCCTATACTTGGTGATATTCTTCTATTATTCTGTTAGAATATCCTGTCTGAGTGTTTTACACCGGACCTGGTTCCGTCTTTATTATTATTCTGTCGAAATATCCTGTCTGTGTGTTTTACGCCGGACCTGGTTCCATTATTTATTATACTGTTCTTTATTATTCTGTCGGAATATCCTGTCTGTACGTTTACGCCGGACCTGGTTCCATTATTATTATTCTGTTAAGAATAACCTGTCTGTGCGGTCTATCGCATGCATGGTGATTTCTTTTGTTATTCCATTCTTTATTATACTCAGTTGATTAAAACTTTGACTTCTATACTCCATGAAATTAGTGGAATATCCTTGATATTTGCGCTTCATCTAGTATCTATTCATGAAAATATTCTCCTGATCAGTCTTGAAGTTTACTCCACAAAGCAGTATCATGTTGACAATTTGGACGTTATTAATTCCTGGATAAATTAATTCTTGAACTTGTTTTATTGAATTCTTATATCATTGTCATCATCCTCATGTTTATAAAAGGTTGAAAGTCATCTGTGGCTTGTAGTGCATAGATGGACTTGGTATGATTATGACCAGGAATTATTCGGTATAATCATGACTGTAATGTTACAAATGATGTGGTAAAAGTCCTCATTGGCTCGTAGTGCATTGATGGACAGTTGTTGGCATGATCATGACCATTAATGAAGACACGAATATCCTTGGCCGTAGTGCAGGGGTGATTCGATGATGAGGATTATTTTATTAAGTTGAGTTCCAGCGATCACAGTGTTTAAAAACCTTTTAAATCATAAAAGATAGTAGAGTTTATTTTCTACTTGACTCTTTTAATGGATTGCTTGTTCCGCTGCAGTTAAACTTGATGTCTATTATATTTTATCAGTTTAACATTATTGAAGACTAATGATAATTTATTCTGCATTATCTTAGTCATAATATTTCTTACTGGGCTAGTTGAGCTCACCCTTTCTTTCACTGTTCTCTTCAGGAAATGAGAACGTAGCCGGGGCAAGTCGGGGAACGGAGTGATGGTCCGAATGATAGTATTAGTTAGTAGTTCTCACTATTCTATGTAACGGTGTGTTAATAAATGTAATGAGGACTCCTTTTGAGTATGAATACTCTCTAGAAGATAATATTTGTATTCAAACTCACAGTTTATGTTTTGTCGTATTGTACACGACAGTTGTATTTGTATTTTGTACTATGTATCTGACGACCCAAGATGGGTGATGTATACCTAATTTTTGGGGCGTCACAGTTGGTATCAGAGCTTAGGGATATGATCCCTGGCTAAGATGTGAGAATAGAACTAGGAGGGGAGAGACAGGAAATTCCTTCGCTAGTATGACCTACCTAAGTTTTTTTGGTATTTAATTGGTCGGTCAGAATATAGTATGTTATATATCAATTAACCTTTTATTTTGTGGCAGTATCTGAAAATGGCATCCGAGAATGTTGAGAATAGCAATGGAGTACAGGCGACCGTTGATTCACCACATATCAATAATTAGGATAATGTGCATCAGGAAGGCGACAATCCTCATGCAAACAATAACACTGACCAAATAATGAATGATCAAATGTTCAGAGGCTTTATGCAATTCATGCAACAACAGGTGAAAGCGGCTCCTGTCCACAACGTAGGTGGAAATACAGGAAACTCTCAAGCGGTCACCGCTAAACAGTTTAAGGAGCTGGGACCACCGGAGTTTAAGGGAGAACCCAAACCACTTGTAGCTGAAACATGGATAAAGAAGATCACCAAGATATTTGATGTCTTGGGTTGCTCCGAGGAGCAAAAGGTTCCCTTTGCCGCCTTTATGTTGCGAGGAGAGGCAGATTACTGGTGGGAATCAATAAAGCGTACTCAACCTGCCGCACTGAAGATGTCCTGGGAGAAGTTCCAAGAGCTGTTTAACGACAAATACTTTCCCGAGAGTCTTCATCACATGAAGGAGGTGGAGTTCATCAAATTAGAGCAGATAAATATGACCGTGTCGCAGTACGAGGCAAAATTTGCGGAGTTATCCTGGTTTGCGTCCCACCTGGTGGATAATGAAGAAAGAATGACGTGGATGTTTTTAAGAGGTTTGAAGCCGGAGATACGTCAACATCTTGTTTCTCATAAACTGTGTTTGTATTCAGATGTTGTAAATAGGGCTCAGTTGGTGGAGCGCGATAACGAGATAACGCAACCAAAAGAGAGCAGCCGGCAAAATGATAATACCAGTGAGAGCAGTCATCGAAGCGGTGACAACAAGCGTGGAGGGAATCAACGGGCCAGAAATGGTAACCACTTCGGTGGTAATCAGGGCCAAAACAATAAGAATGGGCATTTCAAGAAGAGGAGATTTAACAATGATGGAAAGACGTCAGCACCAGCACCTGTCGTTAAGGAAGGAGAACGACCACCTACCATATGTTTCAAATGCGGAGGGGAGGGGCACATCAGTCCAAACTGCGCGATGTCGTCCAAAGCATGTTATAATTGTGGAAGAGATGGTCATTTAGTCCGATTTTCTCGTTTACCGAAGACAAATTCAGCTAGGATGGAGGCACCAAAGGCTGTCCCAGAAAAGTCAAAACCGGTTGTGCAAGGGAGAGCGTTTGTTGTGAACTCCCAGAGAGCAAGGAACCCGAATGAGGTCATCACGGGTAAGCTTATCATAAACTCTAACGAAGTCTATACTTTATTTGATACCGGTTCTACCCATTCTTTTATTTCTCCTACTTGCGCTCATCGATTAAATTTGATTCCGGAGAAATTAGACTTTGACTTAGCAGTTGAAACTCCATTGGGAGAAACCTTCATTACATCCACGGTTTATAAGTCTTGTTTGGTTCAAGTTGGTACCCACACATTACCTGTCGATCTTATTTCATTAAAAATACTTGCATTTGACGTGATTCTAGGGATTGATTGGTTAACTACTCATCATGCAAAAATTGATTATTTTCGTAAGGTTGTTAGCTTTCATATTCCTAATCGACCTATTATGCGAATTCAAGCAACCAAACCATTAAAATCAATCGCTGTCATCTCAAGCCATAAAGCTATTCGTTTATTGAAAAACGGATGTCAAGCTTTCTTAGCTCATGTCACAGATCTAAACAAAAATACGTCAGCTTTGAATGATATTTCTGTTGTTAATAAATTTTCTGACGTATTTCCCGAAGAACTTCCTGGCCTACCCCCAGAGCGTGAAATTGAATTTTGTATCGACCTTAAACCCGGTACAAAACCCATTTCCAAAGTCCCATATCGAATGGCTCCTATTGAACTTCAGGAGTTAAAGACCCAACTGCAGAAATTGTTAGACATTGGTTTCATTCATCCTAGTACTTCTCCTTGGGGTGCTCCTGTTCTGTTCGTGAAGAAGAAAGATGGGAGTATGCGACTTTGTATTGATTATCGGGAGTTGAATCATGTCACCATCAAAAATAGGTACCCATTGCCAAGTATTGATGACCTGTTTGACCAGTTGCAAGGAGCACAATTCTTTTCTAAGATCGATCTTCGTTCTTGATATCATCAGCTGAAGGTTAGAACTGAGGATATTCTAAAGACTGCCTTCAAAACTCGGTATGGGCATTATGAATTCTTAGTTATGTCTTTTGGATTGACTAATGCTCCTGCTGCCTTCATGGATATGATGAACATGGTATTCAAGGAATATTTGGATCACTTTGTGGTCGTCTTTATCGATGACATCCTTGTTTATTTCAAAAGCCGTGAAGATCATGAGCAACACTTGATGCTGGTACTCCAAAAGCTTCATGAATACAAACTTTATGCCAAGTTGAAGAAATGCGAGTTCTGGCTGGAAGAGGTAGCATTCCTTGGGCACGTAGTATCAAGTCGTGAAATATCTGTTGACCCGGCAAAGATTGAAGCAATTCAAAGCTGGGAACAACCTAAATCAGTAACCGAAGTACGTAGCTTTCTCGGTCTAGCTGGTTATTATCGGAGATTCGTGGAAGGATTTTCTCGAATCGCTACTCCATTAACTCAACTGACTCGGAAAGATACAAAATTCGGTTGGAGCGAAGAATGTGAGCAGAGTTTTCAAGAACTCCAGAGGAGACTCATTTCAGCACCTGTTCTAACAATACCATCTGGCTCGGAGGGATTTGTCATCTACAGTGATGCTTCGAGCAAAGGATTGGGTTGTGTTCTCATGCAACATGGAAAAGTCATAGCCTATGCATCAAGACAACTCAAGGAATATGAGAGGAATTATCCTACTCATGATCTAGAGTTGGCAGCAGTTGTCTTTGCACTTAAAATTTAGAGGCATTACTTGTATGGGGAGAAGGTGGAGATCTTTACGGATCATAAAAGCCTCAAATATTTCTTCACTCAAAAGGAACTCAACATGCGACAACGACGTTGGCTTGAACTGTTGAAAGATTATGATCATACCATTCAATACCATCCTGGAAAAGCGAACGTGGTAGCTGACGCATTGAGTAGAAGATCATATGCAAGTACGAGTGCAATATTGTCAACACAAAAGCCCATTTTGTATGACTTGCAAAGGATGGAGATAGAGTTAAAGACTCCAGGGACCCATGTGATGATGGCGAATATACGAGTAGAACCAACTTTAATCGATAAAGTTAAAGCTGTTCAAGCTACAGACCTGGAGCTGATGCATATGAGGAAGAAAGTGCAAGAAGGTTCTATGCCGGAAGCAAGAATCGATGAAGAATGAATACTTTGAGTCAACTCCAGACTTTGTATTCCTAACAACCCTGATTTAAAGTATGAAATCACGATGGAGGCGCACAACACACCGTTTGCAATCCATCTTGGAAGTACCAAAATGTATCATGATCTTCGTCATACATTTTGGCGGAGCAATATGAAGAGAGAGAGATAACGTTGTTTATCTCAAGGTGTCTAACTTGTCAACGAGTCAAAGCGGAGCATCAAGTACCAAAAGGTCCATTGCAACAACTTGAAATTCCAGAATGGAAGTGGGAGCACATTACCATGGATTTCGTTACCGGTCTTCCTAAGGTTTCTCAAGGTATAGATGCGATTTGGGTCATTGTTGATAGATTGACCAAGTCTGCTCATTTCTTACCGATACGAGAAACTTATACACTTGAACATCTTGCTCGTATATACATAAACGAGATTGTAAGACTGCATGGTATGCCAGTATCCATAGTTTCTGATCGAGACCCAAGATTCACTTCACGATTTTGGGTTAGTTTACAAAAAGCTATGGGCACAGATTTACGATTTAGTTCGGCATATCATCCTCAGACGGACGGACAATCAGAGAGGACAATTCAAATTCTAGAATATTTATTAAGACTCTGTGTCTTTGACTTCAAGGAAAGTTGGGACAAGTTCTTACCATTGGTGGAGTTTTCCTACAACAACAAGTATTGGCATGGCTCCATTCGAAGCATTGTATGGAAGAAAATATCGTTCTCCAGTATGCTGGGATGAGGTAGGTGAAGCAACGTTGTTGGGACCAGAGTTGGTACGTATGACTACAGAAAAGATTCAAACGATCCGACAACGTATAAAAACCTCACAAGATCGACAAAAGAGTTATGCTGATCTTCATCGAAAGGACGTGGAATTTGATATAGGAGATCATGTGTTCTTACGTGTTGCTCCATGGAAAGGAGTTACGAGATTTAGAAAGAGAGGAAAGCTCAATCCTCGATTCATCGGCCCATTTTTAATCCTCGATCGGGTAGGAACTGTGGCCTATAGACTTGCTTTACCGCCAAGTATGTCTCGTGTTCATAACGTTTTTCACATATCCATGTTACGCAAATATGTGGAAGACCCGAACCACATTATTGAGTTAGAACCAGACGAAATAGCGGAGGATTTGACGTATGAAGAAGTTCATGTTCAAATCTTGGATAAGAAGGAACATATTCTACGCTCCAAGGTTATACCTCAAGTCAAAATTTTGTAGAGAAACCACGATGTTGAGGAAATGACCTGGGAGTTAGAATCTGAAATGAAATCAAGGTATCCTTACCTCTTCGACATACCAGGTATGTACCCTAATTTCGAGGGCGAAATTTCATAAGAAGGGGAGGTTGTAAGACCCCAACTTTTATAAATAAAGATGAATTTTCTATAAATATCATTTTTGAATATTATGGAGTTAATTTGATATAATGTTATAGTTGTGGGTAATATTTATAAATTTTGCAAAGTAAGCAAGTTGTTATAAAATATTCGTTTGGTCGGGGAATATTCTGTTTGTCAGGGAATATTTGTACGACGACACAATCATTGGTGGACCCCACAACAGAAGTATTGTCGTTGTTAGAAAATGACAAAAATTATCTTTCTATAAAATAACGGCTGAGGTGTTACCGTTAAAACCGTTAAAACTATTGAACTACCCGGTAGTAAAAGTACAGTAATACGCGTGGTTGCATAGTAGCACACGGTATTGATTATTGATGCTTACGTAAGAAGTCACTCAGCTATACTCAATTATTGCTACAGTAATTGCTGCATCATATCTCTTAAATTATTGTCATAGTATCATCTGTATAATATGTTATATTATTAAATCAATAATTGAGACGTTGTGGTAAGTTTGGTTATTTTTTTATGGGGGGCCCATATGTCATCATCTAAGAGTCTCTTCGTCAATAGTAATTACCGTCGTCAATAGTATTTACCTTGGTCAATAGTATTTACCTTGGTCAATAGTATTTACCTTGGTCAATAGTAATTACCTTCGTCAATAGTATTTACCTTGGTCAATAGTATTTACCTTGGTCAATAGTAATTACCTTCATCAATAGTATTTACCTTGGTCAATAGTAATTACTTTCGTCAATAGTAGTTGTCCCTTCAATGTTACCAAGAGTCATTTGACCCTTCGTTAAGACCAAGAGTCATTTGACCCTTCGTTAAGACCAAGAGCCACCCTCCGTTTTTCTATAAATAGAGGCCTAGGGCTTCATTATTTTTCACGAATTCATTCAAGCTATAGAGAGAGAAAGTATAGAGAGAATAAGAGAGAGAGAATAAAAGTATTCTGCTACTTCACTTTTCCAATATCCAGTTCTTTTAAGGTACGGAATATTATTTCTTTTATATTCATGAAGAGAACTTCTGTTATTCCATTCTTTATTATTTTGTTGGAATAATCAGTATACGCGGTCTACCCTATACTTGGTGATATTCTTCTATTATTCTGTTGGAATATCCTGTCTGTGTATTTTACACCGGACCTGGTTCCGTCTTTATTATTATTCTGTCGGAATATCTTGTCTGTGTGTTTTACGCCGGACCTGGTTCCATTATTTATTATACTGTTCTTTATTATTCTGTCAAAATATGCTGTCTGTGCGTTTACGCCGGACCTGGTTCCATTATTATTATTCTATTAAGAATAACCTGTCTGTGCGGTCTATCGCATGCGTGGTGATTTTTTTTGTTATTCCATTCTTTATTATACTCAGTTGATTAAAACTTTGACTTCTATACTCCATGAAATTAGTGGAATATCCTTGATATTTTCGCTTCATCTAGTATCTATTCATGAAAATATTCTCCTGATCAGTCTTGAAGTTTACTCCACAAAGCAGTATCATGTTGACAATTTGGACGTTATTAATTCCTGGATAAATTAATTCTTGAACTTGTTTTATTGAATTCTTATATCATTGTCATCATCCTCATGTTTATAAAATGTTGAAAGTCATCTGTGGCCTGTAGTGCATAGATGGACTTGGTATGATTATGACCAGGGATTATTCGGTATAATCATGACCGTAATGTTACAAATGATGTGGTAAAAGTCCTCATTGGCCCGTAGTGCATTGATGGACAGTTGTTGGCATGATCATGACCATTAATGAAGACACGAATATCCTTGGCCGTAGTGCAGGGGTGATTCGATGATGTGGATTATTTTATTAAGCTGAGTTCCAGCGATCACAGTGTTTAAAAACCTTTTAAATCATAAAAGATAGTAGAGTTTATTTTCTACTTGACTCTTTTAATGGATTGCTTGTTCCGCTGCAGTTAAACTTGATGTCTATTATATTTTATCAGTTTAACATTGTTGAAGACTAATGATAATTTATTCTGCATTATCTTAGTCATAATATTTCTTACTGGGCTAGTTGAGCTCACCCTTTCTTTCACTGTTCTCTTCAGGAAATGAGAACGTAGTCGGGACAAGTCGGGGAACGGAGTGATGGTCCGAATGATAGTATTAGTTAGTAGTTCTCACTATTCTATGTAACGGTGTGTTAATAAATGTAATGAGGACTCCTTTTGAGTATGAATACTCTCTAGAAGATAATATTTGTATTCAAACTCACAGTTTATGTTTTGTCGTATTGTACACGACAGTTGTATTTGTATTTTATACTATGTATCTGACGACCCAAGATGGGTGATGTATACCTAATTTTGGGGGCGTCACAATCTCAAGCCATAAAGCTATTCGTTTATTGAAAAACGGATGTCAAGCTTTCTTAGCTCATGTCACAGATCTAAACAAAAATACGTCAGTTTTGAATGATATTTCTATTGTTAATAAATTTCCTGACGTATTCTCTGAAGAACTTCCTGGCCTGCCCCCAGAGCGTGATATTGAATTTTGTATCGACCTTGAACCCGGTACAAAACCCATTTTTAAAGCCCCATATTGGATGGCTCCTATTAAACTTCAGGAGTTAAAGACCCAATTGCAGGAATTGTTAGACATCGGTTTCATTCGACCTAGTACTTCTCCTTGGGGTGCCCCTGTTCTATTCGTGAAGAAGAAAGATGGAAGTATGCGACTTTGTATTGATTATCGGGAGTTGAATCATGTCACCATCAAAAATAGGTACCCATTGCCAAGTATTGATGACCTGTTTGACCAGTTGCAAGGAGCACAATTCTTTTCTAAGATCGATCTTCGTTCTTGATATCATCAGCTGAAGGTTAGAACTGAGGATATTCCAAAGACTGCCTTCAGAACTCGGTATGGGCATTATGAATTCTTAGTTATGTCTTTTGGATTGACTAATGCTCCTGCTGCCTTCATGGATATGATGAACATGGTATTCAAGGAATATTTGGATCACTTTGTGGTCGTCTTTATCGATGACATCCTTGTTTATTTCAAAAGCCGTGAAGATCATGAGCAACACTTGATGCTGGTACTCCAAAAGCTTCGTGAATACAAACTTTATGCCAAGTTGAAGAAATGCGAGTTCTGGCTGGAAGAGGTAGCATTCCTTGGGCACGTAGTATCAAGTCGTGAAATATCTGTTGACCCGGCAAAGATTGAAGCTATTCAAATCTGGGAGCAACCCAAATCAGTGACCGAAGTATGTAGCTTTCTCGGCTTAGCTAGTTATTATCGGAGATTTGTGGAAGGATTTTCTCGAATTGCTACTCCACTAACTCAGCTGACTCGAAAAGATACAAAATTCGGTTGGAGCGAGGAATATGGGAATAGTTTTCAAGAACTCAAGATAACACTCATTTCAGCACCTGTTCTGACCATACCATTTGGCTCGGAGGGATTTGTCATCTACAATGATGCTTCGGGCAAAGGGTTAGGATGTGTTCTTATGCAACATGGGAAAGTCATAGCCTACTCCTCTCGATAACTCAAAGAATATGAGAGGAATTATCCTACTCATGATCTAGAGTTGGCAGCTGTTGTCTTCACACTTAAAATTTGGAGGCATTACTTGTATGGGGAGAAAGTAGAGATCTTTACGGATCATAAAAGCCTCAAATATTTCTTCACCCAAATGGAACTTAACATGCGGCAACGACATTGGCTTGAACTGTTAAAAGATTATGATCATACCCTTCAATACCATCTTGGAAAAGCGAACGTGGTAGCTGACGCATTGAGTAGAAGATCATATGCGGGTACGAGTGCGATATTATCAACGCAAAGGCCCATTTTGTGTGACTTACAAAGGATGGAGATAAAGTTAAAGTGTGAGACCCCAGATTTTATGAATAAATATTTAATTTTTCTCGAAATAATTTTTTTTTATATTATGGTGTGGATTTGATATAATAGTTATGGGTAGTATTTATAAATTTTGCAAAGTATGCAAGTTGTTATAAAATATTCGTTTGGTCGGAGAATATTCTTTTTGTCGAGGAATATTCGTACGACGGCACAATCATTGGTGGACCCCACAACAGAATTATTGTCGGATTGAGAAAACGACAAAGATAGTTTATTAAAAATAACGGCGGAAGTTTTACCATTGTTACTGTTGAACTACTCGGTAGTAAAAGTATAGTAATACGCGTGGTTGCATAGTAGCACACGGTATTGATTATTGATGCTTACGTGAGAAGTCACTCAGCTATACTCAATTATTGCTACAGTAATTGCTGCATCATATCTCTTAAATTATTGTCATAGTATCATCTGTATAATATGTTATATTATTGAGACGTTGTGGTAAGTTTGGTTATTTTATGGGGGGCCATATGTCATCATCTAAGAGTCTCGTCGTCAATAGTAATTACCGTCGTCAATAGTATTTACCTTAGTCAATAGTAATTACCTTCGTCAATAGTATTTACCTTGGTCAATAGTAATTACCTTCGTCAATAGTATTTACCTTGGTCAATAGTAATTACTTTCGTCAATAGTAGTTGTCCCTTCAATATTACCAAGAGTCATTTGACCCTTCGTTAAGACCAAGAGTCATTTGACCCTTCGTTAAGACCAAGAGCCACCCTCAGTTTTTCTATAAATAGAGGCCTAGGGCTTCATTATTTTTCACGAATTCATTCAAGCTATAGAGAGCGAAAGTATAGAGAGAATAAGAGAGAGAGAGAATAAAAGTATTCTGCTACATCACTTTTCCAATATCCAGTTCTTTTAAGGTAGGGAATATTATTTCTTTTATATTCATGAAGAGAACTTCTGTTATTCCATTTGTTATTATTCTGTTGGAATAACCAGTATACGCGGTCTACCCTATACTTGGTGACATTCTTCTATTATTCTGTTGGAACATCCTGTCTGTGTGTTTTACACCGGACCTGGTTCCGTTTTATTATTATTCTGTTGGAATATCCTGTCTGTGTGTTTTACACCGGACCTGGTTCCATTATTTATTATTCTGTCGGAATATTCTGTCTGTGCGTTTACGCCGGACCTGGTTCCATCATTTATTATTCTGTTGGAATAACCTGTCTGTGCGGTCTATCGCATGCATGGTGATTTCTTTTGTTATTCCATTCTTTATTATACTCAGTTGGTTAAGTTTTGACTTCTATACTCCATGAAATTTGTGGAATATCCTTGATAGTTGCGTTTCATCCAGTATCTTTTCAAGAAAATATTCTTCTAAGCATTCTTGAATTTTACTCCACAATGCAGTATCATGTTGACAATTTGGACGTTGTTAATTCCTGGATAAATTAATTCTTGAACTTGTTTTATCGAATTCTTATATCATTGTCATCATCCTCATGTTTATAAAATGTTGAAAGTCATCTGTGGCATGTATTGCATAGATGGACTTGGTATGATTATGACCAGGGATTATTCGGTATAATCATGACCGTAATGTTACAAATGATATGGTAAAAGTCCTCATTGGCCCGTAGTTCATTGATGGACAGTTGTTGGCATGATCATGACCATTAATGAATATACGAATATCCTTGGCCGTAGTGCAGGGGTGATTCGATGATGTGGATTATTTTATTAAGCTGAGTCTCAGCGATCACAGTGTTGGAAAATCTTTTAAATCATAAAAGATAGTAGAGTTTATTTTCTACTTGACTGTTTTAATGGATTGCTTGTTCCGCTACAGTTAAACTTGATGTCTATTATATTTTATCAGTTTAACATTGTTGAAGGCTAACGATAATTTATTCTGCATTATCTTAGTCATAATATTTCTTACTGGGCTAGTTGAGCTCACCCTTTCTTTCACTGTTCTCTTCAGGAAATGAGAACGTAGCTGGGACAAGTCGGGGTACGGAGTGATGGTCCGAAGAATAGTATTAGTTAGTAGTCCTCACTATTCTATATAATGGTGTGTTAATAAATGTAATGAGGACTCCTTTTGAGTATGAATACTCTCTAGAAGATAATATTTGTATTCAAACTCACAGTTTATGTTTTGTCGTATTGTACACGACAGATGTATTAATCAGTTGTATTTGTATTCTGTACTAAGTATCTGACGACTCAAGATGGGTGACGTATACCTAATTTTGGGGGCGTCACAGTTGGTATCAGAGCTTAGGGATATGATCCCTGGCTAAGATGTGAGAATAGAACTAGGAGGGGAGCGACGGGGAATTCCTTCGCTAGTATGACCTACCTAAGTTTATTTGGTATTTAATTGGTCGGTCAAAGTATATGGATAATATGTTATATGTTAATTAACCCTTGTTTTGTGGCAGTATTTGAAAATGGCAGCTGAAAATGTCAACAATGGAGTGAGTGAGACCGTGACACCTCTAATAACCAACCAAGATAATGTAATATCAGCCGAAGAAGAAATTAGAGATATCTACGTGGTAAGTGAAGAACTAATAGTTGCACCCGAGCTAGTGGCAGAGGTATCAGCTGAGAGTGAGGAAGAAGAGGAAGAAGAGGAACCTGAGGAGAATTGGTTAGAAGAAATCTATGATCAAAACTTAGAATTACAAAATCGTGTTCATGAGTTAGAAGAGCAGGCTGAAGAACGGCAGGCAGTCGTTGAGCAAAGAGATGTAACGATTCAAAATTGTGTTACCCGATATGTGATGCTCGAACAAAATCACGCTTTGGCAGAGTGTAAGATATTAAAGTTGGAATCTGAGAATTCAAATATCAAGGATCAGCTGAAAGAAGAAACAACTGAACGAATGAGAATGCAGGATGCGTGGGTAAAAGCCGCACGACGTGTTGATATTATAGAAAGAGATGTCCGATCCAAAAAGGCTAAAATAGATGATATACATTTCTCTTTTTGGACAGCAATTGGGAGAACCCAACATCGAGTTTTGAATTACCCTGTACAGAGCGGTCAATCTGAACTCGATATGGATCGAAGATTGATGATTCAGATCATGAAGCAGGAGTACGATGAAGCAGTTGAGGGTGGAATATGCCCTATATTAAAGTCAATTCCAACGATAGAGATGACATCAAATGTTACCCCAGACAAGTCAAAGCCGGGTAGTTCAAGGGAGAGCGGTTGTCATGACTTCCCAACAAGTGAGGAACCCAAATGAAGTTATCGCGGGTAAGCTAATCATAAACCCTTGCGAAGTTTGTACCTTATTCGATACCGGTTCTACTCACTCTTTTATTTCACCTAGTTATGTTCAATGTTTGAAGTTAACTCCGGAGAACTTAGACTTTGATATGTCTGTTTAAAGTCAATTGGGAGAAATCTTCATTACCTCCACTATTTATAAATCTTGTTCAAATCAACACTTTCACGTTACCTGTCGATCTTATCTCTTTGAAAATACTTGCCTTTGATGTGATTTTTGGAAACGATTGGTTAACTGCTCATCATACTTTTCGTAAGGTTGTTAGCTTTCATATTCCTAACCAACCTATTATGCGAATTCAAGTAACCAAATCACTAAAGTCAATCATTGTCGTATCAAGCCATAAGTAAAAATCCCCGTTCCTTTCGTGGTTGACTTCCTGGTGTGGAATGCACCGAAGCTAGACTTTCCGTAGGAGACGTTGTAAATGACGATGGCAAGTTGATAGGTATCAATGTGACGTGTTATCCAAGTCTTGGATGAGGGTCACAGTTTTGAACGATATTTCTATTGTTAATAAATTTCTTGACGTATTCTTGAAGACTTCTTAGCCTACCCCAGAGCGTAAAATTGAATTTTGTATTGACCCCAGTACAAAACCCATTTCTTAAACCCTCAAATATTTCTTCAACTAAAACGAACGTATTATGCGCCAAAGACATTGGCTCGAGCTGTTGAATATTACGATCGTACCATTCAATAATATCGTGGAAAAGTGAACGTGGTAGCTGACGCGTTGTGTAGAAGATCGTATACGGTTACAAGTGCGAATATACGAACCCACGTGAAGATAACGAATATACGATTAAAATCGACTTTAATCGATAAAGTTAAAGCCGCTCAAGCTACATACTCAGAGCTGATAAATGTGAAGAAGAAGGTTCAAGAGGGCGTTATTCTAGAAGTAAGAATCGACGAAGAGAGGAAATCTCAACTCTCGATTTAATTGGCCCATTTGAAATCCTCGATGAAGTAGGAACTGTGGCCTAAAGACTCGTTTTACCGCCAAGTATGTTGCGTGTTCAGAACATTTTTTTTTTTACATATCGATGTTACGTAAATATGTGGACGACCCGAACCACATTATTAATTTAGAACCGAACGAGATAGCGAAATATTTAACGTATGAGGAGATACGTGTTAACATCTTGGATAAGAAGGATCATATTCGATGCTTAAAGGTTATACCTCAAGAGTTAGAATTTGAAGTGAAGTCAAGGTATCCTCACATGTTTGGCATACCAAGTACGTACGTAAATTTCGAGGGCGAAATTCTATAAGGAGGGGAGATTGTGAGACCCCAGATTTTATGAATAAATATTTAATTTTTCTCGAAATAATTTTTTTTTTATATTATGGTGTGGATTTGATATAATAGTTATGGGTAGTATTTATAAATTTTGCAAAGTATGCAAGTTGTTATAAAATATTCGTTTGGTCGGAGAATATTCTTTTTGTCGAGGAATATTCGTACGACGGCACAATCATTGGTGGACCCCACAACAGAATTATTGTCGGATTGAGAAAACGACAAAGATAGTTTATTAAAAATAACGGCGGAAGTTTTACCATTGTTACTGTTGAACTACTCGGTAGTAAAAGTACAGTAATACGCGTGGTTGCATAGTAGCACACGGTATTGATTATTGATGCTTACGTGAGAAGTCACTCAGCTATACTCAATTATTGCTACAGTAATTGCTGCATCATATCTCTTAAATTATTGTCATAGTATCATCTGTATAATATGTTATATTATTGAGACGTTGTGGTAAGTTTGGTTATTTTATGGGGGGCCATATGTCATCATCTAAGAGTCTCGTCGTCAATAGTAATTACCGTCGTCAATAGTATTTACCTTAGTCAATAGTAATTACCTTCGTCAATAGTATTTACCTTGGTCAATAGTAATTACCTTCGTCAATAGTATTTACCTTGGTCAATAGTAATTACTTTCGTCAATAGTAGTTGTCCCTTCAATATTACCAAGAGTCATTTGACCCTTCGTTAAGACCAAGAGTCATTTGACCCTTCGTTAAGACCAAGAGCCACCCTCAGTTTTTCTATAAATAGAGGCCTAGGGCTTCATTATTTTTCACGAATTCATTCAAGCTATAGAGAGCGAAAGTATAGAGAGAATAAGAGAGAGAGAGAGAATAAAAGTATTCTGCTACATCACTTTTCCAATATCCAGTTCTTTTAAGGTAGGGAATATTATTTCTTTTATATTCATGAAGAGAACTTCTGTTATTCCATTTGTTATTATTCTGTTGGAATAACCAGTATACGCGGTCTACCCTATACTTGGTGACATTCTTCTATTATTCTGTTGGAACATCCTGTCTGTGTGTTTTACACCGGACCTGGTTCCGTTTTATTATTATTCTGTTGGAATATCCTGTCTGTGTGTTTTACACCGGACCTGGTTCCATTATTTATTATTCTGTCGGAATATTCTGTCTGTGCGTTTACGCCGGACCTGGTTCCATCATTTATTATTCTGTTGGAATAACCTGTCTGTGCGGTCTATCGCATGCATGGTGATTTCTTTTGTTATTCCATTCTTTATTATACTCAGTTGGTTAAGTTTTGACTTCTATACTCCATGAAATTTGTGGAATATCCTTGATAGTTGCGTTTCATCCAGTATCTTTTCAAGAAAATATTCTTCTAAGCATTCTTCAATTTTACTCCACAATGCAGTATCATGTTGACAATTTGGACGTTGTTAATTCCTGGATAAATTAATTCTTGAACTTGTTTTATTGAATTCTTATATCATTGTCATCATCCTCATGTTTATAAAATGTTGAAAGTCATCTGTGGCATGTATTGCATAGATGGACTTGGTATGATTATGACCAGGGATTATTCGGTATAATCATGACCGTAATGTTACAAATGATGTGGTAAAAGTCCTCATTGGCCCGTAGTGCATTGATGGACAGTTGTTGGCATGATCATGACCATTAATGAATATACGAATATCCTTGGCCGTAGTGCAGGGGTGATTCGATGATGTGGATTATTTTATTAAGCTGAGTCTCAGCGATCACAGTGTTGGAAAATCTTTTAAATCATAAAAGATAGTAGAGTTTATTTTCTACTTGACTGTTTTAATGGATTGCTTGTTCCGCTACAGTTAAACTTGATGTCTATTATATTTTATCAGTTTAACATTGTTGAAGGCTAACGATAATTTATTCTGCATTATCTTAGTCATAATATTTCTTACTGGGCTAGTTGAGCTCACCCTTTCTTTCACTGTTCTCTTCAGGAAATGAGAACGTAGCTGGGACAAGTCGGGGTACGGAGTGATGGTCCGAAGAATAGTATTAGTTAGTAGTCCTCACTATTCTATATAATGGTGTGTTAATAAATGTAATGAGGACTCCTTTTGAGTATGAATACTCTCTAGAAGATAATATTTGTATTCAAACTCACAGTTTATGTTTTGTCGTATTGTACACGACAGATGTATTAATCAGTTGTATTTGTATTCTGTACTAAGTATCTGACGACTCAAGATGGGTGACGTATACCTAATTTTGGGGGCGTCACATAAAGACTCCGGGGGCCCATGTGATGATGACGAATATACGAGTAGAACCGACTTTAATTGATAAAGTTAAAGCTTCTCAAGCTATAGACCTGGAGCTGATGCGTATGAGGAAGAAAGTGCAAGAAGGTGTTATGCCGGAAGTAAAAATCGATGAGGAAGGAATACTTTGAGTCAACTCCAGACTTTGTGTACCTAACGACCCTGATTTAAAGTATAACATCATGATAGAGGCGCACAACACACCGTTTGCAATCCATCCTGAGAGTACCAAAATGTATCATGATCTTCGACATACATTTTGGTGGGGCAATATGAAGAGAGAGATAGCGCTGTTTATCTCAAGGTGTCTAACGTGCCAACGAGTCAAGGCGGAGCATCAAGTACCAAAAGGTCCATTGCAACTACTTGAAATTCCAGAATGGAAGTGGGAGCACATTACCATGGATTTTTTTACCGGTCTTCCCAAGGTTTCTCAATGCATAGATACGATTTGGGTCATTGTTGATAGATTGACCAAGTCGGCTCATTTCTTATCTATACGAGAAACTTATACACTTGAACATCTTGCTCGTATGTACATAAACGAGATTGTAAGATTATATGGTATGCCAGTATCCATAGTTTCTGATCGAGACCTAAGATTCACTTCACGATTTTGGGTTAGTTTGCAGAAAGCTATGGGCACGGATTTACGGCTTAGTTCGGCATATCATCCTCAAACGGACGGGCAGTCAAAGAGGACTATTCAAACTCTTGAAGATCTATTAAGACTCTGTGTCCTTGATTTCAAGGGAAGTTGGGACAAGTTCTTACCATTGATGGAGTTTTCCTACAACAACAGCTATCTAGCTAGTATTGGCATGGCTCCATTCGAAGCGTTGTATGGAAGAAAGTGTTGTTCTCCAGTATGCTAGGATGAGGTGGGTGAAGCAACGTTGTTGGGACTGGAGTTGGTACATATGACTATGAAAAAAATTCAAACGATCCGGCAACGTATAAAAACCTCACAAGATCGACAAAAGAGTTATGCTGATCTTCATCGAAAGGACGTGGAATTCGATATTGGAGATCATTTGTTGTTACGTGTTACTCTATGGAAAGGAGTTACGAGATTTGGAAAGAGAGGAAAGCTCAATCCTCGATTCATTGGCCCATTTTTAATCCTCGATCGAGTAGGAACTGTGGCTTATAGACTCGCTTTACCGCAAAGTATGTCTCGTGTTCATAACGTTTTTCACATATCTATGTTACGTAAATATGTGAAAGACCCGCACCACATTATTGAGTTAGAACCGGACGAAATAGCGAAAGATTTAACGTATGAAGAGGTTCCTGTTAAAATCTTGGAAAAGAAGGATCATGTGCTACGCTCCAAGGTTATACCTCAAGTCAAAGTTTTGTGGAGGAACCACGATATTGAGAAAATGACCTGGGAGTTAGAATCTGAAATGAAATCAAGGTATCCTTACCTCTTCGACATATCAGGTACGTACCTTAATTTTGAGGGCGAAATTTCATAAGAAGGGGAGGTTGTAAGACCCCAATTTTTTTTAATAAAGATGAGCTGTCTATAAATATCATTTTTAAATATTATAGAATGAATTTGGTATAATGTTATAGTTGTGGATAATATTTATAAATTTTACAAAGTACGCAAGTTGTTGTATAATATTCGATTGGTCGGGGAATATTCATTTTAACAGGAAATATTCGTACGACGGCACAATCATTGGTGGACCCCACAACGGAATTATTGTCGGAATGAGAAAATGACAAAAATATTTTATGAAAATAACGGCGGAAGTTTTACCGTTAATACTGTTGAACTACTCGGTAGTAAAAGTACAGTAATACGCGTGGTTGCATAGTAGCACACGGTATTGATTATTGATGCTTATGTGATAAGTCACTCAGTTTTGTTTTATTAGTATTATTAAGGTAATAAAACAGAAACACTTTTTATATAAAACAGAATACTTTTATAAAGTTATCTGTTTTATTAGACTATAAATAGAATATATTATATTTTATTATGCATAGTATTTTGTATAGTAAAATCTTTTTATATAAAACAGAATACTTTTATAAAGTTATTTATTTTATTAGGTTTTAAATAGAATATATTATATTTTATTATGCATAGTGTTGCATAGTGCCTGCATAATATTTTGCATAGTAAAATCTTTTTATATAAAACATAATACTTTTATAAAGTTATTTGTTTTATTAGATTATAAATAGAATATATTGTATTTTATTTAAAAGATTTTGCTTTAAATATGGATCGTCCGATTAAAAGTAAATCAATTTGGACCGTTCATGAATTAGTTACTTGCAGTCCATTCTTCTATAAATAGAAGTTCATTCCTTCATTATTTCTTACGAATTCACTGAAACTCTAGAGAGAGAAATTATAGAGAGAAAGAAGAAAAGTATTCTGCTACTTCACTACTCCTATATCCAGTACTATTCTTCTTAAGGTAAGGGATATTATTTCTTTTGTATTCATGAAGAGAACTTCTGTTATTCCATTATGTATTATTCTGTTGGAATAACCTGTATACGGGGGCTACCCTATACTTGGTGAAATTCTTCTGTTATTTCATTCTTTATTATTCTGTTAGAATATCCTGTCTGTGCATTTTACGCCAAACCTGGTTCCGTCTTTATTATTCTGTTGAAATATCCTGTCTGTGCGTTTTACGCCGGACCTGGTTCCGTCTTTATTATTCTGTTTTAATATCCTGTCTGTGCGTTTTACGCCGGACCTGGTTCTATTATTTATTATTCTGTTGGAATAACCTGCCTAAGCGGTTTATTATTTCTTTTGTTATTTCATTCTTTATTATACTCAGTTGGTTAATGTTTTGGCTTCTATACTTCATGAAATTAGTGGAATATCCTTGATATTTGCGCTTCATCCAGTATCTTTTCATGGAAATATTCTTCTGAGCATTCTTGAATTTTACTTTACAAAAAAGTATCATATTGACAATTTGGATGTTATTAGCTCCTGGATAAATTAATTCTTGAACTTGTTTTATTGAATTTTTATATCATTATCATCATCCTCATGTTTATATTTTGTTGAAAGTCATATGTGGCCTGTAGTGCATAGATGGACTTGGTATGATTATGACCAGGGATTATTCGGTGTAATCATGACCGTAATGTTACAAATGATGTGGTAAAAGTCCTCATTGTCCTGTAGTGCATTGATGGACAGTTGTTGGTATGATCATGACCATTGATGAATACACGAATATCCTTGGCCCATAGTGCATGGATAACTTGTGGTTGTGATACTAATGAATATTCTTGGCCGTAGTGCAGGGATGATGTGGATTATTTATTAAGCTGAGTCCCAGCGATAAAAGTGATGAAAAACTTTTTAATTCATAAAAGATAGTAGAGTTTATTCTCTATTTGACTTTTTTAATGGATTGCTTGTTCCGCTGCAGTTAAATTTGATGTCTATTGTATTTTATCAGTTTAACATTGTTGAAGACTAATAATAATTTATTCTGCATTATCTTAGTCATAATATTTTTTACTGGGCTAGTTGAGCTCACCCTTTCTTTCACTGTTCTCTTCAGGAAATGAAAACGTAGCCGGGACTAGTCGAGAAATGGAGTGACGGTCTAGATGATAGTATTAGTAGTCCTCACTATTCTGTTAAATAGTGTGACAATAAATGTAATGATGACTTATTCTGAGAGTGGATATTGTCTAGAAGACAGTATTTGTATTAAAACTCACAGCTCTCTTGTTGTATATTAAAGATTGTATTTGTATTCTGTACCATGTATTTGGCGACTCAGAATAGGTGATGTATACCTATTTTAGGGGCGTCACAGAAAATACCCATTCGGGTAACAAATCAGAGGAGAAGAAGAAGATAGGTGAACCATGTACAACTTGTGGGAAGCATCGTCCAGGAATTTGTTTGAAGAGAAAAGGAGTCTGTTATAACTATGGACAAGAGGGACACATGTCTCCTAATTGTCCCAGTCCGAAGAATATACAAGGTTGTTATGCTTGTGGATCGACAGATCATCTGGTTTGAAATTGTCCGAAGAGGAATATGAAGAAAGGAAGTGTCAACAAGGGACCCGGTAACGAAACCTTGGCGACTCGAGGACTTGCACAATAAGGAAGACCAACGGCCCGTACATTTAATATGACGGTGCAAGATGCAATGGCTGCCCAGGAGGTGGCGACAGGTAACAATTTCGCTTAATAATATAATTACGCGAGTAATATTAGATAGATATCGCTATGAATTATTTTCTTTTATAGATCCAAATTACAGGTTAGTATATGAGACACAAGTTAATATTGTGTTGATATAAGTGAATTGATGATACAACTTTAAAAGATTGTAGGGAGTAAGAAAGCGGTGATTTCGAGGACGGAATCCTTATAGGGGGGAGAATGTGATAACCCGATAATTTATACGATTAATAAAATCTTAATTGATTAAATAATGGTTGAATAATAAGACCTAGACTAGAAATAATCTATGGATTTAAAAAATTTTGTGTGAAATAATTATATGGTTTTGTGTATTGTTATATGTGGGTAAATGCATACGAATAATATGTGTTTGTTTTTATTTGTTTATTATAAATAAATAAAAGAAGCTAAGGTAACCTAACTATAAATTAGGAATGAAAAATTGAATAACTTAAGGGTTATGATACGAGAGAATATTAGTATATAAAATATATACTAATTTTAAGAGATTTATTTTATACATCTCAATTAATTAATTTTATAACCTAATTATAGCAAGTCTAATTGAGTTAAGAAATTATGTAAGACCCCGAATTTTATGAAATAAAAGTATTCAATTTTTCTTATAATTACTATTCAGTAAATGGTTAAATTGATAAATGTTAAAGTTAAGGGTGAAATATGAATTTTTTTCAAAATAAGCAAGTGGTTATAAAATAATCATTGTTGTCGGGGAATATTCGTTTGGTCGTGGAATATTCTTTCTGTCGGGGAATATTCGTACGACGGCGCAGCTATTTGTGGGCCCCATAACGAATAATGTCGGGTGAAGAAAACGATAAATTTGAGTTTTTACAAATAACGGCGTAGTTGTTACCGTTAACACTGTTGGAATACCCGGTGGTTAAAATACAGTAATACGCGTTATTGCACAGTAGCACACGGTATTGCACAGTATTTTTGAAATTATTGATTCTTACGTAAGAAGGCACTACTCAATAATTGTTATAGTAATTACTGTTCAATATTTTATTTTATTAATTCAATAATTGCTACGTTGAAATTTTATATTATTGTTGTTCAATAATTGTCACTGCACAGTATTTCCCATTATCAGATCAATAATTCATATTATTTGAATAATATTATTAGATAACATTATTGGCAATGTCTAGAAAGTTCTGTCTAAGGAGAGGTTTGGTCACCTAATTGCGCGCCAGTAAGGAAAAATTCTTATTGGAAAGCCCCCTCTTTCCTAGGAACGGCCTGGTTGTCATAAATGTGATTCTGTAATATTATTTGTGAATAATTAATTATTGATTCATATGATAAGGAAATATTTATTTTATGTGGATATAAACGAGGGATATATTTTTGTGGTTAAAAATGAAGGAGTTAATGTTGAGGTTTTTATCCGTATTTTTGTCGGAATGGAGGTATTAAAAATAAGGGTTTTTGAAATATTTTACGGGGGTTATAATTTTTAATCCGACCGTTGGATCGTGGTAATTTTTGGATATGCTATACATATATAAGTTGAGTATATGCCCACAAATTGTGAACCGTTAAAAATGAACGTATGATTTATTATGAATTTTACAAGATGACTGGTTCAGAAATTGTTAAATTTTCGGAGTTTATCATTTTGATGGAAAATTCTAGAATTGGTGGGCCCCACTTGTGGTTGGTGAAGAAATGTACTGAATTATATTTCAAATGTGGTGGGTGGGAATAGTAGCAGGTAAAGCCATCAGGTTGCAGGTCAAGCCTACTAAAATTTTCCTATAAATAGAGGGCTAAGTTAGAATTGAAAATAACACTAGAAACAAGTTTTCTCTCTTTCTCTCTCTATATTATGAAACATATTTTGTGAGTATTTAGATACTTTGAGAGTTGCTATTCAGTGCAGGTTTCCTTCGGCTTTGCATACCGATCAGAAGTACTGCTCTTTTGAGGTAAGGGATGATAGTAAGGAATTTTAAGGGTTGTTATGTTTTTCAGTTTCGTAATTTTTCTGACCTTCAAAAATTTTGGAAAAATTTGAAATGATATTTTGATGAGTTTTCTTGATTGTGTCCAAAAATGGTGATTTTTGGATGTATAGATTGAGAGTTATGAATTTTATGAAAAAAGACTATTTTAAAAGTAATCGCTTATAATTTCTTGTGGTTAACTCCAAAATTGATAAAATTTTTATTGGGAGTACATGTATATGATAGAAGTATACTCAGTAAATTTCAGAATTTTTGGACAAAAGTATAATTTTTGATAAATGTCTAAATATTCGGCTGTTTTGGCCATATGAAAAATAGTAAATGACTTTTAAAAATTCTGAAAAAAATATATGTTCACTATGGGACTATATTATGCTAAATCTCAGAAAAGAAATATTTTTGGAACTGATTTGGTATTTTTCATGAAAATAGTCTAGTTATGAGTAAATGAATTAAATATGTTTTGTGAAGTAAGAAAATTAGAAAATAGGATTCTATGACTTTGAGAATCCTATATGAGGTATATGCAGATTTTTGATGAGGGTTTTGATTATTAAGTTTGGTATTTTAGAATAATTAAATGCATTATTTAGTAAAGTGTAAACAATTTAAATAAATTGTTTATAAGCTTAAAAAATATTATTCTTTCAATATCATTATACCGAAATACTGGTATGGATTTTATTGTGGAATTTCTACCTTTCTGTGTCGGGTTTACTATTTATGAGTTACTATTCACGAGTTATTATTCATGAGTTACTATTCACGAGTTACTATTCACGATAAAAATTGGTTTCTTTTTCTAACCAAATTATAGTTGATTTACGAATATTACTCTTGAGATTAAAACTAGATGTTGATCATATTATTTTTATTATTATATACAATATTTTTATAACCCTAATGATGATATTTCTCTTTGACTTGAGTGTAAAGATGGGTAGATTTTTGGTATGATCATGACTATGGGTTATCTTTGGCCAGTAGTGCAAAGTTGAATCGTTGATTGGTATGATCATGACCATTGAATTTATAAGTGAATATCTTTAGCTTAAGTGCAAAGGTGAATTGATCAACATGGTTATAATTATTGTTTATATAAATTCTGAAATGATTATATATTTCTTTGAGATATTAAAATCTTTGGCCTGTAGTGCAAAGATGAAATATTGATGAATATCTTTGGCCTGTAGTGCAAAGATGAATTGTTGATAAATATCTTTGGCCAGTAGTATAAAGATGAACAGATGTTGAGATAAACATGACCAACTGGTGATACAAATGAATATCGTTGGCCGTAGTGCAAAGATGAAGTTATTATTATGATTATGAACAGGAAATGTGATTTGGTGTAACCATAATCTTTGATGTTTCAGGTAAAGATAGGTGATAAAAATTATCTTCTTCCTGGATGAGAAGAGGAATTTAGAACTACAGTTATGATTATGAGTTATTCATATGATTGTGGACCAGAATTGTTGATTGATGTTACAGGGATAAAATATTGTTGATGGATTTTTAACATGGAGAAGATAATAGACTTTATAGTCTATTTGACTCTTTTAATGGATTGCTCGTTCCGCTGCAACTATGGTTGAAATTTTTATCATTTACCATATGTTCTAAATCTCTGATTTATTATTGATGAAGGCTATTGATAATTTAATTATCTTTAGTTATGATATTTTTTATTGAGCTAGTTGTGCTCACCCTTTTGCTTCACAATTCCTTTCAGGTAATAAGAGTATAGCTGGGTCGAGCGAGGGTAACGGAAAAATAGAAAGGTGGTCTCTAGCTGTGGATGTTCTCCCGAAGCAGTATAGAAAAGTTTATTTAGTAGTTTTATTTGGTGAATCCAATAGGGTAAGGTGTACCCAACGTTGGAAGGGTGGTTTGCCACTATCATACAAGATGTCTAACGATATACAACCTCGTGTCATCATAAGACAGGGATGTGCTCATCCACTTGCTGAGTATATATACGAGCACTACCTATATAATCTTGGTGTTTGTTTGAAGTATAATTCTCAATTAGAGACATAATGATACGTCAAGAGAAGACTCACCATTGGGAAGAATATGATAGTAATCTTCTCGTTTTTCTTTGGGGTCTATTGGGTCAACCAAGAATAATTCTGTGGCCATATGATATCTATCATAACCTAGACGCATGGCCTCCCATGTTCGAAGGTTTCCTTGAGCACTTTCCAAAGATTCTAATTTCTAAAACAGTTTTTGACTATACCTTTATGTAAGGTGTCATTGTGAGGTGATGTTCACGGTTGGAACACGAGTCACATTTGGTATATATTTGTATCCAAACTCACAACATATGTGTTGTTGTATTTTGCACGACAATTGTTGTAATAAAGTTACAGTTGTTTTCTGTACCATGTATTTGGCGACTCAGAATAGGTTGGATGGAATGGACCTATTTTGGGGTCGTTACAAATTAAGTGTATGTAAGTAAAGAATTAACTTATAATTGAGGAAATAAAAACCCTAATTAAATAACTAGGGTAGGATAAAAAATAAAAGTGTTGGACTATGTAAATTTTATATGGCCCAAAGGATTAAATTTTAAAAACCCAAGAGATCAAATAAGATGGCCCAAACTTAGCCAATTAGGGAGGGGTATTTTGGACCCTTAGTATATTAGATATTACAACAAAAACAAAACTAAACTTGGTAGATAATAAGGCCAAGTGGCCGAACATATGAGGAGGAGAAAGGAGACATGCATGTCATCATTTTACACCACACATTTGTAAAAGATCTTCCACCAACAAGCTAGGTGTCACTTTGTTTTTGAAGTCACATTATTTAATAATCTTCCATACATCTAAGTGGTGATTATTGAGAGAGAGAAAGAGATGAGAATGTGTGGGAGATGTATATAGATATACATAATATATCTATACATATTTTTTCAACAAACAAAAATCTAAGTCTTATCTTTTTCATTTCATTTTATTAACTAACATAAACTAAGAAAGAAAGAGAGAGACTAAAGAAGAGAGAGGAGAGAGATGGATGGAGTAAGGGAACAAGGGAAAGAGACTTTGATTTTCTTTCTACTCAAAATCATCTTTCATTTTGGAAGAATAAGGAAGAGTAGCCACAAATTAAAGGTATAAACCCCTTTTGTTTATGTAATTTTTGATTATTGTAAATCAAACCTTGAATCTATGTTTCTAAACTCAAAAATTATGAATATACATGTTTATAGGTGTTTCATGTTTAGATATACCTATATTGGGTGTTGTTTTTGTTGGAAATCAAAAGTAAAGAAAAATGATTTTTCTAGTTTATAAACCATAAAATTTGTATGTACTTTGGATTTCCACCATTTTCGATCTACACCTTCTTTTTGCAACCCGTCAAAGAAAGGTGCTAGATATATAAGTTAACTACTTAACTCAAGTGGCAGCACTAAAAAATGTTGAGTACACAAGTCGTAGTGACTGTTTTAGCAAAAATAGTTTCGTTGTTGAAAAAGAAAATAGACTATTTGTGGACAGTCAAGAGTAGGGGCAGTTTTGTTATTTTTCGAATATTCAAAAATTCTAAAAACATTTAGGAGGATACTATGATAAGTTTTTTAACATCTCCAAGTGGAATCACTGAAATATAAGTTGTAGATTTCCGTATGGATTATTTTTAACAAAGTAGGAAAAGTGAAATTTTTACAAAAAGCTACTGTCCAAAATTTTGTAAGGGCTGTTTTGGCCATTTAATTTGTGAAATAAATTCCTGCCTTTTGGGACATGAAAATATATGGTATAAAGTACCTCCTGTCCAAAAATGAGCTCATTTCGACTTAAAATGACCAAGTTGACCATTTTAATATTTGTGATTTTCCGACGAAAACGGCTATAACCGGAGTTCTATAACTCTGATGGCCACAAAATTTAAAATGGAGGTTCACGTTAGCACGTATAAGATTATGACAAGAGATGGGAAATTCTGGAGTTGAGCATGATAGGGCTAATTTCTCAAGCTACGAACTAAAAATACTTTTTGAAAAAATACTAAAGTGGAAAAATTATGAAAAAAATACTTTTTGTGTATGAAATATATGTATATATGTTTGGACAAAGGATAGAAAAATAATAAGTTGATTTGATATTTTCGTGAAAAGGATAATGAATCCAGCTTGCTGGATTGAAAAGCAGTTTACTGAATTGAAAATATGTTGAATCCAGTTTGTTGGATTGTAATCTGGTTGTTAGATTTGAAATTCAATTTGTTGGATTGCATTTTGGTTTGCTGGATTGGCCATTTAGATGCTGGATTTAGAATCCAGTTTGCTGGATTTCAATCTGGGTTGCTGAATTGATATTTGACTTATTAGAGTTTAAAGAAGAACTTATAATATATAAGATTAGAGTGTTAAATCATAATGTATATGATATAGTGATTAAAGAATTATCAAATGATGATAATAATGCTATTGTTGTAAGGTGTTATCTAATATTTAATTATGTGATTAAGTGTTAGATAATTTATTGATAAAGTAGTTGTATTATGATACAAAGTATGATGCTAATTGATAGATCGATCTTATTAATGTAGGTCTTACAAAAGAAGTTAGCTTAAATTACGTAGCAGTAGTCAACGAATCAGGCAAGTTTCCTTAACTCAACCTTGAGTTATATCTTTTCAAATATTATGGTGGTTAATTATTGTTGATTAGACCACGTCTGAGAATTTTTGTTGATTATTCGCAGTTAGTGCATGTTTCTTAATTCAAATTGAATTAGTGATTCTGAGAATATACTTGGGAAATAACTGTTGTTGGATATTCACATCCGTAGGAGCTATTATTGATTTCAAATAGTACAGATAATTACTCTTTATTGTTGAATCGTATTGAGATATGTCTTAGCCAATTGTTCTGACTAGACGAACTTTTGTTACAAACCTGATAGGTTTGAAAAGAGAACTCAATTATTATTGACAGGTCAATGCCAATTGTTTGGGATAGATCGATAAAGCAAACCTGATAGGTTAGAGAAGAGAAGAGAAGCGAATAGAAATTGAAATAATCTTATTTCGTTGTTATAATTCAAATTCTGATTATAAGAATGAGAAGAACAACTTTTTTATAAAAAAAAGAGGAACTTTTTTGTCGTATATTCGACCATTGCGCGCGTTTTAAGTATTATGCATAATATATATAGGGTATGAGGAGTTGGCCGCTCTAAGTACTTGCTGAGGGGTATGATTAATCTTTATGGTTATCTGATACACTTGGGTATATCAAAGTAAATCTTTGATTGTTACTCGAGTAGAGAAGTTCGAGATACATTTGGATCACTTAGCATAAACTCTGGAAAATATTTCCATCTTATTATTCAATTGAATATTGTTGAAACCATGAAAGCGTTGTACTCTTTCATTTTCGAATTATTGTGTGGCATAGGTTGCGAGAAAACTTATTAGTGATTAACGAATTGTTCAGCTATTTCTAAGTTCCCCGAACTTTGGTGTCATTCTATCAAAATAGATAATATGTTAATCTTGATTCTTATACATTCATTGTATGTATTAACTTGCGGGACAAATTTGCTGCTCACCCATGCTAAATAAAATATTTCAACTAAGAACGAAGAAGCCGGAGGGGCAGAGAAGAACAAGGGCAAAGGTGTTTTGCTGGATTAGTTGTAATGAACATTACTTATTATGTTGTATTTGTAAACCCTTTTGTATATCTAAGGGGTATGTTTGTAAAGTCATGGTTAGATAACCTGGGACAATGTATTAACTATATATGTTAATGAGATGTGTATTGCTATTCATCAATGAATGGGTAGTTAGATGTTATTTATATGTTGGATCATGAGCACCAAACTTAGGGGTCAGGTGTAAGACCCCAACTTATTAATGAATAAAATCAAATTTTCTCTAAATATTATTGTGAATAATAAGGGGTTAATTTGATATAATACTTTGGTTATGGGTGAAATGTGCAAATTTTACAAAATAAGCAAGTGGTTATAAAATATTCATTTTGTCGGGGAATATTCGTTTGGTCGTGGAATATTCTTGCTGTCGGGGAATATTCGTACGACGGCGCAGCCTTGTGTGGGCCCCATAACGGAAAGCGATTGGATGAAGAAAACGACAAGTATAAGTTGTTTATTAATAACGGCGTAGTTGTTACCGTTAACACTGTTGAAATACCGGTGGTTAAAAATACAGTAATAACGCGTGGTTGCACAGTAGCACACGGAGTGCACAGTATAGTTGAATTATTGATTCGTACGTAAGAAGGCACTACTCAATAATTGTTACAGTGATTACTGTTCAATATTTTATTTTATTGGTTCAATAATTGCTGCATTGATATTTCATATTATTGTTGTTTCAATAATTGTTACTGCACAGTATTTCCCATTATCAGATCAATAATTCATATTATTTGAATAATATTATTAGATAACATTATTGACAATGTCTAGAAAGTTCTGTCTAAGGAGAGGTTTGGTCATCTAATTGCGCGCCAGTAAGGAGAAATCCTTATTGGAAAGCCCCCTCTTTCCTGGGAACGGCCTGGTTGTCATAAATGTGATTCTGTAATATTATTTGTGAATAATTAATTATTGATTCATATGATAAGGAAATATTTATTTTATGTGGATATAAATGAGGGATATATTTTTTTGGTTAAAAATGAAGGAGTTAATGTTGAGGTTTTTATCCATATTTTTGTCGGAATGGAGGTATTAAAAATCAGGGTTTTTGAGATATTTTGCGGGGGTTATAATTTTTAATCCGACCGTTGGATCGTGGTAATTTTTGGATATGTTATACATATATAAGTTGAGTATATGTCCACAAATTTTGAACCGTTAAAAATGAACGTATGATTTATTACGAATTTTACAAGATGACTGGTTCAGAAATTGTTGAATTTTCGGAGTTTATCATTTTGGTGGAAAATTCTAGAATTGGTGGGCCCCACTTGTGGTTGGTGAAGAAATGTGCTGAATTATATTTCAAATGTGGTGGGTGGGAATAGTAGCAGGTAAAGCCATCAGGTTGCAGGTCAAACCTACCAAAATTTTCCTATAAATAGAGGGCTAAGTTAGAATTGAAAATCACACCAGAAACAAGTTTTCTCTCTTTCTCTCTCTAGATTATTGAGTGTATTTTGTGAGTATTTAGATACTTTGAGAGTTTCTATTCATCAGAGCAAGTTTCTTTCAGCCTTATACCGGTATTCCGACCAGAAGTACTGATATTTTGAGGTAAGGGATATTATTTTCTTCTTAATGATATTATTTTCTTCAATATCATTATGCTGAAATATTGATATGAGTTTTTATCAAATTTGGAACTTTTTGTGTCGGGGGTTACTATTCACGTATACGGCACTATTCACGTATACGACACTATTCACGAATACGGCACTATTCACCGAAAAATAAAATTTTCCCTTTTTGTCCAAGATGTCTATTATGGTTACTATCTTTGATTGTATCCATGTTTTGATCTTTATTTTTGAATTCTGCTTCACAATTGATTATTATGAAGTATTATTGATCTTGGATAAACTGTTATACGAATCCCTACTATTTGTCCTTCTGTCTCATTGGATTCGTTCTCTTTAAGATATTTTTCATCATCCTCAGTCCTAAATGATGATATTACTGAATATCTTTGGCCTGTAGTGCAAAGATGTATAATTACTTGATGAATATCTTTGGCCTGTAGTGCAAAGATGAACAGGTGTTGAGATGAACATGACCGACTGATGATACAAATGAATATCTTTGGCCTGTAGTGCAAAGATGAATATTTGGTTAAAGATGATTATTAATTGATGTTACAGGGATAAAATATTGATGATGGACTTTTAAATCTTAGAAGATAGTAGAATTCTTTCTCTACTTGACTCTTCTAATGGTTTGCTGTTTCCGCTGCAGTTGTTGATCTAAAACTTGTTGTCGATTATATTTTATCAGATTTTTCCCTGTTGAAGACTAACGATAATTTGTTGTATATTATCTTAGTCATAATATTCTTTACTGGGCTAGTTGAGCTCACCCTTTTCCTTTTTGTTCCATTTTTCTTCTCAGGAGGTGAGAACATAGCAGGATCTAGTCGGGGTATGGAGTGATGGTTCTAGAAAGATGTATTAGCAGTCCTCACTATTTCTGTAAAATAGTGTTTGAATAATTGTAATGAGGATTTATTTGAGTGTGGATATTGTCTAGAAGACAATATTTGTATTTAAACTCACAGTATGTGTTGTCGTATTTTGCACGACAATTGTATTATTGAAGTTGTAGTTTGCTTTCTGTACCATGTATTTGGCGACTCAGAATGGGTGTTGTATACCTATTCTGGGGGCGTCACAGTTGGTATCAGAGCTTAGGGATATGATCCCTGGCTGAGATGTGAGACAAGAACTAGGAGGGGAGAGACGGAGAATTCCTTCGCTAGTATGACCTGACTAAGTTTATTTGGTGTTTATTTGGTCGGTCAGAGTATAGGGATAATATATGACATGACTATTAACCCTTGTTTTATGGCAGTATTTAAGAATGGCAGCTGAGAACGTTAATAATGGAGTAAATCAGACCATGGAGACACCTTTGATCACTACCCAGAGGAACGTGCAACAGGAAGGCAATATTCCTCCTGTAAACAACGTTACCGAGCAAACGATGAATGATGGAATGTTTAGGAGCTTTTTGCAGTTCATGCAAAATCAGACGAGGGAGACTCGTGTGCAGAATACGGGTGGAAATGATAACAACGCGCGGTTTGTCACAGCTAAGCAGTTCAAAGAATTGGGACCACCAGAATTTAAGGGAAAGCCGGATCCGATCATGGCGGAAACGTGGGTCAAGCAAATTACCAAGATATTTGATGTCTTGGGATGCACGGAGGAACAGAAGGTTCCATTCGCCACATTTATGTTCCGCGGTGAGGCAGACTACTGGTGGGAGTCTGTGAAGCGTACCCAGCCTGACGCACTCAACATGTCCTGGGAAACATTTCAAAAACTGTTCAATGACAAGTACTTTCCTGAAAGTATTCGTCATATGAAGGAGGTTGAGTTTATTAGACTGGAACAAAACAACATGACGGTGTCCCAGTACGAGGCGAAGTTTGCAGAGTTATCCAGGTTTGCACCTCATTTGGTCGAAAATGAGGAACGAATGACACGGATGTTTCTGAGAGGTTTAAAACCTGAGATTCGTCAATACCTTATCTCTCATAAATTTTCTCTGTATTCAGACGTTGTCAACAGGGCCCAATTATTAGAGAGAGATAATGAGTATACTCAACCGAGGGACCACAACCAGGGTCATACCGGTGACAGCAATCATCAGAGCGATGATAACCAACGAGGAGGGAAAAATACGAACAAAGGCGGTAACCACTCGAGTGGTCATCGTGGCCATGATAATAGGAGAGGTGAGTCAAGTGGAAATTTCAGAAAGAGGAGATTCAACAATGACGGGAAGACATCAGCAGCAGCACCAGCACCAACAACAAATTTTAGGGGAGGAGAACGACCACCAGTTAGATGTTACAAATGCGGGAAAGAGGGACATATCAGCCCAAACTGTCCACAACAATCCAAGGTGTGTTACAACTGTGGAAAGGAAGGTCATATAGCTAGAGAGTGTTCTGTAGCAAAACCAAGTTCAGCGGGGATGGTGACTCCAAAAGTTATCCCGGATAAGTCGAAATCAGCGGTTCCTGGAAGAGCGTTTGTCGTAACCGGTCAAAACGTGAGAAACCCGAACGAGGTGATCACGGGTAAGCTAATCTTGAATTCTTGCGAAGTTTATACTTTACTAGATACCGGTTCTACCCATTCTTTTATCTCTCCTGCTTGTGCTCAACGTTTAAACTTGACTCCGGAGAAATTGGACTTTAACTTATCTGTTGAAACTCCGTTGGGTGAAACCTTCGTTACATCTACAGTTTATAAATCTTGCATGATCCAAGTTGGCACTATCACATTACCTGTTGATCTTATCTCTTTAAAGATACTTGCTTTTGATGTGATTTTAGGAATTGATTGGTTAACCACTCATCATGCTAAAATTGATTGTTTTCGTAAGGTTGTTAGTTTTCATATTCCTAACCAACCTGTCATACGAATTCAAACTACTAAACCACTAAAATCAGTCACTGTCATATCAAGCCACAAAGCTATTCGTTTATTGAAAAACGGATGTCAAGCTTTCTTAGCCCATGTTATGGATTTGAACAAAGACAAGTCAGATTTGAATAATATTTCTATTGTTAGAGAATTTTCCGATGTATTTCCTGAAGAACTTCCCGGTCTACCCCCGGAACGAGAAATTGAATTCTTTATTGACCTTGAACCCGGTACAAAGCCCATTTCTAAAACCCCATATCGAATGGCTCCTATTGAACTTCAGGAGTTAAAAGTCCAACTACAGGAGTTGTTGGACATCGGTTTTATTCGTCCTAGTACGTCTCCTTGGGGTGCTCCTGTTTTATTCGTAAAGAAGAAAGACGGGAGTATGCGACTTTGTATTGACTATCGAGAATTGAACCATGTCACCATCAAGAATAGGTATTCGCTACCTCGCATTGATGACCTGTTTGACCAGTTGCAAGGAGCACAATTCTTTTCAAAGATCGATCTTCGTTCTGGATATCATCAGCTGAAGATTAAAACTGAGGATATTCCAAAGACTGCCTTCAGAACTCGGTACGGGCATTATGAATTCTTAGTAATGTCTTTTGGATTGACTAATGCTCCTGCTGCCTTCATGGATATGATGAACCGTGTATTCAAAGAATATTTGGATCAGTTCGTTGTTGTCTTTATTGATGACATCCTCATCTATTCCAAAAGCCGTGAAGATCATGAGCGCCATTTGAAGCTGGTACTGCAAAGGCTTCGTGAAAACAAGCTATATGCCAAACTGAAGAAATGCGAGTTCTGGCTTGAGGAAGTAGCATTCCTTGGGCACGTGGTGTCAAAACATGGAGTATCTGTCGACCCGGCGAAGATTGAAGCCATACAAAGTTGGGAGCAACCGAAGTCGGTAACCGAAGTACGTAGCTTTCTGGGCTTAGCTGGTTATTACCGGAGATTTGTGGAAGGATTTTCTCGAATCGCTACTCCGTTAACTCAGCTGACTCGGAAAGATACAAAATTCGTATGGAGTGAGGAATGCGAGAAGAGTTTCCAAGAACTCAAGAGGAGACTCATTTCGGCACCTGTTCTGACAATACCATCTGGTTCGGATGGATTTGTTATCTACAGCGATGCTTCAGGCAAAGGGTTAGGATGTGTTCTCATGCAACATGGGAAAGTCATAGCCTATGCCTCACGACAACTCAAAGAATATGAGAGGAATTATCCTACTCATGATTTGGAGTTGGCAGCAGTCGTTTTTGCGTTGAAGATCTGGAGACACTACCTGTATGGGGAGAAAGTGGAGATCTATACAGATCATAAAAGCCTCAAATATTTCTTCACCCAAAAGGAACTCAACATGCGGCAACGACGTTGGCTTGAGCTGTTGAAAGATTACGATCATACCATCCAATACCATCCTGGAAAAGCAAACGTAGTAGCTGACGCATTGAGTAGAAGATCATATGCGGGTACGAGTGCAATGTTTTTAACACAAAGGCCCATTTTGTATGACTTGCAAAGGATGGAGATAGAGATGAAGGCTCCAAGTACCCACATGATGATATCAAATATACGAGTAGAACCGACTTTAATCGATAAAGTTAAAGCTGCTCAAGCTACGGATATAGAGCTGATGCGTATGAAGAAGAAAGTGCAAGAAGGTGCTATTCCAGAAGCAAGAATCGATGAAGAAGGAATACTTCGAGTCAACTCCAGACTTTGTGTTCCTAACGATTTTGACTTGAAGCATAGAATAATGATGGAGGCACACAACACACCGTTTGCAATCCATCCTGGGAGTACCAAAATGTATCACGATCTTCGACATACATTTTGGTGGAGCAATATGAAAAGAGAGATCGCGGAGTTTATCTCGAGATGTTTAACTTGTCAACGTGTAAAAGCGGAGCATCAAGTACCAAAGGGTCCATTGCAACCACTTGAGATTCCGAAATGGAAGTGGGAACACATTACTATGGATTTTGTTACAGGTCTTCCCAAGGTTTCTCAAGGCATAGATGCGATTTGGGTTATTGTTGATAGATTAACCAAGTCCGCTCATTTCTTGCCGATACGTGAGACTTATTCCCTTGAACGTCTTGCTAGTATGTACGTGAACGAGATTGTGAGATTGCATGGCATGCCAGTATCCATAGTTTCGGATCGTGACCCAAGATTCACTTCACGATTTTGGGTTAGCTTGCAGAAAGCTATGGGCACGGATTTACGATTCAGTTCAGCATACCATCCTCAAACGGACGGACAATCAGAGAGGACTATTCAAACTCTTGAAGATCTATTAAGACTTTGTGTCTTAGATCTCAAAGGGAGTTGGGATAAGTACCTACCATTGGTGGAATTCTCCTACAACAACAGTTATCAGGCGAGCATAGGTATGGCTCCATTTGAGGCGTTGTATGGAAGAAAATGTCGTTCTCCAGTATGCTGGGACGAGGTGGGTGAAGCAACATTGTTGGGACCAGAATTGGTACGCATTACTACAGAGAAGATCCAAACGATTCGACAACGTATACAAACGGCACAGGATCGACAAAAGAGTTATGCGGATCTTCATCGGAAGGACGTGGAATTTAATATTGGGGATCATGTATTGTTACGTGTTGCACCATGGAAGGGAGTTACAAGATTTGGGAAGAGAGGAAAGCTCAATCCAAGATTTGTTGGTCCATTTGAGATTCTTGAGCGAATAGGAAATGTGGCATATAGACTCGCATTACCTCCAAGCATGTCTCGTGTTCATAATGTTTTTCACATATCTATGCTTCGTAAATATGTTAAAGACCCGAACCACATTATTGAGTTAGAACCAGACGAGATAGCTGAAGATTTAACGTACGAGGAGGTACCTGTTAAGATCTTGGATAGGAAAGAGCATGTCCTACGCACGAAGGTTATACCACAAGTTAAGGTTTTGTGGAGAAACCATGCTATTGAAGAAATGACCTGGGAGTTGGAATCAGAAATGAAAGCGAGGTATCCTCACCTTTTTGAAACATCAGGTACGTACGTCAATTTCGAGGACGAAATTTCATAAGGAGGGGAGGTTGTAAGACCCCAACTTATTAATGAATAAAATCAAATTTTCTCTAAATATTATTGTGAATAATAAGGGGTTAATTTGATATAATACTTTGGTTATGGGTGAAATGTGCAAATTTTACAAAATAAGCAAGTGGTTATAAAATATTCATTTTGTCGGGGAATATTCGTTTGGTCGTGGAATATTCTTGCTGTCGGGGAATATTCGTACGACGGCGCAGCCTTGTGTGGGCCCCATAACGGAAAGCGATTGGATGAAGAAAACGACAAGTATAAGTTGTTTATTAATAACGGCGTAGTTGTTACCGTTAACACTGTTGAAATACCGGTGGTTAAAAATACAGTAATAACGCGTGGTTGCACAGTAGCACACGGATTGCACAGTATAGTTGAATTATTGATTCGTACGTAAGAAGGCACTACTCAATAATTGTTACAGTGATTATTGTTCAATATTTTATTTTATTGATTCAATAATTGCTGCATTGATATTTTATATTATTGTTGTTTCAATAATTGTTGCTGCACAGTATTTTCCATTATCAGATCAATAATTCATATTATTTGAATAATATTATTAGATAACATTATTGGCAATGTCTAGAAAGTTCTGTCTAAGGAGAGGTTTGGTCATCTAATTGCGCGCCAGTAAGGAGAAATCCTTATTGGAAAGCCCCCTCTTTCCTGGGAACGGCCTGGTTGTCATAAATGTGATTCTGTAATATTATTTGTGAATAATTAATTATTGATTCATATGATAAGGAAATATTTATTTTATGTGGATATAAATGAGGGATATATTTTTTGGTTAAAAATGAAGGAGTTAATGTTGAGGTTTTTATCCATATTTTTGTCGGAATGGAGGTATTAAAAATCAGGGTTTTTGAGATATTTTGCGGGGGTTATAATTTTTAATCCGACCGTTGGATCGTGGTAATTTTTGGATATGTTATACATATATAAGTTGAGTATATGTCCACAAATTTTGAACCGTTAAAAATGAACGTATGATTTATTACGAATTTTACAAGATGACTGGTTCAGAAATTGTTGAATTTTCGGAGTTTATCATTTTGGTGGAAAATTCTAGAATTGGTGGGCCCCACTTGTGGTTGGTGAAGAAATGTGCTGAATTATATTTCAAATGTGGTGGGTGGGAATAGTAGCAGGTAAAGCCATCAGGTTGCAGGTCAAACCTACCAAAATTTTCCTATAAATAGAGGGCTAAGTTAGAATTGAAAATCACACCAGAAACAAGTTTTCTCTCTTTCTCTCTCTAGATTATTGAGTGTATTTTGTGAGTATTTAGATACTTTGAGAGTTTCTATTCATCAGAGCAAGTTTCTTTCAGCCTTATACCGGTATTCCGACCAGAAGTACTGATATTTTGAGGTAAGGGATATTATTTTCTTCTTAATGATATTATTTTCTTCAATATCATTATGCTGAAATATTGATATGAGTTTTTATCAAATTTGGAACTTTTTGTGTCGGGGGTTACTATTCACGTATACGGCACTATTCACGTATACGACACTATTCACGAATACGGCACTATTCACCGAAAAATAAAATTTTCCCTTTTTGTCCAAGATGTCTATTATGGTTACTATCTTTGATTGTATCCATGTTTTGATCTTTATTTTTGAATTCTGCTTCACAATTGATTATTATGAAGTATTATTGATCTTGGATAAACTGTTATACGAATCCCTACTATTTGTCCTTCTGTCTCATTGGATTCGTTCTCTTTAAGATATTTTTCATCATCCTCAGTCCTAAATGATGATATTACTGAATATCTTTGGCCTGTAGTGCAAAGATGTATAATTACTTGATGAATATCTTTGGCCTGTAGTGCAAAGATGAACAGGTGTTGAGATGAACATGACCGACTGATGATACAAATGAATATCTTTGGCCTGTAGTGCAAAGATGAATATTTGGTTAAAGATGATTATTAATTGATGTTACAGGGATAAAATATTGATGATGGACTTTTAAATCTTAGAAGATAGTAGAATTCTTTCTCTACTTGACTCTTCTAATGGTTTGCTATTTCCGCTGCAGTTGTTGATCTAAAACTTGT
Source organism: Panax notoginseng (assembly GCA_016801055.1). NCBI lineage: Eukaryota > Viridiplantae > Streptophyta > Magnoliopsida > Apiales > Araliaceae > Panax > Panax notoginseng. Next base: position 135,989,889 of record CM029012.1, on the reverse strand, counting down.
TGTCGATTATATTTTATCAGATTTTTCCCTGTTGAAGACTAACGATAATTTGTTGTATATTATCTTGGTCATAATATTCTTTACTGGGCTAGTTGAGCTCACCCTTTTCCTTTTTGTTCCATTTTTCTTCTCAGGAGGTGAGAACATAGCAGGATCTAGTCGGGGTATGGAGTGATGGTTCTAGAAAGATGTATTAGCAGTCCTCACTATTTCTGTAAAATAGTGTTTGAATAATTGTAATGAGGATTTATTTGAGTGTGGATATTGTCTAGAAGACAATATTTGTATTTAAACTCACAGTATGTGTTGTCGTATTTTGCACGACAATTGTATTATTGATGTTGTAGTTTGCTTTCTGTACCATGTATTTGGCGACTCAGAATGGGTGTTGTATACCTATTCTGGGGGCGTCACATCAGGTAACCCGGATTTGGGGGCGTCACACGCGCCTCGCGCCATGTTGTATGGAGTCCTGGCGCGCCCCGCGCTTGGTAGACAAAAACTGACTGCTGAGGCAGCGTGCCCCGCGCTATCCTGCATGGGTTCCTGGCGCGGCCCGCGTTATTGGGGCAGTGTTTGAGTGATGTCCTTTTTCTTTGATTCCCTAAAATTATACCACAATGAAGTCATTACTAATATAATTATTGAAAAATAACTAACTGAACTATACTATGAACTAAAATTTACTGAATAAATGAAATAAAAAAGGTTTTGAGCTTAGGTTACCTCCTAAGTAGCGCTAGTTTTAACGTCGTCAGCCCAACGGTGCCTCTTGTTTCATGGTGCATCGACAAGTGTGATTGCAATGGCTTCGTTGTCGATGTCGCCACCCCTGTAATGCTTTAACCTCTGCCCGTTGACTTTGAATGTTTCGAGCGGATTTCTACTGTACAGTTCAACGACACCATGTGGGAAAATAATCTTAATCGTAAATGGACCCGACCATCGGGATTTGATCTTTCCGGAAAACAATCTCAGTCATAAGTTGAACAATAATACCGATTGTCGCGGTTTGAACTTTTTCTGCAAAATTTTCTGGTCGTGCCACTTCTTGACTTTTTCTTTGGACAACTTTAAGTTCTCATACGCTTGCAGTTAAAATTCATCGAGTTCGTTCAATTGGAGTAACCTCTTCTCTCCTGCAGCTATTTGATCAAAGTTGAGTTTCTGTGTGAGACCCCATATTTTATGAATAAAGGTTTAAATTTTTCGAAATATTTTTTTGAATATTATGGTGTGGATTTGATATAATGTCATAGTTGTGGGTAGTATTTATAAATTTTACAAAGTATGCAAGTTGTTGTATAATATTCGATTGGTCGGGGAATATTCTTTTTGTCGGAGAATATTCATACAACGGCGCAATCATTGGTGGACCCCACAACGAAATTATTGTCTGATTGAGAAAACGAAAAAAATATTTTATAAAAATAACGGCGAAAGTTTTACCGTTAATACTGTTGAACTACTCGGTAGTAAAAGTACAGTAATACGCGTGGTTGCATAGTAGCACACGGTATTGATTATTGATGCTTACGTGAGAAGTCATTCAATTTTGTTCAATTATTGCTATAGTAATTGTTGCAAAGTATCTCACGTTATTTGATTCAATTATTATCGATATTTTATATATTGTTAAAATCAATAATGGAGACAACAAAGTTATTAATATTATTATTTACAATATTAACGATGTATAGAAGTTCTGTCAAGGAGAGGTTTGGTCACCTAATTGCGCGCCAATAGGGAGAAATTCTTATTGGAAAGCCCCCTCTTTCCTGGGAACGACCTGGTCGATTAATATTGTGAATTATAATAAAGATGATAAATGTTGTTAAAATTATTAAGGTGATTTTTATGAAGTTTTGCTTATTTTTTGGATTCCTATTTACCCAATTTTCAAAATAATCGAAAGAAATTATTTAAAATTGGGGCCCACATGTGGGGGCCACATGTAGGGGCCATATGTGTTGGAAAAATAATTTTAGAAATGGAAGAGTATACGTATAAAAGTATATGTATGTATTGAGTATATGGTGGGAGAAAGTGATATGTGAAAGTGATAGGTGTGTGATGTGTGTGTGAGTCGAAAATGGTGGAAAAGTGGTAGTGTGATAGTGATGTGTAAGAGTGTAGTAAAATTAATTTTTGGGTGGGTGGGGGATTGATGTTGGGTATGGGAGAGAAAACTTAAGTGGTAAATATATATTATATATATATATATATATATATATATATATATATATATTTAGCATGTGTTTATATATATATATGTCTTATATTTTAATTTTGTTTGCATCCTATTGGTTGGTGGATTGAATTTTTTGCATTAGTGTGATATCAAAACATTGATACGTATATCTGCAGAATTATTTCATCCATGAACAGTGCCCTTCCATTCTCCTATAAATAGAAGTTCATTCCTTCATTATTTCTTACGAATTCACTGAAACTTCAGAGAGAAAAATTATAGAGAAACTATAGAAAAGTATTCTGCTACTTTTCTACTCTTATATTCAGTTTTTTTACGGTAAGGGGTGTTATTATTTCTTATTCATGAAGAGAACTGTTGTTATTCCATTGCTTATTATTCTGTTGGAATAACCTGTATACGCGGTCTACCCTATACTTGGTGACATTCTTCTATTATTCTGTTGGAATATCCTGTCTGTGTGTTTTACACCGGACCTAGTTCCGTCTTTATTATTATTCTGTTGGAACATCCTGTCTGTGTATTTTACACCGGACCTGGTTCCGTCTTTATTATTTTTCTGTTGGAATATCATGTCTGTGTATTTTACACCGGACCTGGTTCCGTCTTTAGTATTCTGTTGGAACATCCTGTCGGTGCAAATTTTGCCTGACCTGGTTCCGTTATTATTATTTTGTTGAAATAACCTGTCTATGCAAAGTACGCATGCATGGTGATTTCTTTTGTTATTCTATTTTTTATTATACTCAGTTGGTTAAAGTTTTGACTTCTATACTCCATGAAATTAGTAGAATATCCTTGATATTTGAGCTTCATCCAGTATCTTTTTATGAAAATATTATTCTGAGCATTCTTGAATTTTACTGCACAAAGCAGTATCATGTTGACAACTTGGACGTTATTAGTTCCTGAACAAATTAATTCTTGAACTTGTTTTATTGAATTCTTATATCATTGTCATCATCCTCATGTTTATATTTTTTAAAGTCATCTGTGGCCTGTAGTGCATAGATGGACTTGGTATGATTATGACCAGGGATTATTCGGTGTAATCATGACCGTAATGTTACAAATGATATGGTAAAAGTCCTCATTGGCCTGTAGTGCATTGGTGGACAGTTGTTGGCATGATCATGACCATTAATGAATACACAAATATTCTTGGCCCGTAGTGCATGGATAATTATGGTCGTGATACTAAAGAATATCCTTGGCCGTAGTGCAGAGGTGATTCGATGATGTGAAATATTTATTAAGTTGAGTCTCAGCGATAACAGTGATGAAAAACCTTTTAAATCATAAAAGATAGTAGATTTTATTCTCTACTTGACTCTTTTAATGGATTGCTTGATCCGCTGCAGTTAAACTTGATGTCTATTGTATTTTATCAGTTTAACATTGTTGAAGACTAATGATAATTTATTTTGCATTATCTTAGTCATAATATTTTTTTCTGGGCTAGTTGAGCTCACCCTTTCTTTCACTGTTCTCTTCAAGAAATGAGAATATAGCTGGGACGAGTCGGGGAGCGGAGTGATGGTCTAGAGGATTGAATTAGTAGTCCTCACTATTCTGTGAAATAGTGTGATAATAATTGTAATGAGGACTCCTTTTAAGTTTGTTACTCTCTAGTAGACAATATTTGTATTCAAACTCACAGTTTATGTTTTGTCGTATTGTACACAATAGTTGTATTAGTAAGTTGTATTTGAATTCTGTACCATATATCTGGCGACTCAAGATGGGTGACGCATACCTATTTTGGGGGCATCACAGTTGGTATCACAGCTTAGGGCTATGATCCCTGGCTGAGATGTGAGACAAGAACTAGGAGGGGAGAGACGGGGAATTCTTTCACTAGTATGACCTACCTAAGTTTATTTGTTTTATAATTGGTTGGACAGAGTATATTGATAATATGTGACATGTTAATTAACCCTTGTTTTGTGGCAGTATTTGAAAATGGCAGCTGAAAATGTCAACAATGGAGTGAGTGAGACCGTGGCACCTCTAATCACCAACCAGGATAATGTAATATCAGGTGAAGAAGAAATTAGAGATATCTACGTGGTAAGTGAAGAACTAATAGTTGCACCCGAGCTAGTGGCATAGGTAGCAGCTGAGAGTGAGGAAGAAGAGGAACCTGAGGAGAATTGGTTAGAAGAAGTTTATGATCAAAACTTAGAATTACAAAATTGTGTTCATGAGTTAGAAGAGCAGACTGAAGAACGGCAGGCGGTCGTGGAGCAAAGAGATGTAACGATTCAAAATTGTGTTACCCGATATGTGATGCTCGAACAAAATCACGCTTTGGCAGTGTGTAGAAAGAGACGTTCGATCCAAAAAGGCTAAAATAGATGATATACATTTCTCTTTTTGGACAGCAATTGGGAGAACCCAACATCGAATTTTGAATTACCCTGTATAGAGCGGTCAATCTGAACTCGATATGGATCGAAGATTGATGATTCAGATTATGAATCAGGAGTACGATGAAGCAGTTGAGGGTGGAATATGCCCTATATTAAAGTCAATTCCAACGATAGTGATGACACCAAATGCTACCCCAGACAAGTCAAAGCCGGGTAGTTCAAGGGAGAGCGGTTGTCATGACTTCCCAACAAGTGAAGAACCCAAATGAAGTTATCGCGGGTAAGCTAATCATAAACCCTTGCAAAGTTTGTATCTTATTCGATACTGGTTCTACTTACTCTTTTATTGCACCTAGTTGTGTTCAATGTTTAAAATTAACTCCGGAGAAGTTAGACTTTGATATATCTGTTTAAACTCAGTTGGGAGAAACCTTCGTTAACTCCACTATTTATAAATCTTGTTTAATTCAAATCGACACTTTCACGTTACCTGTTGATCTTATCTATTTGAAAATACTTTCCTTTGATGTGAATTTTGGAAACGATTGGTTAACTACTCATCATGCTTTTTGTAAGGTTGTTAGCTTTCATATTCCTAACCAACCTGTCATGCGAATTCAAGTAACCAAACCACTAAAGTCAATCAAAGTCATATCAAGCCATAAATAAAGAGCCCCGATCCTTTCGTTGTTGACTTTCTTGTGTGGAATGCACCGAAGCCAGACTTTCTGTAGGCAACGTCGTGAATGACGATGACAAGTTGATAGGTATCAATGTGACGTGTTATCTAAGTCTTGGATGAGAGTCACAGTTTTGAATGATATTTCTATTGTTAATAAATTTCCTGACGTATTCTTGAAGACTTCTTAGCCTACCCTAGAGCGTGAAATAGAATTTTGTATTGACCCCAGTACAAAACCTATTTCTTAAACCCTCAAATATTTCTTCAACCAAAATGAACGTATAATGCGCCAAAGACGTTGGCTCGAACTGTTGAAGATTACGATCGTACCACTCAATATCATCGTGGAAGTGCGAACATAGTAGCTGACGCGTTGAGTAGAAGATCGTATGCGAGTGCGATGTTGTTAACACAAAGACCTATTTTGTATAACTTACAAATGATGAAGATAGAGTTGAAGACTCTAGGAACTCACGTGAAGATAACGAATATACGATTAGAATCGACTTTAATCGATAAAGTTAAAACCGTTCAAGCTACATACTCAGAGCTAATGAATGTGAAGAAAAAGGTTCAAGAGGGCGTTATTCTAGAAGCAAGAATCGACGAAGAGAGGAAATCTCAACCCTCGATTTAATCGGCCCATTTGAAATCCTCGATCAAGTAGGAACTGTGGCTTATAAACTCGTTTTCCCACAAAGTATGTCGCGTGTTCATAACGTTTTTAACATATCGATGTTACGTAAATATGTGGACGACCCGAACCACATTATTGATTTAAAATCGGACGAGATAGCGGATGATTTAACGTATGAAGATGTACCTGTTAAAATCCTGGAATATATTCTACGCTTAAAGGTTATACCTCAAGAGTTAGAATCTGACGAACTGTCCTCATCTGTTCGGTATACCAGGTACGTACGTAAATTTCGAGGGTGAAATTTCATAAAGAGGGGAGATTATGAGACCCCAGATTTTATGAATAAAGGTTTAAATTTCTCGAAATATTTTTTTGAATATTATGGTGTGGATTTAATATAATGTTATAGTTGTGGGTAGTATTTATAAATTTTGTAAAGTATGCAAGTTGTTGTATAATATTCGATTGGTCGGGAAATATTCTTTTTTCGGGGAATATTCATACAACGGCGCAATCATTGGTGGACCCCACAACGGAATTATTATCTGATTGAGAAAACGATAAAAATATTTTATAAAAATAACGGCGGAAGTTTTACCGTTAATACTGTTGAACTACTCGGTAGTAAAAGTACAGTAATACGCGTGGTTGCATAGTAGCACACGATATTGATTATTGATGCTTACGTGAGAAGTCATTCAATTTTGTTCAATTATTGCTATAGTAATTGTTGCAAAGTATCTCACGTTATTTGATTCAATTATTATCGATATTTTATATATTGTTAAAATCAATAATGGAGACGACAAAGTTATTAATATTATTATTTACAATATTAACGATGTATAGAAGTTCTGTCAATGAGAGGTTTGGTCACCTAATTGCGCGCCAATACGGAGAAATCCTTATTGGAAAGCCCCCTCTTTCCTGGGAACGACCTGGTCGATTAATATTGTGAATTATAATAAAGATGATAAATGTTGTTAAAATTATTAAGGTGATTTTTATGAAGTTTTGCTTATTTTTTGGATTCCTATTTACCCAATTTTCAAAATAATCGAAAGAAATTATTTAAAAGTGGGGGCCACATGTGGGGGCCATATGTGTTGGAAAAATAATTTTAGAAATGGAAGATTATACGTATGAAAGTATATGTATGTATTGAGTATATGGTGGGAGAAAGTGATATGTGAAAGTGATAGGTGTGTGATGTGTGTGTGAGTGGAAAATGGTGGAAAAGTGGTAGTGTGATAGTAATGTGTAAGAGTGTAGTGAAATTGATTTGTGGGTGGGTGGGGGATTGATGTTGGGTATGGGGGAAAAAAATTAAGTGGTAGATATATATATATATATATATATATATATATATATATATATATATATATATATATATATATATAGCATGTGTTTATATATATATATATATATATATATATATATATATATATATATATATGTCTTATATTTTAAATTTGCTTGCATCCTATTGGTTAGTGGATTGAATTTTTTGCATTAGTGTGACATCAAAATATTGATACGTATATCTGCAGAATTATTTCATCCATGAACAGTGCCCTTTCATTCTCCTATAAATAGAAGCTCATTCTTTCATTATTTCTTACGAATTCACTGAAACTCCAGAGAGAAAAATTATAGAGAAACTATACAAAAGTATTCTGTTACTTTCCTACTTTTATATTCAGTTTCTTTTTCGGTAAGGGGTGTTATTCTTTCTTATTCATAAAGAGAACTGTTGTTATTCCATTGCTTATATTCTGTTGAATAACCTGCATACGCGGTCTACCCTATACTCGGTGACATTCTTCTATTATTCTATTGGAATATCATGTCTGTGTGCTTTACACCGGACCTGGTTTCGTCTTTATTATTATTCTGTTGGAACATCCTGTCTGTGTGTTTTACACCAGACCTGATTCTGTCTTTAGTATTCTGTTGGAACATCCTGTCGGTGCAAATTTTGCCTGACTTGGTTCCGTTATTATTATTCTGTTGGAATAACCTGTCTATGCAAAGTACCGCATGCATGGTGATTTCTTTTGTTATTCCATTCTTTATTATACTCAGTTGGTTAAAGTTTTGACTTCTATACTCCATGAAATTAGTAGAATATCCTTGATATTTGCGCTTCATCCAGTATCTTTTCATGAAAATATTATTCTGAGCATTCTTGAATTTTACTGCACAAAGCAGTATCATATTGACAACTTGGACGTTATTAGTTCCTGAACAAATTAATTCTTAAACTTGTTTTATTGAATTCTTATATCATTGTCATCATCCTCATGTTTATATTTTTTAAAGTCATCTGTTTCCTGTAGTGCATAGATGGACTTGGTATGATTATGACCAGGGATTATTTGGTGTAATCATGACCGTAATGTTACAAATAATATGGTAAAAGTCCTCATTGGCCTGTAGTGCATTGGTGGACAGTTGTTGGCATGATCATGACCATTAATGAATACACAAATATTCTTAGCCCGTAGTGCATGGATAATTGTGGTCGTGATACTAAAGAATATCCTTGGCCATAGTGCAGGGGTGATTCGATGATGTGGAATATTTATTAAGCTGAGTCTCAGCGGTAACAGTGATGAAAAATCTTTTAAATCATAAAAGATAGTAGATTTAATTCTCTACTTGACTCTTTTAATGAATTGCTTGATTCGCTGTAGTTAAACTTGATGTCTATTGTATTTTATCAGTTTAACATTGTTGAAGACTAATGATAATTTATTTTGCATTATCTTAGTCATAATATTTTTTACTAGGCTAGTTGAGCTCACCATTTCTTTCACTGTTCTCTTCAGGAAATGAGAATATAGCTGGAACGAGTCGGAGAACGGAGTGATGGTCTAGAGGATAGCATTAGTAGTCCTCATTATTCTGTGAAATAGTGTGATAATAATTGTAATGAGGACTCCTTTTGAGTCTGTATACTCTCTAGTAGACAATATTTGTATTCAAACTCACAGTTTATGTTTTGTCGTATTGTACACGACAGTTGTATTAGTAAGTTGTATTTGAATTCTGTACCATGTATCTAGCGACTCAAGATGGGTGATGTATACCTAATTTTGGGGGCGTCACATTCTGAATGGCCCAATATGCCTTTTATTGTAATTCCACTAGGAGGTGACACGCTTTCCCATAGACCAACTAATACGGATACATCTCTATTGGCGTTTTGTATGCTATCCTGTAAGCCCATAGTGCGTCATCCAACTTTGAGACCAATCTTTTCTGCTCTGATTCACTAACTTCTCTAAAATTTTCTTCACCTCTTTGTTGGAAACCTCAGCTTGAACACTCGTTTGGGGGTGATACACTGTTGCAACCTTATGATTGACCCCGTACTTTGCCAAGAGAGCTGTAAATGACTTATTGCAGAAGTGACTTCCCTCGTCACTTATGATTGCTCTTGGTGTGCCAAACCTTGTGAAGATGTTCTTTTGTAGAAACTTTAGAACCACCTTGGCATCGTTTGTCGGGAGTGGTACAGCTTCCACCCATTTTGATACGTAGTCCACAGCTAGCAAGATGTACAAATTATTGAATGAGGGAGGAAAAGGTCCTATGAAGTCCATTTCCCACACATCATAAACCTCAACTTCCATGATCGTGTTGAGCGATATCTCATTCCTCTTCGAGATATTACCCACCTTTGGCATCTGTCACAGTTCTTTTCGAACTGGTGGGTATCCTTGAACACAGTAGGCTAGTAGAATCCTACCTGAAATACCTTGGCCGCTGTCCGCTCACTCCCATAATGTCCCCCATATGCAGATGAATGGCATTCGTGCAAGATGTTCTTTACTTCGTTGTATGACACACATCTACAAATCATTTTGTCTACACACTGTTTGACTAAATAGGGCTCGTCCCACATGTACCACTTGACGTCATACAATAACTTCTTTGTTTGTTGTTGTGTCAGATCAGAGGGAAGGATTTTGGTCACCAAGTAATTGGCAAAATCCGTATACCATGGAAACTCAGAGTTTACTCCAAAAAAACTGCTCATCCAGAAACGATTCATTGATTACACATTTATCTGCCCTGTCCTTATCCGGATTTTCTAATCTTAAAAGATGATCCGTCACTTGATTCTATGTCCCCTTCCTATCCTTTATTTCCAAATCAAATTCCTGAAGGAGTAGGATCCATCTGATTAGTCTAGGCTTAGCATTCTTCTTTGAGATCAAATATCGAATCGCCGAGTGATCTGTGTATACCACCACCTTTGTTTCTATTAAGTAAGCTCTGAATTTATCAAAGGTGTATACTATTACAAGTAACTCCTTCACGGTGGTTGTGTAGTTCAATTGGGCTTCCGTAAGGGTTTTACTTATGTCGTTGACCCAAAAAAGCCCCTACCGCATAATCGCTAGCATCACACATTAACCCGAAAGGCATTGTCCAATTAGGTGCTACGACCACGGGAGCTGTAGTCAATTTCTTCTTTAATAGCTCAAATGCTGACTTACATTCCTCATCAAACTTGAATACTACATCTTTCTCTAAGAGATTGCATAGTGGTTTTGTAATCTTAGAGAAATCCTTAATAAATCTTCTGTAGAATCCGGCGTGCCCAAGAAAACTGCGGATTCCTTTAACTGAATTCAGCGATGTAAGATTCTCGATCGTGTCTAGCTTTGACTTATCAACCTCTAAGCATTTCGCAGAGACCTTATGCCCCAGAATTATTCCTTCTTTAACCATAAAGTGGCACTTCTCCCAGTTAAGCACCAGGTTAGTTTCCACACATCGCTTCAAGACCATGACCACATTTTCAAGACACTTATCAAAAGTGTTTCCATAGACTGAGAAGTCATCCATGAAAACTTCCACATTCTTTTCCACCATATCTGAAAAAATTGTCATCATACATCTTTGGAAAGTCGCCTGTGTATTACATAACCTAAAGGACATCCTTCTAAATGCAAAGGTGTCGTATAGGCATGTAAAGGTGGTCTTTTCTTGATCCTCAAGAGCTATCACTATTTGGTTGTACCCTGAATATCCATCCAGTAAACAGTAGTGTTCATTCCCAGCTAACCGATTTAATATTTGATCGATAAAGGGTAGAGGAAAGTGGTCCTTTCGGGTTGCCTTATTTAGCTTTCTGTAATCCATACAAACCCTCCATCCGGTCACTTTCTTCGTCAAAATCAGTTCATTATCATCATTCGTCACTACGGTCATTCCACCCGTTTTCAGAACACACTGAACTGGACTGACCTATGCACTATTTGAAATTGGGTAAATAATTCCCGTATCCAACCACTTCAAAATTTCTTTCTTTACCACTTCTTTCATGATCGGATTTAGTCGTCTCTGTTGTTCCACTGTTGGCTTTACGTCCTCTTCCATAAGAATCTTGTGCATGCAGAAGGATGGACTTCTCCCCTTTATATATGTAATTGTCCATCCTATAGCCAACTTGTATTCTCTAAGCACTCTCAATAACTTACTTTCCTACAGTTCGTTAAGCGTAGATGTAATAATAATAGGTAAAGTATTTGAATTGCCCAAATAAGCATACCTGAGGTGTTTAGGAAGTGGTTTAAGCTCAAGAGTAGGTGGCTCCTCCAATGAAGGTTTCATTCTTGCCGAAGCTTTTTCTTCCGTGTGTAATGGCTCGAATGGTACCTTGAACCTGCTAACTTGCAGAAAAGAATCCAGCATATGCAAGTAAGCTAAAAACTCTGGATCATCCAAATCCTCATCCCCAGTAGAGTATTTTCCAACAGATCTCTGACCAAACTTTTCACTAAGTCTTCATTAACTATCTTGTCGATCACATCTACTCGGAAACACTCTTCCTCATCTTTAGGGAACCTCATAACTTTGAACACGTTGAATTTAACTTCCTGGTCTTATACCCTCATGGTTAATTCTCCTTTCTGAACATCGATGGGAGTCCTACCCATAGCCAAAAACGGCCTCTCTAAGATGATTGGGATGTTTTTGTCCTCTTCATAATCTAGAATTATAAAATCTGCTGGAAAAATAAATTTATCCACCCTAACTAAGATGTCTTCCACAATTCCTCTTGGATAGGTCACCGATCTGTCCGCTAACTGTAGAGATATGTTTGTAGGCTTCGGAGCTGGCAAACCTAACTGAGTATAAACTGTCAACGGCATGAGGTTCACACTCACCCCCAAGTCACACAAACACTTGTTCAAGGCAAATTTAACTTCCTGGTCTTGTACCCTCATGGTTAATTCTCCTTTCTGAACATCGATGAGAGTCCTACCCGTATCCAAAAATGGCCTCCCTAAGATGATTGGGATGTTTTTGTCCTCTTCATAATCCAGAATTATAAAATCTGCTGGAAAAATAAATTTATCTACCTTAACTAAGATGTCTTCCACAATTCCTCTTGGATAGGTCACCTATCTGCCCGCTAACTGTAGAGATATGTTTGTAGGCTTCAGAGCTGGCAAACCCAATTGAGTATAAACTGACAACGGCATGAGGTTCACACTCGCCCCCAAGTCACACAAACACTTGTTGAAGGCCATGTTCCCGATTGAGCAAGGAATGGTGAAACTCCCCGGATCCTTCAACTTCGGAGGTAACTTTCTTTGTAGAACTGCACTGCATTCCTCCGTCAACACTGTAATTTCGTAATCCTCTAACTTATTTTTCCCTAATAGAATCCCCTTCATGAATTTAGCAGAACTTGGCATTTGCTCTAGGGCTTCTGCGAACGGAATGTTGATCTGAAGTTTCTTAAAAACTTCGAAAAATTTTGATAATTGCTTGTCTATTTTCTGTTTCTGAACTCTTAGCTGAAACGGTGGTGGAGGATACACAACGGGCTCAACATATGTCTTACTCTTTGTAAGACCCCAACTTATTAATGAATAAAATCAAATTTTCTCTAAATATTATTGTGAATAATAAGGGGTTAATTTGATATAATACTTTGGTTATGGGTGAAATGTGCAAATTTTGCAAAATAAGCAAGTGGTTATAAAATATTTATTTTGTCGGGGAATATTCGTATGACGGCGCAGCCTTGTGTGGGCCCCATAACGGAAAGCGATTGGATGAAGAAAACGACAAGAATAAGTTGTTTATAAATAACGGCGTAGTTGTTACCGTTAATACTGTTGGAATACTCGGTGGTTAAAATACAGTAGCACACGGTATTGCACCAATTATTGATTCTTACGAAGAAAGGCACTACTCAATAATTGTTACAGTAGTTATTATTCAATATTTTATTTTATTGATTCAATAATTACTGCGTTGATATTTTATATTATTGTTGTTTCAATAATTATTGCTGCACAGTATTTTCCATTATCAGATCAATAATTCATATTATTTGAATAATATTATTAGATAACATTATTGACAATGTCTAGAAAGTTCTGTCTAAGGAGAGGTTTGGTCATCTAATTGCGCGCCAGTAAGGAGAATTCCTTATTGGAAAACCCCCTCTTTCCTGGGAACGGCCTGGTTGTCATAAATGTGATTCTGTAATATTATTTGTGAATAATTAATTATTGATTCATATGATAAGGAAATATTTATTTTATGTGGATATAAATGAGGGATATATTTTTGTGGTTAAAAATGAAGGAGTTAATGTTGAGGTTTTTATCCGTATTTTTGTCGGAATGGAGGTATTAAAAATCAGGGTTTTTGAGATATTTTGTGGGGGTTATAATTTTTAATCCGACCGTTGGATCGTGGTAATTTTTGGATATGTTATACATATATAAGTTGATTATATGCCCACAAATTTTGAACCGTTAAAAATGAACGTATGATTTATTACGAATTTTACAAGATGACTGGTTCAGAAATTGTTGAATTTTCGGAGTTTATCATTTTGATAGAAAATTCTAGAATTAGTGGGCCCCACTTGTGGTTGGTAAAAAAATGTGCTGAATTATATTTCAAATGTAGTGGGTGGGAATAGTAGCAGGTAAAGCCATCAGGTTGCATGTCAAGCCAACTAAAATTTTCCTATAAATAGAGGGCTAAGTTAGAATTGAAAATAACACCAGAAACAAGTTTTCTCTCTTTCTCTCTCTAGATTATTGAGTGTATTTTGTGAGTATTTAGATACTTTGAGAGTTTCTATTCATCAGAGCAAGTTTCTTTCAGCCTTATACCGGTATTCCGACCACAAGTACTGATATCTTGAGGTAAGGGATATTATTTTCTTCTTAATGATATTATTTTCTTCAATATCATTATGCTGAAATATTGATATGAGTTTTTATCAAATTTAGAACTTTTTGTGTCGGGATTACTATTCACGTATACGGTACTATTCACGAATACGGCACTATTCACCGAAAAATAAAATTTTCCTTTTTGTCCAAGATGTATATTATGGTTACTATCTTTGATTGTATCCATGTTTTGATCTTTATTTTTAAATTTTGCTTCACAATTGATTATTATGAAGTATTATTGATCTTGGATAAACTGTTATACGAATCCCTAATATTTGTCCTTCTATCTCACTGAATTCGTTCTCTTTAAGATATTTTTTTTCATCATCCTCAGTCCTAAATGATGATATTACTGAATATCTTTGGCCTGTAGTGCAAAGATGTATGATTACTTGATGAATATCTTTGGCCTGTAGTGTAAAGATGAACAGGTGTTGAGATGAACATGACTGACAGGTGATACAAATGAATATCTTTGGCCTGTAGTGCAAAGATGAATATTTGGATAAAGATGATTATTAATTAATGTTACAGGGATAAAATATTAATGATGGATTTTTAAATCTTAGAAGATAGTAGAATTCTTTCTCTACTTGACTCTTCTAATGGTTTGCTGTTTTCGATGCAGTTGTTGATCTAAAACTTGTTGTCGATTATATTCTATCAGATTTTTCCCTGTTGAATACTAATGATAATTTGTTGTATATTATCTTAGTCATAATATTCTTTACTGGGCTAGTTGAGCTCACCCTTTTCCTTTTTGTTCCATTTTTCTTCTCAGGAGGTAAGAACATAGCAGGATCTAGTCGGGGTATGGAGTGATGGTTCTAGAAAGATATTTTAGCAGTCCTCACTATTTCTGTAAAATAGTGTTTGAATAATTGTAATGAGGACTTATTTGAGTGTGGATATTGTCTAGAAGACAATATTTGTATTTAAACTCACAGTATGTATTGTCGTATTTTGCACGACAATTGTATTATTGAAGTTGTAGTTTGCTTTCTGTACCATGTATTTGGCGACTCAGAATGGGTGTTGTATACCTATTTTGGGGGCGTCACAGTTGGTATCAGAGCTTAGGGATATGATCCCTGGCTGAGATGTGAGACAAGAACTAGGAAGGGAAAGACGGGGAATTCCTTAGCTAGTATGACCTGACTAAGTTTATTTGGTGTTTATTTGGTCGGTCAGAGTATAGGGATAATATATGACATGACTATTAACCCTTGTTTTATGGCAGTATTTAAGAATGGCAGCTGAGAACGTTAATAATGGAGTAAATCAGACCGTGGAGACACCTTTGATCACCACCCAGGGGAACGTGCAACAGGAAGGCAATATTCCTCCTATAAACAACGTTACCAAGCAAACGATGAATGATAAAATGTTTAGGAGCTTTTTGCAGTTCTTGCAAAATCAGACGAGGGAGACTCATGTGCAGAATATGGGTGGAAATGATAACAACGCGTGGTTTGTCACAGCTAAGCAGTTCAAAGAATTGGGACCACCAGAATTTAAGGGAAAGCCTGATCCGATCATGGCGGAAATGTGGGTCAAGCAAATTACCAAGATATTCGATGTCTTGGGATGCATGGAGGAACAGAAGGTTCCATTCGCCACCTTTATGTTCCGCAGTGAGGCAGACTACTGGTGGGAGTCTGTGAAGCGTACCCAGCCTGACGCACTCAACATGTCCTGGGAAACGTTTCAGAAACTATTCAATGACAAGTACTTTTCTGAAAGTATTCGTCATATGAAGGAGGTGGAGTTTATCAGACTGGAACAAAACAACATGACGGTGTCCCAGTACGAGCCGAAGTTTGCAGAGTTATCCAGGTTTGCACCTCATTTGGTCGAAAATGAGGAACGAATGACAAGGATATTTCTGAGAGGTCTCAAACCCGAGATTCGGCAATATCTTATCTCTCATAAATTTTCTTTATATTCAGATGTTGTAAACATGGCTCAATTATTAGAGCGAGATAATGAGTATGTGCAACCGAGGGACCACAACCAGGGTCATACCGGTGGCGGCAGTCATCAAAGCAATGAAAACCAGCAGGGAGGAAAACATTCGGACAAAAGCGGTAACCACTCTGGTGGTAATCGTGGTCGTGATAATAGAAGGAGCGAGTCGGGAAGAGATTTCAAGAAGAGAAGGTACAACAATGATAACGTGAAGACGTCAGCACAAACATCAACTGTTTCTAGAGGAGGAGAACGACCATCGGTCGTATGTTACAAATGTGAGAAAGAGGGACATATCAGCCCAAACTGCCCACAACAATCCAAGGTATGTTATAACTGTGGAAAATAGGGTCATATAGCTCGAAAGTGTTCTGTAGCAAAACCAAGTTCAGCGGGGATGGTGACTCCAAAAGTTGTCCCAGATAAGTCGAAATCAGCGGTTCCTGGAAGGGCGTTTGTCGTGACTGGCCAAAACGCGAGAAACCCGAACGATGTGATCACGGGTAAGCTAATCTTGAATTCTTGCGAAGTTTATACTTTACTAGATACCGGTTCTACCCATTCTTTTATCTCTCCTGCTTGACTCCGGAGAAATTGGACTTTAACTTATCTGTTGAAACTCTGTTGGGTGAAACGTTCGTTACATCTACAGTTTATAAATCTTGCATGATCCAAGTTGGCACTATCACATTACTTGTTGATCTTATCTCTTTAAAGATACTTGCTTTTGATGTGATTTTAGGAATTGATTGACTAACTACTCATCATGCCAAAATTGATTGCTTTCGTAAGGTTGTTAGTTTTCATATTCCTAAGCAACCTGTTATTCAAATTCAAGCAACCAAACCATTGAAGTCAAACTCTTTCATATCAAGCCGTAAAGTCATTCGTTTATTGAAAAACGGATGTCAAGCTTTCTTAGCTATGTTATGGACTTGAACAAAAATACGTCAGATTTGAATGATATTTCTATTGTTAGTAAATCCCTGACGTATTTCCTGAAGAATTTCTTGGCCTACCTCCAGAGCGTGATATTGAATTTTGTATCATCTTTGAATCTGGTACAAAACTCACTTCTAAAATCTCATATCGAATGGCTTCTATTGAACTTTGGGAGTAAAAAACCTAACTGTAGAAGTTCGTACCCGAGCCTTTATCTGGTGACTTCCTTTGCGGAATACACTGAAGCCAAACTCTCCGTAGGGGACGCCATATTCGTGCGGTAGTAAACTGATAGGTGTCATTGTGACGTACTATCCAAGATTGGGATATGAGTCACAGTTGAGAGCAACCTAAGTCAGTAATCGAAGTACGTAGCTTTCTAGGCTAAGCTAGTTATTATCGGAGATTTGTGGAAGGATTTTCTCGAATCGCTACTCCGTTAACTCAGCTGACTCGGAAAGATACAAAATTCGTATGGAGTGAGGAATGCGAGAAGAGTTTCCAAGAACTCAAGAGGAGACTCATTTCGGCACCTGTTCTGACAATACCATCTGGTTCGGATGGATTTGTTATCTACAGCGATGCTTCAGGCAAAGGGTTAGGATGTGTTCTCATGCAACATGGGAAAGTCATAGCCTATGCCTCGCAACAACTCAAAGAATATGAGAGGAATTATCCTACTCATGATTTAGAGTTGGCAGCAGTCGTTTTTGCGTTGAAGATCTGGAGACACTACCTGTATGGGGAGCAAGTGGAGATCTATACAGATCATAAAAGCCTCAAATATTTCTTCACCCAAAAGGAACTCAACATGCGGCAGCGACGTTGGCTCGAGCTGTTGAAAGATTACGATCATACCATCCAATATCATCTTGGAAAAGCAAACGTAGTAGCTGACGCATTGAGTAGAAGATCATATGCGGGTACGAGTGTAATGTTGTTAACACAAAGGCCCATTTTGTATGACTTGCAAAGGATGGAGATAGAGATGAAGGCTCCAAGTACCCACATGATGATATCAAATATACGAGTAGAACCGACTTTAATCGATAAAGTTAAAACTGCTCAAGCTACGGACATGGAGCTGATGCGTATGAAGAAGAAAGTGCAAGAAGGTGCTATTCCAGAAGCAAGAATCGATGAAG
This sequence comes from Panax notoginseng, assembly GCA_016801055.1. Lineage (NCBI taxonomy): Eukaryota > Viridiplantae > Streptophyta > Magnoliopsida > Apiales > Araliaceae > Panax > Panax notoginseng. The sequence continues at coordinate 135,971,703 of CM029012.1, read as the reverse complement.
AAGGAATACTTCGAGTCAACTCCAGACTTTGTGTTCCTAACGATTTTGACTTGAAGCATAGAATAATGATGGAGGCACACAACACACTGTTTGCAATCCATCCTGGGAGTACCAAAATGTATCACGATCTTCGACATACATTTTGGTGGAGCAATATGAAAAGAGAGATCGCGGAGTTTATCTCGAGATGTTTAACTTGTCAACGTGTAAAAGCGGAGCATCAAGTACCATTGCAACCACTTGAGATTCCGAAATGGAAGTGGGAACACATTACTATAGATTTTGTTACGGGTCTTCCCAAGGTTTCTCAAGGCATAGATGCGATTTGGGTTATTGTTGATAGATTAACCAAGTCCGCTCATTTCTTGCCGATTCGTGAGACTTATTCCCTTGAACGTCTTGCTAGTATGTACATGAATGAGATTATGAGATTGCATGGCATGCCAGTATCCATAGTTTCGGATCGTGACCCAAGATTCACTTCACGATTTTGGGTTAGCTTGCAGAAAGCTATGGGCACGGATTTACGATTCAGTTCGGCATACCATCCTCAAACGGACGGACAATCAGAGAGAACTATTCAAACTCTTGAAGATTTATTAAGACTTTGTGTCCTAGATCTCAAAGGGAGTTGGGATAAGTACCTACCATTGGTGGAATTCTCCTACAACAACAGTTATCAGGCGAGCATAGGTGTGGCTCCATTCGAGGCGTTGTATGGAAGAAAATGTCGTTCTCCAGTATGCTGGGACGAGGTGGGTGAAGCAACATTGTTGGGACCAGAGTTGGTACACATTACTACAGAGAAGATCCAAACGATTCGACAACGTATACAAACGGCACAGGATCGACAAAAGAGTTATGCGGATCTTCATCGAAAGGACGTGGAATTTAATATTGGGGATCATGTATTGTTACGTGTTGCACCATGGAAGGGAGTTACAAGATTTGGGAAGAGAGGAAAGCTCAATCCAAGATTTGTTGGTCCATTTGAGATTCTTGAGCGAATAGGAAATGTGGCATATAGACTCGCATTACCTCCAAGCATGTCTCGTGTTCATAATGTTTTTCATATATCTATGCTTCGTAAATATGTTAAAAACCCAAACCACATTATTGAGTTAGAACCAGACGAGATAGCTGAAGATTTAACGTACGAGGAGGTACCTGTTAAGATCTTGGATAGGAAAGAGCATGTCCTACGCACGAAGGTTATACCACAAGTTAAGGTTTTGTGGAGAAACCATGCTATTGAAGAAATGACATGGGAGTTGGAATCAGAAATGAAAGCGAGGAATCCTCACCTTTTTGAAACATCAGGTATGTACGTCAATTTCGAGGACGAAATTTCATAAGGAGGGGAGGTTGTAAGACCCCAACTTATTAATGAATAAAATCAAATTTTCTCTAAATATTATTGTGAATAATAAGGGGTCAATTTGATATAATACTTTGGTTATGGGTGAAATGTGCAAATTTTGCAAAATAAGCAAGTGGTTATAAAATATATATTTTGTCGGAGAATATTCGTACGACGGCACAGCCTTGTGTGGGCCCCATAACGGAAAGCGATTGGATGAAGAAAACAACAAGAATAAGTTGTTTATAAATAACGGCGTAGTTGTTACCGTTAATACTGTTGGAATACTCGATGGTTAAAATACAGTAGCACACGGTATTGCACCAATTATTGATTTTACGAAGGAAGGCACTACTCAATAATTGTTACAGTAGTTATTATTCAATATTTTATTTTATTGATTCAATAATTGCTGCGTTGATATTTTATATTATTGTTGTTTCAATAATTGTTGCTGCACAATATTTTCCATTATCAGATCAATAATTCATATTATTTGAATAATATTATTAGATAACATTATTGACAATGTCTAGAAAGTTCTGTCTAAGGAGAGGTTTAGTCATCTAATTGCGCGCCAGTAAGGAGAAATCCTTATTGGAAAGCCCCCTCTTTCCTGGGAACGGCCTGGTTGTCATAAATGTGATTCTGTAATATTATTTGTGAATAATTAATTATTGATTCATATGATAAGGAAATATTTATTTTATGTGGATATAAATGAGGGATATATTTTTGTGGTTAAAAATGAAGGAGTTAATGTTGAGGTTTTTATCCGTATTTTTATCGGAATAGAGGTATTAAAAATCAGGATTTTTGAGATATTTTGCGGGGGTTATAATTTTTAATCCGACCGTTGGATCGTGGTAATTTTTGGATATGTTATACATATATAAGTTGAGTATATGCCCACAAATTTTGAACCGTTAAAAATGAACGTATGATTTATTACGAATTTTACAAGATGACTGGTTCAGAAATTGTTGAATTTTCGGAGTTTATCATTTTGATGGAAAATTCTAGAATTGGTGGGCCCCACTTGTGGTTGGTGAAGAAATGTGCTGAATTATATTTCAAATGTGGTGGGTGGGAATAGTAGCAGGTAAAGCCATCAGGTTGCAGGTCAAGCCTACTAAAATTTTCCTATAAATAGAGGGCTAAGTTAGAATTGAAAATAACACCAGAAACAAGTTTTCTCTCTTTCTCTCTCTAGATTATTGAGTGTATTTTGTGAGTATTTAGATACTTTGAGAGTTTCTATTCATCAGAGCAAGTTTCTTTCAGCCTTATACCGGTATTCCGACCACAAGTACTGATATCTTGAGGTAAGGGATATTATTTTCTTCTTAATGATATTATTTTCTTCAATATCATTATGTTGAAATATTGATATGAGTTTTTATCAAATTTAGAACTTTTTGTGTCAGGGTTACTATTCACGTATACGACACTATTCACGTATACGGTACTATTCACGAATACGGCACTATTCACCGAAAAATAAAATTTTCCTTTTTGTCCAAGATGTCTATTATGGTTACTATCTTTGATTGTATCCATGTTTTGATCTTTATTTTTGAATTCTGCTTCACAATTGATTATTATGAAGTATTATTGATATTGGATAAACTGTTATACGAATCCCTAATATTTGTCCTTCTATCTCACTGGATTCGTTCTCGTTAAGATATTTTTTTTCATCATCCTCAGTCCTAAATGATGATATTACTGAATATCTTTGGCCTGTAGTGCAAAGATGTATGATTACTTGATGAATATCTTTGGCCTGTAGTTCAAAGATGAACAGGTGTTGAGATGAACATGACTGACAGGTGATACAAATGAATATCTTTGGCCTGTAGTGCAAAGATGAATATTTGGATAAAGATGATTATTAATTGATGTTACAGGGATAAAATATTGATGATGGACTTTTAAATCTTAGAAGATAGTAGAATTCTTTCTCTACTTGACTCTTCTAATGGTTTGCTGTTTCCAATGCAGTTGTTGATCTAAAACTTGTTGTCGATTATATTCTATCAGATTTTTCCCTGTTGAATACTAATTATAATTTGTTGTATATTATCTTAGTCATAATATTCTTTACTGGGCTAGTTGAGCTCACCCTTTTCCTTTTTGTTCCATTTTTCTTCTCAGGAGGTGAGAACATAGCAGGATCTAATCGGGGTATGGAGTGATGGTTCTAGAAAGATGTTTTAGCAGTCCTCACTATTTCTGTAAAATAGTGTTTGAATAATTGTAATGAGGACTTATTTGAGTGTGGATATTGTCTAGAAGACAATATTTGTATTTAAACTCACAGTATGTATTGCTGTATTTTGCACGACAATTGTATTATTGAAGTTGTAGTTTGCTTTCTGTACCATGTATTTGGCGACTCAGAATGGGTGTTGTATACCTATTTTGGGGGCGTCACACTCTTGCCCTCTTGCTTTTCCTCACCCTATTTCTTTTCAATCACTTTGTCTTCACCTTCTTTGTCATCTTTTTTAGATGAATTTCTACGTTCTGCCCATCAAGATGCTTTCCACTCCTTAAAGTGATTGCTTGACACTGCTCATGATTCCCCTTCGGATTTTTCTCAGTGTCATTGGGTAGAGTCCCTTGAGGCCTGTTATTCAATGTTAATGCCAGCTGTCCCATCTAATTTTCTTAGTTCTTGATGGCTACTTCTTGTGATTTCATTGCCGCTTCTTGCGTTTTCATGGTCGCCTAATTGCCCGATATATATTTCAACAACAACTATTCTAAATTTGTCTTTTTCTCTTGATGTGGAGCTGCTTATTATGCTGATTTTGAAATCCCGGGGGATAAGATGGTCGTGGAGCCTGCTGAGTTTGGTTGTTACTCCACGAAAAATTTGGGTGATTCCTATCCCCCGGATTGTAGGCATTCTGATATATGTTCTGCGGAATCCTGTTGTAGCTACCCATAAATTTTATTGATGTTGGATTAATGGCACACTATTCCGTAGGATGTTCCCCCGCGCACAATTCATAAATAAAAGCAATGTGCTGAGTTTGTGCACCTGACAAAGCATCCACCTTCTTTGATAGCGCTAAAATTTGTGCCGCTAACGCCGTTACCCCATCTACCTCTAACACCCTAGCTACCTTAGGTTGTGTCATTCTCACTGTGGGCCACTAGTAGTTGTTAGTCGCCATTGTTTCTATTAGCTCATATGTCTCCTCATAACTCTTAGCCATGAATGCTCCACTTGAAGCTGCAACTATGCTAGTCCTGAGATTACCACTCAATCCATTGTAGAACTTGTTCATCTGCAGCCATTTAGGTAATCCATGGTGTAGGCACTTTCTAAGTAGTTCCTTTGTACCTTTCCCATGCCTCGTACAATGACTCCTCATGTTGCTGCTCAAACATGGTGATCTCGTTTCTCATCTTCGCTGTCTTTGCTGGTTGGAAAAACTTGGCCAAGAACTTTTGAGCAAGGTCGTCCCATGTAGTAATCGACCTTGGCGGTAAAGAGTGTAACCAACTTTTTGCCTTGTCCCGCAGTGTGAACGGGAATAAGCGAAGTCTGACTACATCATCCGACACCCCATTGTATTTGAAGGTGTCACATATCTCCAAAAAGCTAACCAAGTGCTCATTTGGATCGTCGTTGGCTAATCCCCCAAACTGCACTGAGTTCTGTATCATCTGTATGGTCCCAAGCTTGATCTCAAAAGTATTTGCAGCAATCGCCGGCCTAGTGATACTCGACTGAAGCTCAGTCACCTTGGGAGTAGCATAATCCCTCAGCGCTTTTTGATCTTCTGTAGACATTATTTCTTCATTATCAAGATTCTCCTTAGTATCCTTAATCCACTTACTCAACCTTTAAAACCTTTTCTCGATTTCTTCCTCGAAAGGAAGCAAGTCTGGCTTCTTAGCCCGAGTTTGTATAAACTAACTCAGAGAACCTGAAACAAGAAAGAGCAAAACAAAAAGGAAATTTTATTTAAGTAAAACTGAACTAATTAAAGTGATATTGAAAAATATTAAAATCAAAACTAGTTCCCGGCAACGGTGCCAAAAACTTGTTGGTGTAAAATTTAATTACGCACAACACGCAAGTATACTTGATCAACAAGTAATATAATGATGAGAAAAGTATCGTTCCCACAGAGACTAGTATGAATTTTAATTTAACAACTACCAGTTTTATATTATTCCAATTTTATTAAACTATTCGAATTAAAGATTATAATTAATAAAAACTAATAAATTAAAAATAAAAATTAAATCAATCACAAATTAACAACTATAATTTCAATCAGATAATGGAAAATTAGGCTTACAATTTCACTTTAACTCTCACTCTAATTATCACACCTTTTTTTAGTTAAATTTACTACCTCAGTTTATTAATCAAGAACACTCAAGTAGAATTAGTCATCTCTCGATGCACTAACACCATATTAACTTAAATTCACAAATTGATAGAATTAAGCCAAACACCTTAATCAACTAATTCACTATATCTCTATGTGAATTAAAATTAAAAAGAGTTTAAATTTCAAGTTCTTTACCCGATTACATACGATGTTAAGTATATCTCTATCCTAACATTAATCAAGATTCCATTTAAACACAGAATTCAAGAACGCATGCTATTGTGATTAGGTCTAGATTCATACATCATCTCTCGAATCCATACAAATCCACATAAAGTTGGTGATCAAGTAATTCATAAATTAGATATGAATCACTATAGATAAACTGAATTGATAGTTTATTACACTGAAATCAAGGCATGAAAATTATCATTCAACACTAAAGATCCATTGCAAACCTAAAAAGTAATTTAGTTCATAATTAATGAATTAAAAACTGAATAAAGTAAATAAATCATCATCCCAATTACAAGAACTGAATTTAAAAGGAAGAATAGTAATACACCACCCTTCTTGGCCTTCAATTTTGCAATATTCGTGAAATCATCTTCCTTGCTTTTTTCCCTCTAATGATCTTCTCTCAATTAGAGCTCTCAAAAGTGTAATTGAATTGTTAGATTCCTTCAGTCCTCTCCTAGTTGTCATAAGCTAATTCCCCTAGCTAAACCAAATCCAATCCTAATCCACATCAAAGTCATCCCATCCAATCCAATTGGGAATTCTAATTAGAATCAAACTCCTTTTTGTACCCAACAAGTTTTTAGTTCCAAATATCCCAATTACTATGAAATAACTTCCTTTTCACACTCCTAACTTGACCCTGTTACATAAAGAAGTCATATATCCAAGTAAAACTCAACTTCATGCATAAATAACCAACTCAGCAACTGCCTCGTTCGACCGGCGCACCTCGCACCGGGTTCTTCATTATTACAGCGCGGCCCGCACTATCCCAGCAGTAAGTTTCCTTCATGCAGCGCGCCCCGCGCCGTGTTCTATATAGCCATGGCGCGCCCCGCGCTGGTGATGCAGAATGTCAAATTTTCTTAAGATTTCTTCAAATGCCAACTTTTGGATGTCTTCACCTCATTAACCTGTAAAAAGAACAAAAACCCATCAAAAGTAACATGAAATACTCAAAAACTAGCTACATACCAAGCTAAATAAGGTCAAATCGTAGGTTAAAAACCTACTCATCAATTTTATAACCTATCTTAATGAGATTAACTATGATTCAAGTAAGATTAATGATCTTATCTCCCATAAAGAGGCCATTACGAGTGCTCAATTAACTCAATGGCTTGAAGCCATGAATGATGAATTGAAATTAATGGAGCTTAATAATGTTTGGGATTTTGATGAATTACCAAAAGGTGTTAAATCTGTTGGTTGCAAGTGGGTCTGTAAGACCAAATTAGATCCTAAAGGGAACGTTGAAAGGTATAAAGCTCGATTGGTTGCTAAGGGTTTCACTCAAAAGGAGGGTGTGGATTATAATGAAACTTTCTCTTCTATATACAAAAAAGATTCATTTAGAATAATCATGGCTCTAATAGCTCATTATGATTTAGAGTTATATCAAATGGATGTTAAAACTGCATTCCTTAATGGTAACTTGCATGAGAATGTCTATATGTCACAATCAGAAAGTTTTTTGTTAAAGGTAAGGAATATATGGTATGTAAACTTAGGAAGTCCATATATGGGTTAAAACAGGCTTCTCGACAATGGTATCTTAAGTTTCACGACGTGATGAGTAATTTTGATTTTTAAAAAAAAGTGGATCAATGCATATATATACTTGAAGGTCAGTGGAAATAAATTTGTTATTCTTGTTTTGTATGTTGATGATATACTACTTGTAAGTACTAACTTAAACATGTTGTGTGAGATCAAACGTTTTCTTTTTAGAAATTTTTATATGAAGGATCTCGGTGAAGCCTCTTATGTTATAGGTATTAAAATTCATAGAGATAGGTCTCGCGGGATATTAGGATTGTCCCAAAGAACTTATATTGACAAACTTCTTAACAAATACAACATGCAAAATTGCTCCCCTACTATCGCCCATGTTGTTAAGGGTGACAAATTTGGCTCATATCAATGTCCAAAGAATCAACTTGAACGTGATCAAATGAATCTTATTCCCTATGCTTATGCGGTTAGGAGTCTTATGTACGCTCAAGTTTGTACACGTCCAGATATAGCATATGTAACTAGCATGCTTGTACGTTACCAGTAAAATCCAGGTTTGGATAATTGGAAAGTAGTCAAAAAGGTTTTATGTTATTTACAAGGTACTAAGGATTTTATGCTTATATTTAGAAAAACAGATAACCTTGAAGTTGTTGGTTATTCTGATTCTGATTTTGCTAAGTGTAAAGACGAAAAGAAATCTACATCAAGGTACATCTTTATGCTTTTAAGAGGCCGTATTTCGTGGAGAACTCATAAGCAGGAGTTAACTACCACTTCCACGATGATGACATAATATGTGGCTTGTTATCATGCTATTTGTCACGCCGTATTATTAAGGAATCTTTTTTCAGGACTTAAGGTTGTCGATTCCATTTCAAGGCCATTAAAAGTATTTTGTGATAATGATTCTGCTGTTAGTTTTTCCAACAACACCATTTCGAGTGGTGCTGGACTATACCTCGACACTAAGTACTTAATTTTCAGGGAAAGAGTTGAAGATCAAAACGTTTTCATTAAGTATATTAGTACGCATGATATGTTTGCAAATCCACTTACGAAAGGCTTACCACCCAAGCTCTTTTTAGAGCATGTTGCCGGCATGGGTTACCTGGTAGTCTTAATTAGTGAGTTATTTTGATGTAAAACAACAATTTTGAGCTCGTTATTTTGAACTTCACATTATGTTTATGGTTTGTTATTCTCTTTATTGTGTACACTTGAGAATTTATGAGCAAACAATTATGTTTTGGACCATATGAATGAGTTTAATCTATTACCACTTATGTAAACTCTATTCATACCTGCTATGATTAAAGTTAATCTTTGTTATAATAAAAGTACTAATTGTGTAACTAATGGGGATCTTGTGTTAATTGTAACACAAAGATTGTATTAATTCGCATTGGTATTTTTATTTGAACAAGATGTAGATATTAAATTAATATTTGGCCAAATTAATGATTGTAAGTGTTATGTTTTGTATATAAATAGTATTTCTGCTAAGTGGGAGAATGTTAGAATATTTTATTTTCTTATGTGGCCTTTACTATTTATGTAATTATTGGGCTTATATATTGTATTAATTTAATCATTTTTTATGGGTTTGGTAATTAATTATGTGACCTATAAATAATATTACTAATAATACTTGGCATAATGGGCCCTAGGGTTTCATAATTTTGATGGACGATTTTGACCCTTAACTATTCTATAAATAAAATAGTTATGATTTGATTCCAATTGTCGTCTCAAGAATTTTATACACACCTATACATCCATCATAAGATTGAGAGAGACAATTGAAGACTTTCACCCTTAAGCGCAGCGGAAGCGTGATACATACAAGATGACTTCTCTCAATTCATGTAAGTACTTAACATTATGATTATTGATTTTTTTTATTCTATGCAATAGTATGTTTTGATATAATTATTTAACAAAAACATCATTTAAAATGTCTTCTTGTTGCGTTATGAACTGAGAGAGCTGAAGGGTTTTTCCTTCTTTTTATGGCTAAGAATCTATTTTGATTCTCCATATTTATTGATTTATTTTATATTATATTTTATAATTAATATGGAACTTCCTTACTCAGTACGTTTCTTCTTGAGATTGAGTATATAAAGAATGAGTCGATTGATTGGCTTCCCTTTTCATTAACAGGTATAGGCGACAACTTCTTTTGTTTTATTTTTTATTCTTTTTATATACATAAGCTTATAAAAAAATTTGGGCCCCCTTCAGCTGTGGGCCCCGGACTGTAACCCTGGCCTAAGGCCGGTTGTAAGTGTGACATGTTACATTTTGAAACCAGCTACCCCAGCAAATAATATTTAATTCAATATCTTATAATTTTTTCAAATTTCAGTTTAAATTTGTTTTAAGTATGTCTTAGAAATGCGTCTAATCGAAAATTGAAGACTTAAATTTTGCTATACTTTGGAGTTAATTTAAATCTAATTGGGGACAATATTTAAGCGAGTATAGATGTCAATTTTATAGTTTTCTACGAGGAGAATAAAAGGATATTACATTTGTTTTAAGTAGAAATCATTTGGTGTATGTTTGTCAAGTCTAAAATACGATATTTGATAAGGTGCAAGAGTTATTTGAGTAAAAGGAAAACTCCAAGATACTTTATAAGTATTAATGGAGTGACTTCACTTGCTAACTTTTGGAACAAAAGAGAAAGTATCAAGTGCATTGTGACCTAAAGATGCATTGATGCTTTTAAGAGCACACTAATGAGAATTTTGCAATTATTGTTTCGTGGAGTTTTTTATCCTTGATTTTTTTTGTTCAAATTAATCACACTAATTCTCTATCCCCTTGGGTAGGCTTCTCTGGTTTGATTTCTAGCTTCCAATTAGGATTGGGTAAAAAATGGATAAAATAGAATAATCGAGTCAAATCAAAATTTTTTAACCAAAAATTTTCAGCTATTCGGTTATTTTTTATAATTCGATTATATTTGATTTTATTTCCACTTTTCAGGCACGGGTTTGGTTTTGGATTTTTAGTTATTCGGTTAACTGAATAACCGAAATAGAAAAAATAATTTAAGTCTTAATAACATAACATCATACTCTCATTCCTGTCTGACTGACTAGAGTAACTGTCTCTCACTCTCTCTAATCTCTAAACTATTTTGACAATCACAGTCTACTCTCGTCTCTCATCTTCTCTCACCAAATCGATCTCTCAGATTTCGACCCTCAACCCTCAGATCTCAAATCTCAGCCCTAAATCGCGACTTCGTTCCGCCTCCGAAGTCCGAACGGACCAAAGTTTGGACAGAACACCCTATCCCCATTCCTACTCGTCAGCCACTTTTCTTAAAATAGCAGATTTAGTTTTCGCAGCGAAGGTCAATATGGATTATGGTTTATGTTTTGCTTTAGATCTGTCGATCTGTGATCTGAGTTTATATCACAAGATATTTTTGGATATTGTAAATTTGTAATATAGTTATAAGAACTGGTTTAAACCCACTATTTATAAAGTTATGTTCCTTTGAACATTTTTCCTTCACAACACATTTCAATCTTTCTGTTAGAGATTTGGGATTTTCCCCTTCTTTTCCCCCCTTCTTTTTCCCCTGCTTCTATTACCCTTTCTATTTTTGGACTATTCCTCTGTTTCTTCTGTTAATTAGCAGAGGAATTAGGAACACAATTTAGATTTCAAGATCAGTGTTTACACTCTTTCGTCAAGCTTGATTTCTAGATATTGTAATATAGTTATATTAATATCAAACTTGTATCTTGGGAATATGGATTGGGGATTCTGTTTGTTCTCTGTGTTTTTATCAATTATATTTAGCTTATCTCTGTTTTGGGGCTTATTGTATGCACTGATGCACATGCATTTCATATTTCATAATTTGTCGATGCATTTCTTTACTTCTGATTTCAAATTTTTTCCTCCATTTGAAGTAGCATTTGAAATATTATTTGTAATGGATTTTATTTTGTTTGAGAAATCAGAAATATATTTTTTAATTTTGGTTATTACCCGAACAATCGAATAGTAAATTCGGTTATTCGCTAATTCAGTTATTGGATAATTCGGTTACTTGTTCGGATACCAAAAGTATACAAATTTCGGTTTCAGTTATAACTGAATGACCTATTCGGTTCGGTTATAACCGAATAATCAGTCCTACTTCTAACGCTTGGACAAACGTCCCTAAGGTGGTAGTAAGTAGAGAGGAAAAGAAATCAATCTTCAATCTTAAGATTTTAATCGTAAAGAGTGTGTAATCTTATTAATATTGTAAGAATCTCTTATTTATAGATTTCATTGTTGCCTACGTGCCTTCAGCACGTCCCATCATCTTGCAAGTTGTCAGGATCAATAGGACCAGTTCATATGGGTGGGGCAGAGCTGTCACATCTGAGAGTTGATTGCACTACCCCACACTTTGTACATACGGCTGATATGACCCAGTGAGACCCTCAATCTATAACTTCAACACCGGTTGTCCAATCTCAAGTAGGCCCCTCAGGTTGTGGGCTTGGGACCATTGTAGGTAGGCCGTTGGGCCTGTATCGCAACAACTTTCAAACGAGTTGAGTACATATGCGGTTGTTTGTACGTACATCCAACATTTGGAAAAAACACAAAAATCAGTTGAAGGATTTTAAGTTGTGGGCTTGAACCAAAAATCAGTCCAGTCACAAGTAGGCCCCTGAGGTTGTGGGCTAAAACCATTGCAAGTTAATCTTGCTGCAATTTTAGGGAAAGAAACTTTGATTTTTAATAGGGTCCTTTACATAATATACAACATTTAGAAAGTAATTACACTATTAGTGCACTCATAAAATATTTACACAATTAATACACTTTCTATATTTATTTACAATATTAGTGCAATTAGGATTCCTTAATTTAGGGAATTAGTATAGGATTCAATTCATAATAATAAGGAAACCTAAAATCAAGGAGAAATAACTACCATAATTAATAATTCAAATTCAAATATCTTGGATCTAACAAACAAAACAAATTCAAAAATAATAATTAAAATTCAAATATTCAAAGTTTGGCAACGTTATCTTCCTCCTCCCCTTCGCCGGTCATCTTCCTCCTCCCCTTCGCCGCCGCTTCAACACCATGGACGCCGGCCACAGCTGTCATTATGACGAAGGTTGATTTAGTCCAGAAATTAAAAGGAGAAAAAGATAAATTTAAGTGCAGTTGGTATCCAAATATTTATACAAAAGTAACCATTTTAGTTTTTGTGGGTAACCAAGAGAAATTTCAATACAGTTGGTAACCAAAACTTTCAAAGGTAACAATTTTAGTTTTTGTTGGTTATATTTGTATTAAGGTTTGGCTACCAACTGCACTATGAAAAAAAAATTTATAATAGATTTTTTATAATTAATTGGTAACCCAATAAAACTGAATTAGTTATCTTTGTATTAAGGTTTGGCTACCAACTCCATTATAAAAAAAATCTACAATACATTTTTTTTAATTAATTGGTATCCCAATAAAACTGAATTGGTTACATTTGTATAAAGTTTTAGCTACCAACTGCACTATTAAATAAAAAAATCTATAATAGATTTTTTTAAAATAAATTAGAAACCTAATAACACTGAATTGGTTACATTGGTATGAATGTTTGGCTACCAACTATACTATAAAAAAAACGCAGCAACTGTACTATGAAAAATCGATCCATTATAATCAAACCACCTCAAAATGGGCAAATGATAGTTTTAGGAGTAGACTCGGCGGTAAATGGCGGCGGGTTTTTGATTCTAAAAATAATCTGGTGGAGAGAATTAGGAGGAGGAGAGAGAAAGATGCGTACAAAAGTACAAAAGTGCCGTTAATATGGCAGGCCATGAGAGTTTCAACTCCACCTAAGAACTTTTCGTCGATAAACACCGCCAGAATCGGCTGTTGCTGGCCGTCGCCGACGATCTGGTAGAGGAAGGAGTGGATTTCGGGGCCGGCAGAGTCGCGGTCGAGCTCGATAATAGTGGGGCCTACACCGAGGCTGAATAGGAGCTGCTTGACAACGTGGCACATGCAACAGTCGGTGACGGTGAAGACAACCACCGCATTGCCGCACATGTAGCAGCCGGTGACAGTGAATAGGAGTTGCTCGTGATGTCCATTCGAATTTCTGGTGGAGAGAATTAGGAGGAGGAGAGAGATAGATGCGTACAAAAGTATCCATTTTATTTAATTTAATAAGTAAATCAATATTAATCTCCTAAATTAAGGAATCATAATTACATACTAATTCCTTAAATTAAGGAATCCTAATTGCACTAATATTGTAAATAAATATAAAAGTGTATTAATTGTGAAAATATTTTATGAGTGAACTATTATTGTAATTATTATTAAAAATATAATAGAATATGTAATTGTACCTATTTAATATTGAAAATTGAGTTACTTTAAAGTTCAATTTGATTGTTAAGTTCTGCCAAATTAATTAGTTCGTGTTAGTACTTGATAACAAGTTTAAAATGCAATATTCTTTCTTATATATGTTGTTTTGTTGGCAGATATATAACATTATGGTAGCAATATCTTTTATGCAAGAATATTTGACCCTTTAAGAGTCTGTTTGGAAAAAAATTTGGGTGGATTAAAAATAAACTTAAATTAAAATAAAAATAATATATGATAATTTTCTAAAAGCACTTCTAAAAATTAGAGATTTGGCGTTCAATTTTTTTTGACCGAAACAGAAATTTTGTATTTTTGACTTAATTACGACTTTTGGTAAAAGAACATGTTGATCCTTAAGTTGTTTAAAAGAAATATAAGTCCATTTTTACTCAAGTCCATCTTTTAAATTTATAATTAATATTTTTTTAAAAACTTTTATAGTTATGTAATAATGTAACACCTCCGTTCCGAATACAAAATGGAGGTCACGTACAAAGTACAATAAATCTCAAAATAAGTAAGTAGAACACTAATAAATTCAAAATATTTAATAGTTAGTAATTTATAAATGTCGAATTAAATACAATTCTCGAAAAATTGACAGAATAATCAAAACCTAAAATCAATTAAACCTAGATGGTCTCTTCACACAACCCTGAATCACCTCTGCAAATATGTTAGAAGAAAAACATAGAATGAGTCAAATGCCCTGTACAGATATAAAGATGTATAAATATACCACAATATATAATGTAATCAAAAAAATTGAACGAATGTGAATTACAAACGAATTATGAATATATCAAAAAAGTAGTGCTACAGATACAAACTATTTTACAAAATGCTGATGTGGCATACCCCATCTCAGTGTATTGATCAACAAATTGTTTAAATGTAATCTTTAGTCCCACACAATATGCTGAGGTAGAGTATGCCACATCAGCAATTTGTAAAATATTTATAAAATAGTTTGTATCTCTAGCATTATTCACATCAAAATTAGTGAGGCCTGATACAAATGATGAACACTATCAAACGGACAACTTAGTCAAAAGAATCCCACATAAAATAAGGTTGAATAAAATGTTTATAAAGTAACAATTTCATATTGAGCTCAAATATGAATATCCAAAAGTTAACAAAATAAATCGGTACCATAATGTATGCAAATTCAAACGAAACAAAGAAGAAAGAAAGAAAAAATTAGTAACTTACCTTTTCTATTTTAATTATACTTTTATAAAATAAAATAAATTAATATTTAATTATTAACAAAAATCTGGGTATTTTAACTGTATCATGAAACTGTTTTTTTGTCAAAGTTTTTTATATTTAAAAGTAATTTATCTTATAACACAACTTTGTACCGATTCACCAAACGGGCACTAAATTCTTTGTATAAACTTTACACTTTCATAGACCAAAAAGAAAAAAAATTAAGAGATGCTACAAGTGAAATTGTGAAGCAATGAGGCTTGACAGACAATAATAAGCAAGCAAGGTTGAAGATAATTTAAAGTCTTGAATAAGACGGAATGCGTTGACTAATGAAGCGGAAAGAAAGGGTCAATCCAACAAGGCAAGATTACTCCCACAACCAAAATGCCTAATGGGCTGCTGCCAGCTGTTTTTACATCTCAGTTTGGCGTATCTATAACTTCAATTGGAATTCTTTTTGGAAATTGACAATTTGAGTTCTACTTCTACCGTCAAATTTATGTTTTATAATAGATGTTGAGGTATGTGGATGCATTAAGAAGAGACTGATATATTATTATTTTATTTTATCATTTATTTTATTATCATTTAGAGTGTTATATATATATATATATATATATATATATATATATATATATATATATATATATATATATATATATATATATATATCAACGGATCAGGTCCGGATTCCCGGACTTGATAAAAAACGGACTCCAAATTTATTTTATTTTTTTTGCTTTTTTTTTAAAAAAAGAACTAAAAAAAAAATTTAATATTTTATGGAACTGAAATTTTTTCATAATACAACGTTTTGGGCGTGTTTTGAATACCTATACTAAAAAATAGTGGTACAGTCTGCACAGACTGTACCACCATGTTTTGTTATACGTACCCAAATCACGCCCAAAACACTGTATTATGAAAAAATTTCAATTCCATAATTTTTTATTTATTTTTTTTAATTGTTTTTAAAAAAAAGCAAAAAAAAAAGTCTGGATTTTGGTCCGGTCCGAGAGTCCGTACCTGATCCGAACTCATATATATATATATATATATATATATATATATATATATATATATATATTATTTTCATTTGTTGATATTTTTATGAATCCTTCAAAATTGGAAATCTATTTGGACAATTTATATAAACAAATTGCGTTGATATAGTATAGAGTTTCATTTTGAAGAACATTTACTATAAAAGTATTATATAATAACAAATCTCAACTATACAAATACAATTTATTTCTATAGAGCTGTAGCTCGCCAAACTATTAAAAGTCGCCGCACGAGCTCGCTTCTCCTCGCCTTGAGTTTAATTTACTTGCCTTGCGCCTCGCCACGTCTAGTCTCGCGCCTCGCCTTGCCAGTTGCCATGCATTGCTCCTCACCTTGTCTAGCCTCGCACCTTGCATCGGCTAGCGTTGGCCTCTCCTTGTATTGCCTTGACCCTCGATTGCCTATCCACACTAGATCGACTTTTTAATTTAGTCGGCCGAAAACTAAATCTTGTTTTTCTTTTACCGTCTATTAAATGAAGATGAGGCCCATTTTATTTTTATGCGAGTAAATTTTATGAAAATATTAAAAACACATATAAAAATATTATTATATATATATATATATAATTATTTATTGTTTTCAAATTATAAGATTATTGTTGACTTTTACAAGTTAATTAGAGATATTTTCAAGCTTAAAATTGATATAATAATTCATTAAAAATTATCAAACAATAAATATTATGTTGAGTATTATTTTTAAAAAAAAATTAAAATATTTATCATTATATTAACTAAAACTAGAAAAACTTAGCATTCACAATTGTTTACCGCGTATACTCGCAATTGTAATCATTCATTAAGTCTTATATATGACTAATAAGTTAGCCCTTCTAACTTATAAAATAGAGTGATGGTAATGAACAGCTCATTGCCCATAACTCCGTAAGAAATCCCACTTAGCATTGCGTATATTACGCGGGGGTTGTTTTGACCAACCCTTTTATAATCTTAAAGCTTGACATTTTCATAAACAAAATAATCATTGCATCACTGCAAAGATTTGTCTCTTGAAGTTGAAGAAATAATATGCAAAATTAAGTGTGTGTGTGTGTGTGTGTGTGTGTTTTCCCTTCCATTTTTCCTTTATATATTCACCTATTTATTGCGCAACTTGTTCATTTTGGTGCAGATTTGTAGATTACAAAATACGTCTCAAATTGAATTTTAAAATATTAGTAATTTTGATCTTATAATTCGGAACAGAAGTAGTATTACGATAATAGGAAAATGATATATATATATATATATATATATATATATATATATATATATATATATATATATATATATATATATATAGGGATTCCATCCCCAGCAACCGATTGTTGGGAGCAACTCATTTTGGCCCAGCCGCTACAAGCTGTACCGGCCCGCTACAGGTTGTAGCGGCTGGGCCAAAAGGGGTTGCTCCCCAACAACCGGTTGCTGTAGATGGATACCCATATATATATATATATATATATATATATATATATATATATATATATATATATATTGCTCGGCTTTCTCTAACGAACTGGAAGGAGTGAACTAAAAACGAAATGACTATAGTGACGTTTTTTTCCGTCGTTATAACATAAAAAACCGACTTTCTATGCTATAGCGACGGAAAAAACCGTCGCTATAGCCGGTTCGTTATTTGTTCGCTCTCTCCAGTTCGCTGGAGAAACGGACTATATATATATATATTACGAATGTTTACGTTGACCTTTTGATTGTCAATTATGCACTTACGTGAATAAGTATTAACGATAATCTTTTTATATAAATGATAAGTGGGGCTCTCTTATAATTATTACTAATCTCACGTATTGATAAGCTTCACAATTATAATTGGACGTAAATTTATTACATACATAACAGGACACTACGTAATATGATAGTCTTACATAATATTTAAGACTTTAATTTTTGCCTAGGCAACAATTAAGCATGATTTTTTTTTTCTCTCTCTATATATTTTTTAGAAAATAAGTTTCAAATATTGAGAAAGATTTATCATTTTTTAGTTTGGTACTGGAACTGAAGTTCAGCTAGATCAAATTAACAGTGATAAAGTCTCAGCTTTTATATATTGGAGCTTATTTATATACATTAATTGTTAGGGGTAATAGTGTTTAGCAGCTGGCAATAATTAAGTTAATAAGAAGGCTCAGATACGTTTAACATACATTTGTGATTAGGTGAAAGTTAGTATTATCACAACTCACAAGTCAAAAACATTGATATTCTTAGAAGCCTCTACTACTAACATGATATGATGTGATAATAATTGTGTTTGGACTAAAGTAAGGACGGATGATTGCAACGCACGTCTCCTGAGAGAAAGAAAGAAAGAAAGAAAGGTTTAACATTATTATGTGCCATATAATTAATATAATATAGGTACATCTTAGACTAGTGTATAATTGTTGCCGTCGTAGTTAGTTGACATTAGACCTGATAAAATATGGTTATGAGTTAGTTTTGATTTTTAAAATATAGTTAATTAACCATTTAAAAACTAAAACCATATTAATCATTTTTAATATGAATAATGTGGATTAGAACCATATGGTTATGATTAAAAATCATATTAACCATATTAACCATTTTAAGATGTTTCATGTAAATATTTATTTGTATTAGTTGTTATAATATTATATATTTTTTATATTGTGATTGTATCATAAATAAATAAATAAAATATAATAGTATTTAATTATAATTTGTGCTTGAGATAATTTTATTATATAATCTATCATAAGTAAAGAGGAGTGAAAACAGTAACAAAATATTATTTTTTTTCGTGGGTCGGGTGGGTGAGGTAGGGGGTGGAGTGGGGTAGGGTGGGGTGGGGTAATATTATTATTTTTTACATAATATTATTTTTTTACATAATCACATAATATTATTTTTTTCAGTGGGCGTGGGGTAGGGAGTGGGGTGGGGGTGGGGGTGGGCGTGGGGTGGGGGTGGGCGTGGCGTGGGGGTGAGGGAGGGGGTAAGGTGGGTGGGTGGATAGAGTGAGTGGGTAGGGTGGATGGGTGGGGTGGGTGGGTAAGGTAGGGTGGGTAGGGTAAGGTAGGTGGGTGGGTGGGGTGGGTGGGTAGGGTAGGGTACGTAGGTAGGTGGGTAGGTAATAGGGTAGGGTAGGTGGGTGGGTAGGGTAGGGTAGGGTAGGTGATAGGGTAGGGTAGGGTGGGTGGGTAAGGTGGGGTGGGTAGCGTGGGTGGGTGAATAGGGTGGGGTGGGTAGGTAGTGTAGGTGGTAGGGTAATGTGGGTAGGTAGGGTAGGTGGTAGGGTGGGGTGGGTAGGTAGGGTAGGTGGTAGGGTGGGGTGGGTAGGTAGGGTAGGGTAGGTAGGGTAGGTGGGGGGTAGGGTAGGGTAAGGTGGGTAAGGTGGGTGGGGTGGTAGGGTAGGGTAAGGTGGGTAGGGTGGATGGGGTGGTAGGGTAGGATAGGGTAGGTGAGTAGGGTGGGTAAGGTGGGGTGGGTAGGTAGGTAGGGTGGTTAGGGTAGGGTGGGTAGGGTGGGTAGGGTAAGGTAGGGTATGTGGGTAGGGTGGGTAGGGTAGGGTAGGTGGGTAGGGTGGATAGGGTGGCGTGGGGTAGGGTAGGTGGGTAGAGTGGGTAGGGTGGGGTGGGTAGGTAGGATAGGTGGGGTGGTAGAGTAGAGTAGGGTGGGTAGGTAGGGTAGGTGGGTAGGGTGGGTAGTGTGGGGTGGTTAAGGTAGGTGGGTGGGTAGGGTAGGGTAGGGTGGGGTGGGGTGGGGTGGAGTGATGGGTGAGGTTGAGGTGGGGGTGGGGGTTGGGGTTGGGGTGGGGGTAGGTTGAGGTTGGGGTGCGGTTGGGGTGGGGTTGGGGGTGAGGTTGAGGTTAGGTTGGGGTGGGGAGGGGTGGGTGGGGTGGGTTGTGGTGGGATGGGGGTGGGGTAGTGTGGTGTATTATTGTATAACAGTATAATAGTATAACACTCAACGGGAGAAATAAATTAAAAGTACACAATTTAAATTAAAAAGTGTTATATAAATATGGGTCGAAAAATGGTTAACTGGTTCAGAACCATAACCGACCTGAATAAATAAAAATGGTTAACTGACCCATTTGGTTCCAGTTAATATGGTTTGTGTGACGCCCCCAAAATTAGGTATACATCACCCATCTTGGGTCGTCAGATACATAGTACAGAATACAAATACAACTTACTAATACAACTGTCGTGTACAATACGACAAAATATAAACTGTGAGTTTGAATACAAATATTATCTTCTAGAGAGTATTCATACTCAAAAGGAGTCCTCGTTATATTTATTAACACACCATTACATAGAATAGTGAGGACTACTAATTAATACTATCATTCGGACCATCACTCCGTTCCCCGACTTGCCCCAGCTACGTTCTCATTTTCTGAAGAGAACAGTGAAAGAAAGGGTGAGCTCAACTAGCCCAGTAAGGAATATTATGACTAAGATAATACAGAATAAATTATCATTAGCCTTCAACAATGTTAAACTGATAAAATATAATAGACATTAAGTTTAACTGTGGCGGAACAAGCAATCCATTAAGAGAGTCAAGTAGAAAATAAACTCTACTATCTTTTATGATTTAAAAGATTTTCCAACACTGTGATCGCTGGGACTCAGCTTAATAAAATAATTCACATCATCGAATCACCCCTGCACTACGGCCAAGGATATTCGTATATTCATTAATAGTCATGATCATGCCAACAACTGTTCATCAATGCACCACGGGCCAATGATGACTTTTACCATATCATTTGTAACATTACGGTCATGATTGCACCGAATAATCCCTGGTCATAATCATACCAAGTCCATCTATGCACTACAGGCCACAGATGACTTTCAACATAATATAAACATGAGGATGATGACAATGATCTAAGAATTCAATAAAACAAGTTCAAGAATTAATTTATCCAAGAATTAACAACGTCTAAATTGTCAACATGATACTACTTTGTGGAGTAAAATTCAAGAATGATCAGGAGAATATTTTCATGAATAGATACTAGATGAAGCGCAAATGTCAAGGATATTCCACAAATTTCATGGAGTATAGAAGTCAAAACTTAACCAACTGAGTATAATAAAGAATGGAATAACAAAAGAAATCACCATGCATGCGATAGACCGCACAGACAGGTTATTCCAACAGAATAATAATAAAAACGGAACCAGGTCCGGTGTAAAACACACAGACAGGATGTTCCAACAGAATAATAATAAAAACGGAACCAGGTCCGGTGTAAAACACACATAAAGGATGTTCCAACAGAATAATAATAAGAATGGAACCAGGTCCGGTGTAAAACACACAGACAGGATGTTCTAACAGAATAATAGAAGAATGTCACCAAGTATAGGGTAGGTCGCGTATACAGGTTATTCCAACAGAATAATAATTAATGGAATAATAACAGTTCTCTTCATGAATAAGAAAGAATAACACCCCTTACCGTTTTAAAGAAGAGCTGAAATAAAGAAGTAGTTAAGTAGCAGAATACTCTTCTTCTCTCTCTCTATAGTTTCTCTCTATAGTTTTTCTCTCTAGAGTTCAGTGAATTCGTAAGAAATAATGAAGGAATGGGCTGCTATTTATAGAAAAATAGAATGCATAGTAACTAATCCATGAACGGTCCAGATTGATTACTTTAATCTGACGGTCCATATTTAAAGAAAAATCTTTTAAATAAAATATAATATATTCTATTTATAGAATAACTTTAATAAAGTATTCTGTTTTATATAAAAAGATGTTTCTGTTTTATTACGTTAATAATACGAATAAAACAAAACGTCATTATCGCTAAATAATTCATATTATTAACTGACAATAATTGAATCAAACTGAGTGACTTCTCACATAAGCATTAATAATCAATACCGTGTGCTACTATGAAACCACACGTATTACTGTACTTTTACTACCGAGTAGTTCAACAGTAACAATGGTAAAACTTCCGCCGTTATTTTTAATAAACTATTTTTGTCGTTTTCTCAATCCGACAATAATTTCGTTGTGGGGTCCACCAATGATTGTGCCGTTGTACGAATATTCCCCGACAAAAAGAATATTTCCCGACCAAACGAATATTTTAAAACAACTTGCTTACTTTGCAAAATTTATAAATATTACCCACAACTATAACATTATATCAAATTAACTCCATAATATTCAAAAATGATATTTATAGAAAATTCATCTTTATTTATAAAAGTTTGGGTCTTACAACCTCCCCTTCTTATGAAATTTCGCCCTCAAAATTAGGGTACATACCTGGTATGTCGAAGAGGTAAGGATACCTTGATTTCATTTCAGATTCTAACTCCCAGGTCATTTCCTCAACATCGTGGTTTCTCCACAAAACTTTGACTTGAGGTATAACCTTGGAGCGTAGAATATGTTCCTTCTTATCCAAGATTTGAACAGGAACTTCTTCATACGTCAAATTCTCCGTTATTTCGTCCGGTTCTAACTCAATAATGTGGTTCGGGTCTTCCACATATTTGTGTAACATGGATATGTGAAAAACGTTATGAACACGAGACATACTTGGCGGTAAAGCGAGTCTATAAGCCACAGTTCCTACTCGATCGAGGATTAAAAATGGACCGATGAATCGAGGATTGAGCTTTCCTCTCTTTTCAAATCTCGTAACTCCTTTCCATGGAGCAACACGTAAGAACACATGATCTCCTACATCAAATTCCACGTCCTTTCGATGAAGATCAGCATAACTCTTTTGTCGATCTTGTGAGGTTTTTATACGTTGTCGGATCGTTTGAATCTTTTCTGTAGTCATACGTACCAACTCCGGTCCCAACAACGTTGCTTCACCCACCTCATCCCAGCATACTGGAGAACGACATTTTCTTCCATACAATGCTTCGAATGGAGCCATGCCAATACTTGTTTGATAACTGTTGTTGTAGGAAAACTCCACCAATGGTAAGAACTTGTCCCAACTTCCCTTGAAGTCAAAGACACAGAGTCTTAATAAATCTTCTAGAGTTTGAATAGTCCTCTCTGATTGTCCGTCCGTCTGAGGATGATATGCCGAACTAAATCGTAAATCTGTGCCCATAACTTTTTGTAAACTAACCCAAAATCGTGAAGTGAATCTTGGGTCTCGATCAGAAACTATGGATACTGGCATACCATACAGTCTTACAATCTCGTTTATGTACATACGAGCAAGACGTTCAAGTGTATAAGTTTCTCGTATCGGTAAGAAATGAGCAGACTTGGTCAATCTATCAACAATGACCCAAATCGCATCTATACCTTGAGAAACCTTAGGAAGACCGGTAACGAAATCTATGGTAATGTGCTCCCACTTCCATTCTGGAATTTTAAGTGGTTGCAATGGACCTTTTGGTACTTGATGCTCCGCTTTGACTCGTTGACAAGTTAGACACCTTGAGATAAACAACGCTATCTCTCTCTTCATATTGCTCCACCAAAATGTATGACGAAGATCATGATACATTTTGGTACTTCCAGGATGGATTGCAAACGGTGTGTTGTGCGCCTCCATCATGATTTCATACTTTAAATCAGGGTTGTTAGGAACACAAAGTCTGGAGTTGACTCGAAGTATTCATTCTTCATCGATTCTTGCTTCCGGCATAGCACCTTCTTGCACTTTCTTTCTCATACGCATCAGCTCCAGGTCTGTAGCTTGAGCAGCTTTAACCTTATCGATTAAAGTTGGTTCTACTCGTATATTCGCCATCATCACATGGGTCCCTGTAGTCTTTAACTCTATCTCCATCCTTTGTAAATCATACAAAATGGGCCTTTGTGTTGACAATATCGCACTCGTACTTGCATATGGTCTTCTACTCAATGCGTCAGCTACCACGTTCGCTTTTCCAGGATGGTATTGAATGGTATGATCATAATCTTTCAACAGTTCAAGCCAACGTCGTTGTCGCATGTTGAGTTCCTTTTGAGTGAAGAAATATTTAAGGCTTTTATGATCCGTAAAGATCTCCACCTTCTCCCCATACAAGTAATGCCTCCAAATTTTAAGTGCAAAGACAACAGCTGCCAACTCTAGATCATGAGTAGGATAATTCCTCTCATATTCCTTGAGTTGTCTTGATGCATAGGCTATGATTTTTCCATGTTGCATGAGAACACATTCCAACCCTTTGCTCGAAGCATCACTGTAGATGACAAATCCCTCCGAGCCAGATGGTATTGTTAGAACAGGTGCTGAAATGAGTCTCCTCTTAAGTTCTTGAAAACTATGCTCACATTCTTCGCTCCAACCGAACTTTGTATCTTTCCGAGTCAGCTGAGTTAATGGAGTAGCGATTCGAGAAAATCCTTCCACGAATCTCCGATAATAACCAGCTAGACCGAGAAAGCTACGTACTTCGGTTACTGATTTAGGTTGCTCCCAGCTTTGAATTGCTTCAATCTTTGCCGGGTCAACAGATATTCCACGACTTGATACTACGTGCCCAAGGAATGCTACCTCTTCCAGCCAGAACTTGCATTTCTTCAACTTGGCATAAAGTTTGTATTCACGAAGCTTTTGGAGTACCAACCTCAAGTGTTGCTCATGATCTTCACGGCTGTTGGAATAAACAAGGATGTCATCGATAAAGACGACCACAAAGTGATCCAAATATTCCTTGAATACCCTGTTCATCATATCCATGAAGGCAGTAGGAGCATTAGTCAATCCAAAAGACATAACTAAGAATTCATAATGCCCATACCGAGTTCTGAAGGCAGTCTTTGGAATATCCTTAGTTCTAACCTTCAGCTAATGATATCCAGAACGAAGATCGATCTTTGAAAAGAATTGTGCTCCTTGCAACTGGTCAAACAGGTCATCAATACGTGGCAATGGGTACCTATTTTTGATGGTGACATGATTCAACTCCCGATAATCAATACAAAGTCGCATACTCCCATCTTTCTTCTTCACGAACAGAACAGGAGCACCCCAAGGAGATGTACTAGGACGAATAAAACCAATGTCTAACAATTCCTGCAGTTGAGTCTTTAACTCCTGAAGTTCAATAGGAGCCATTCGATATGGGGCTTTGGAAATGGGTTTTGTACCGGGTTCAAGGTCGATACAAAATTCAATTTCACGCTCTGGGGTAGGCCAGGAAGTTCTTCGGGAAATACGTCAGGAAATTTATTAACAAGAGAAATATCATTCAAAGCTGACGTATTTTTGTTTAGATCTGTGACATGAGCTAAGAAAGCTTGACATCCGTTTTTCAATAAACGAATAGCTTTATGGCTTGAGATGACATCGATTGATTTTAATGGTTTGGTTGCTTGAATTCGCAAAATAGGTCGATTAGGAATATGAAAGCTAACAACCTTACGAAAACAATCAATTTTTGCATGATAAGTAGTTAACCAATCAATCCCTAGAATCACGTCAAATGCAAGTATTTTTAATGAAATCAGATCGACAGGTAATGTGTGGGTACCAACTTGAACCAAACAAGACTTATAAACCATGGATGTAATGAAGGTTTCTCCCAATGGAGTTTCAACTGCTAAGTCAAAGTCTAATTTCTCCGGAATCAAATTTAATCGATGAGCGCAAGTAGGAGAAATAAAAGAATGGGTAGAACCGGTATCAAATAAAGTATAGACTTCGTTAGAGTTTATGATAAGCTTACCCGTGATGACCTCATTCGGGTTCCTTGCTCTCTGGGAGTTCACAACAAACGCTCTCCCTTGCACAACCAATTTTAACTTTTCTGGGACGGCCTTTGGTGCCTCCATCCTAGCTGAATTTGTCTTCAGTAAACGACAAAATCGGGCTAAATGACCTTCTCTTCCACAATTATAACATGCTTTGGACGGCATCGCGCAGTTTGGACTGATGTGCCCCTCCCCTCCGCATTTGAAACATATGATAGGTGGTCGTTCTCCTTCCTTAACGACAGGTGCTGGTGCTGACGTCTTTCCATCATTATTGAATCTCCTCTTCTTGAAATGCCCATTCTTATTGTTTTGGCCCTGATTACCACCGAAGTGGTTACCATTTCTGGCCTGTTGATCCCCTCCACGCTTGTTGTCATCGCTTTGATGACTGCTCTCACTGGTATTATCATTTTGCCGGCTGCTCTCTTTTGGTTGCGTTGTCTCGTTATCGCGCTCCACCAACTGAGCCCTATTTACAACATCTGAATACAAACATAGTTTATGAGAAACAAGATGTTGACGTATCTCCGGCTTCAAACCTCTTAAAAACATCCGCGTCATTCTTTCTTCATTATCCACCAGGTGGGACGCAAACCGGGATAACTCCGTAAATTTTGCCTCGTACTGCGATACGGTCATATTATTCTGCTCTAATTTGATGAGCTCCACCTCCTTCATGTGACGAATACTCTCGGGAATGTATTTGTCGTTAAACAGCTCTTGGAACTTCTCCCAGGTCATCTTCAGTGCGGCAGGTTGAGTACGCTTTATCGATTCCCACCAGTAATCTGCCTCTCCTCGTAACATAAAGGCGGCAAAGGGAACCTTTTGCTCCTCGGAGCAACCCAAGACATCAAATATCTTGGTGATCTGCTTTATCCATGTTTCAGCTACAAGTGGTTTGGGTTCTCCCTTAAACTCCGGTGGTCCCAGCTCCTTAAACTGTTTAGCGGTGACCGCCAGAGAGTTTCCAGTATTTTCACCTACGTTGTGGACAGGAGCCGCTTTCACCTGTTGTTGCATGAATTGCATAAAGCCTCTGAACATTTGATCATTCATCATTTGGTCAGTGTTGTTATTTGCATGAGAATTGTCACTTTCCTGATGCACATTATCCTGATTATTGATATGTGGTGAATCAATAATCGCCTGTGCTCCATTGCTATTCTCAACATTCTCAGATGCCATTTTCAGATACTGCCACAAAATAAAAATTAATTGATATGTCATATTTTATCCTTATATTATGACCGACCAATTAAATACCATGCAAATAAACTTAGGTAAGTCATACTAGCGAAGAAATTTCCCGTCTCTCCCCTCCTAGTTCTATTCTCACATCTTAGCCAGGGATCATATCCCTAAGCTCTAATACCAACTGTGACGCCCCCAAAATTAGGTATACATCACCCATCTTGGGTCGTCAGATACATAGTACAGAATACAAATACAACTTACTAATACAACTGTCGTGTACAATACGACAAAACATAAACTGTGAGTTTGAATACAAATATTATCTTCTAGAGAGTATTCATACTCAAAAGGAGTCCTCGTTACATTTATTAACACACCATTACATAGAATAGTGAGGACTACTAACTAATACTATCATTCGGACCATCACTCCGTTCTCCGACTTGCCCCAGCTACGTTCTCATTTCCTGAAGAGAACAGTGAAAGAAAGGGTGAGCTCAACTAGTCCAGTAAGGAATATTATGACTAAGATAATGCAGAATAAATTATCATTAGCCTTCAACAATGTTAAACTGATAAAATATAATAGACATCAAGTTTAACTGTGGCGGAACAAGCAATCCATTAAGAGAGTCAAGTAGAAAATAAACTCTACTATCTTTTATGATTTAAAAGATTTTCCAACACTGTGATCGCTGGGACTCAGCTTAATAAAATAATCCACATCATCGAATCACCCCTGCACTACGGCCAAGGATATTCGTATATTCATTAATAGTCATGATCATGCCAACAACTGTCCATCAATGCACTACGGGCCAATGAGGACTTTTACCGCATCATTTGTAACATTACGGTCATGATTATACCGAATAATCCCTAGTCATAATCATACCAAGTCCATCTATGCACTACAGGCCACAGATGACTTTCAACATAATATAAACATGAGGATGATGACAATGATATAAGAATTCAATAAAACAAGTTCAAGAATTAATTTATCCAAGAATTAACAACGTCCAAATTGTTAACATGATACTACTTTGTGGAGTAAAATTCAAGAATGATCAGGAGAATATTTTCATGAATAGATACTAGATGAAGCGCAAATGTCAAGGATATTTCACAAATTTTATGGAGTATAGAAGTCAAAACTTAACCAACTGAGTATAATAAAGAATGAAATAACAAAAGAAATCACCATGCATGCGATAGACCGCACAAACAGGTTATTCCAACAGAATAATAAATAACGGAACCAGGTCCGGCGTAAACGCACAGATAGGATATTCCGACAGAATAATAATAAAAACGGAACCAGGTCCGGTGTAAAACACACAGACAGGATGTTCCAACAGAATAATAATAAAAACAGAACCAGGTCCGGTGTAAAACACACAGACAGGATGTTCCAACAGAATAATAGAAGAATGTCACCAAGTATAGGGTAGACCGCGTATACAGGTTATTCCAACAGAATAATAATTAATGGAATAACAACAGTTCTCTTCATGAATAAGAAAGAATAACACCCCTTACCGTTTTAAAGAAGAGCTGAAATAAGGAAGTAGTTAAGTAGTAGAATACTCTTCTTCTCTCTCTATAGTTTCTCTCTATAGTTTCTCTCTCTAGAGTTCAGTGAATTCGTAAGAAATAA
Source organism: Panax notoginseng (assembly GCA_016801055.1). Taxonomy (NCBI): domain Eukaryota; kingdom Viridiplantae; phylum Streptophyta; class Magnoliopsida; order Apiales; family Araliaceae; genus Panax; species Panax notoginseng. Next base: position 135,942,960 of record CM029012.1, on the reverse strand, counting down.
TGAAGGAATGAGCTGCTATTTATAGAAAAATAGAATGCATAGTAACTAATCCATGAACGGTCCAGATTGATTACTTTAATCTGACGGTCCATATTTAAAGAAAAATCTTTTAAATAAAATATAATATATTCTATTTATAGAATAATTTTAATAAAGTATTCTGTTTTATATAAAAAGATGTTTCTGTTTTATTACGTTAATAATACGAATAAAACAAAACGTCATTATCGCTAAATAATTCATATTATTAACTGACAATAATTGAATCAAACTGAGTGACTTCTCACATAAGCATTAATAATCAATACCGTGTGCTACTATGCAACCACACGTATTACTGTACTTTTACTACCGAGTAGTTCAACAGTAACAATGGTAAAACTTCCGCCGTTATTTTTAATAAAATATTTTTGTCGTTTTCTCAATCCGACAATAATTTTGTTGTGGAGTCCACCAATGATTGTGCCGTCGTACGAATATTCCCCGGCAAAAAGAATATTCCCCGACCAAACGAATATTTTAAAACAACTTGCTTACTTTGTAAAATTTATAAATATTACCCACAACTATAACATTATATCAAATTAACTCCATAATATTCAAAAATGATATTTATAGAAAATTCATCTTTATTTATAAAAGTTGGGGTCTTACAGTTTGACCCAATAGTTAACTACTTATATTGCCAGGTCTAGTTGGCATCAACAAATCTAAGACTCCTTCATTCGGTGGTGTTTGATAAAATTAAATAATTAAGATATGTATAGTTGAGAGATATTTGATAAAAATTGAATTTGAATTTAAATCTAAACTTTAATGAAAAAAGTTATTACTATTTGATAATTGACATGTCTGAAATATTTGAATAACAACTTTTTATTATTTTACTCCTCTGAAAAAATTTAAAATTGTTATAAATTTATTTAATATTATTTAATATAATAGTTAGTATTATAAAATAAAAAATAAAAATTCATTCAGCCAAAAAAATGGGACTTCGTCATTCAGTCCAAATCGTCTGAATGACTGATCAATCCTGCCATTCAGACGATTTTTTTTCGAAACAAACGCACTGAATGGTTGAATTGGTTAGCCATGCAGCCATTCAGTGCTAATAAAACAGCCCCTTCACCACCTTAGGAGGTGTTTGATAAAAACTGAATCTGAATCTGAATGAGTTGAATCTGAATAAAAAAAGTTGTTTGATAATTGACTTGTCTGAAACATTTGAATGATAAAACTTTATTATTTTATACATCTGAAAAAATTCAAAATTATTTTTTTTTACTTCATTCAGCTTCTCATTCTGCTAAAAAAATCTGACTTAGCCATTCAGCTCGTCCATCTTACCGATTCAGCCATTCAGACCAAAACAAACACACTGACCAATTCAGCCATTCAGATTCAGCTTCATTCAGCTGTAAACAAACACCCTCTTAATCTTGATGAAACTATATATACTTGGAACTTAACAACATGCATATGTTTTGTACTTAGCCTCAATTGCATATGTTTTCACAAACCTATATATCATAGTAAATTAATAGTAGTTCATCAGTTTTTGTACTGTTCATTGTAAAATTTGAGACTCAATTTAATTAATTAATTAATTTGTAAAATTGTGTTACGGTAATACAGTATTGTGCAGGGGAAAAGTACTAATTTCGAATTAATATATGGTAAGTCAACTTCTCTTTTGTAACACTTGTGTTGCGGAGCGTTTTATTTTGTTAATATTCTGCCTATCAAATTTTGCAATGAATGCTATTTTTAAATTTGGCAAAATCTAATAACCAGTTAAGAGTTACCATTTGTTATTGATCGGCCCATATATATGTATGTATATTTCATGCGTTTCATATTATTTGACTATTATTGATCTTTTAACATTAATTTAAGAAATTTTTAAATTTAAAATTTATATATATTTTTTTAAAAAATTTGTTAGAATCTTATTTGGAAATAAACACATAAATAATACTTACATATGAATCGGTAAGTATTCACAAAGCGGAAGCGGTTGAACCGAATGTCAAATCTACAAGCAACACCACGAACACAATTATTACGTACGATCCTTCTTAATTCTCGTCAGAATATAGTTGTTACAAGCAATCAATGCGAACGAACTATTTAAGTGTTCACACCAAGTACACCCAAGCCTATTGATGGAAGCTTCATTAACTTTGCTGCTTTCCCAGACAAGTACCCATGGAACCTCATTTTGTGAACTTAGGAATACAAACTAAAGTAGCAACACAAAGTCTTTGTTTCATGACATAGGTTCAAGTGAGCTCACACAGTGATTGGATAGGGATCCACCACATCACTCTTCTGTATGTCGCTTCTTTTGCACACGAGGTACAATTCTCATGTTACGGTGGAGTGGCAAAATGTCGCTCTTGCTAAAATAGCACCGTACGGACAGTAGTTAATCGCTCTCTAGCGTTTAACCTTAGAAAACATCCCTAGGTACTTCAAATAGTATCTAATATGAATCTAATGTCTGACAACCCAAAATATGGCTACACCTCTTACAAGTATTCGGTATGTAATGATACCTCTTCTTGGACCCAGCCAAGGCGATTAAGTCACAATGTCTCAAAAAATGGTGCCCAACCATTTAGACCACCATAATATAGTCTCATCTCGCTCGCTATTACAAGCGCCGAGGCAGGTTATCTGTGTGGGTAGATCAACCTTTTTGCCTTGTGACATTTTATATGTAAAGCTCCCAAATTCGGGTACTTGAAACCCGAACTCGGTGCTTCACAATACTATTTCTATGAGCGAAATAATACTAATAATAATAACAATAATATAAAGATTAACTTAATTTACATGATTATCAGAGTCTAGCTCCCAAGTACGTAACCTTTAATACATTTCTTACAACCCATAATAGATAATATATATCATTGTCTTAATAATAATATCAAACGATTACATAACTACCACAAATCTTATTTGGTTAGCTTTCCTTTTCTTTTGTTTCTGCATGAGCTTTTTGATTCTTCACACTTGGCTGAAAACATTTAAATTAAGCAAGGATGAGTATTTGAGTGCCCAACAACTAATAACAATTATATATATATATATATATATATATATATATATATATATATATATATATAAGTTGAAAGAATTTAAATGTTCTCTTTATATTACCCTTTTACAATAAATCAATAGTTGTGAAGTATCTATACCGATAATAATAACATAACAACCTCTTTCAAATTTTTGAAACTACGTAATGACAATAAATAGGATTAAAGTGACATACTATGAACATTATTTTCATTTTCGAAAAGGTTAAACAGAAATTCATCTGCAAACCGTCATAACTTACGGGCACGGGGGTGATCAGCCTGTTGTACCCTGTATTGATCAACACTACATGTAAGAACGAGGGTATCGTTCACTCTGTCCGCCTTGGGCGCATAAAAGTTTTCCCGTGTAGGGATGTTCATACTTGTCTGGGTTCCAAATCAAAGGTTTTATCTTGTTCAACAATAATCTATAATTCAACATATATATATATATATATATATATATATATATATATATATATATATATATATATATATATACGGGTAATTAACAAATGTGTTCAACATGTGATTAAATACAATGATTATCCAAGTGGGGACACTTGTGTAACCATTTATAGAAATTAACGAACAGAATATATATCTGAATTACCATATGCTAACATGTTGATAATCAATGAGCGTATATAATATAGGGTTAATAATCTGTACAGTATTAATATAATTTAGAAACATTCTTACTCATGTCCATTGAATAAAGAAAATGCAAAGGTAAGATACTTGCCTGATACGCTGCTTACAATTTGCAACTTAGTTTTATCTTTTATATAACCACCTATCAGTAATAAGATCATTTTACTGATTATAACAATATACAATAACACATAGTACTGCTTATTGCAATCAGCATATTACCTAATCACATTATCACATATGTTTAACAACCATTGAATCACAAATAAACACTTATCAAATCAAATTATCTAAGTCCAGATCAATTTCTGAAACATGTCGACTTTATCGGGTAATTATCGAGTCTAAGGCTCTGTCCTGTAACTCAATATCCGTAAGTATCAGTCATATTATTTTTTAAATGACTTATAATAATTTTTAAACGTTTATTATAATTTATCATGAATTTTCAAACACTGGAATCATTTTTAAATGATTTAACTATCAAACAATTCTATTATCATTAATATTTAACTATTAATGAAACCATTGCCAAAATATTAAAGTTATTTATAATAACTTAGAATATTTTTAAAGTATTAATATTACCCTTAAATGATTTTCTAAAACAATTAAAATCATTTTTAAATAATCATCTTTAATATTTAAATATTAATGTACTATTTATCAAAATATTGAAAGTCATTATTTATAACTTAAAATATTTTTAATTCATTTATGTCCGATTTAAATAATTTTTAAATTAATAAAACTATTTTAAAACTATTTATTTAATATAATTATTAAATAAATTTAATGTCATTAATATTAAGTTAATATCATTAATTTTAAATTATTAATTAAATTATCCTTTAAATATTAAAAGTTATATTTTATAACTTAAAATATCTTTGAACACTTTATTTTCATTTAAAATGATTTTTTTCTAATATTAAAATCATTTTTAAACTCAATTATTTAATATAATTATTAAATAATTTTATTATCATTAATAATAATTAATTAATAAAATTTACCTTTAAATACTGAAAGTTATACTTTATAACTTAAAATATTTTTAAATACCTTATAATTATTTAAAATGATTTTTAATATAATAAAATTATTTTTAATTAATTTATTTAATCCATTTAGTAATTAGCTTAATAATAATTAATATTAATTTATTAATGAATTTCATCACAAAATATTAAAAGTCATTAAAAATAACTTAAAATATTTTTTTATATCATAATATAATTTTAAATGATTTTTCAAATATTAAAATCATTTTTATCTAATTTATTTAATATTATTATTAAATAAAGTAAATACTAACAATATTTCAAAAATATTAAATATTTATGAAATATACTTAAAATAATTAAAAAGTAATTTTTAGAATTTAAAATAATTTTTAATAATTTATTTGGTATTTTTAATAATTAAAAACTATTTTTTTCTATTTATTTAATTAAATTAATTAATTTCCTGAAATATCTGTCGCTAAAGGGCCCTATAGCGACGAAACTATCGCTATAGGTGTTCTTGAGGTGTTCATCATGAAACCCAGAACATCAAGTCAGCTACTGAGTGACCAAGTTTGACCAGGTTTAATTTAGTGTGTGTTGTGTTTCTGGGTATGTTGTTTGTCAGATTATGTAGTACAAATACAAGAATACACGATCCAACAATAAACATCATCATATCATGCATAACCAACGAGATCTGGTGCCTTGAACAAACTGTCAGAGTTGTTTTTCATTTTCTGGGTTACCCAAAAATAAAGAACAGTTTGACTGTTCATATTTGGGCCTCCACAACTTGCAACCCGTGTATTATTTTAGTGATAAAAGACATCTAGATTGTAGCTAGCATGCAAGAGAGTAGATCTATTACATAAAATATAAATAACATCAACAACATAACGAGATCTTGTCCGGTCAAACCATGTCAGAAGCCACGCCCATGAACTTTCTGGGTTACCCAGAAAGCTCATCCTTGGACTTTCTGCCTGGTTTGACCATCCCCCAATTCCAGTATGTTTGTGATATAAGCTATCTAAAAGCATCAAGATGTAGTATATCTACTATACTTTAACCTGAATACAATACCAAACACAAATCAACAACAACTTGCAAGATCAAAGGCGACAAAGTCCTTGTCAGACCGTTCTGGGCAAGATCTGGGTTACCCAGATTTTGTCCAGTGGATGTCGGTCAACGGTCTTTGACCATTAATAACATGCAAACTGTGCATTTTATGACCCCAGATCCAGTTCCAGACCAAAGATATCTCAACATACTACATATCTAAAACATATAACAACCAAAAACATAAATCGAGAAAGATCTACAGCCTCTGACATTCATTGTCAGAACACAAAACAAATTTTTTCCAGATTTTTTAAATCTTCAAATCCAAGCCTCTTGATGTTATGGATCTAATATCTAGCAACCCAGATTACGTAAATAGACCCCATACAACATCTTTAACACAAAAACTTAACATCAAACAGAGGATCAAAGTCAGATTTTTTAAGATTAGGGTTCTACCTCTTTTGATCAAATCCTTGATTCTGGCTTCTGATTTATCAGTGAATTTCGTGGGGCTTATATTTGGGACTGATCTAGCTTAATATTTCGGATGTATGAGGCTTGAGAGAGTTAGCTTGAGTGTTGTGCACAAAATGGCTAACAAATGAATTTCTCTCTCTCCAAATCTATATATAGAAGTCTTGGATGCATGCATTGGCTGATCTAGAGGCTGATGTGCTGGATATTTTGTGACACATGGAGTTGGTAAAAGTACTTCACCAACTAAAGTGTTGGCCAAATTTGCAAGTTTCCTACTAAATAATATAAGAAGGGCAAAATGGTCATAATGCTAGTAATTTTTAATGGCCAAAGTGTAATCTTGACAAACCCTTAGGGTTTGACCCTTAGGGTTTAACCCTAAGGGTTTAACCCTAAGGTTTAGTGTGAGACCCCAAATTTTATGAATAAAGATTTAAATTTCTCGAAATATTTTTTTTTAGTATTATGGTGTGGATTTGATATAATATTATAGTTGTGGGTAATATTTACAAATTTTGCAAAGTAAGCAAGTGGTTATATAATATTCGATTGGTCGGGGAATATTCGTTTTAATAGAGAATATTCGTACGACGACACAATCATTGGTGGACCCCACAACGAAAGTATTGTCGTAGTTAGAAAACGACAAAATTATCTTTCTATAAAAATAACGGCGAAAGTTTTACCGTTAACTGTTGAAACACTCGGTGTTAAAAGTACAGTAATACGCTTGGTTCATAGTAACACACGGTATTGATTATTGATGCTTAAGTGATAAGTCACTTAGTTTTATTTTATTGATATTATTAATGTAATAAAACAGAAAAACTTTTTATATAAAACAGAATACTTTTATAAAGTTATTCTATAAATAGAATATATTATATTCTATTATGCATAGTATTTTGCATAGTAAAATATTTTTATATAAAACAGAATACTTGTCGACGTCGGGATTTTTAGATGTCCCTTTCCGTTACTTGTTATTTGGTGTTCTCATTTTAGGTGAGATTTATTTGAAAAAATAAGTGAAAAAGGTCCGACATGTATAATGTCGACTATGGACTGTTAAGAGTCGCCAGTTAGTTTTTAAAATGGTTGTACCAACACAACCGAGAAAAAGTTTGCACATTAACCCAGTGATGTGACACTGCTATACGGGTCGGTGAAACCGAGATTCGTTTAGGGTCTGGGGACTTGGTTATGCGGGGGGAAGGTGTTAGGCACCCCCCGACATCCGTGTTACCACGGTGACCGCCTCTTTTCAAGAAACTATTATCTGAATGTGTGTGTGTATGTGTGTGAGTCAATGTGCTGTTATTTGAAAGTGGTACGAGGCCTCGTTCGCACCTATATACGCAGGGTTTGAATTTTTGTAAAAATTCAATTTTAGCAAGATATGGCAATGATGTTTTATAAAAGAGGTTTTTTCAAACCCTGTCGCTCAATAGTAATGGAGGCTTTTTGCACTCCCATTTTATTAGATGCACGGCTTGGTTGATTTTATTTGATGGCTGCGAAGCATCCGTACGAAAATAATGTACAAAATAATGTCGACTTCCTCGTGGGTATGGAAACCATCTGAGGAAATTCAGACACCGCAGAATAATTTACAAGCTGCTTACAGCTGAAAATGTCCATCACGGGAACCGAATCTAGATCCAATGGGATGAATCTGTGATCACATAATTCCTAGGCTCACATGATACCGCAATTTGTATAAAAGCAGTAAACAGGTATATATATATAAAAGCCGTAAATATATATATACAGACATGATCACCAACCACGAAGAACCTCCATGGGGGATCAGAAATGTAAATAAAGCTGTTAAAAGCCATCAACCGCCACGGAGGAAACTCCAGGCGGGACAAAACCTAGATAAAGTTGTAAAAACGGTCAACCACCACGAAGTAAACTCCAGGTGGGACGAAATGTAAATATATATATATATATATATATATATATACATATATATAAAAGCATGTAAATGCACCGGATATAAAATCCAGGCTCACCGAACAGAGTTCGATAGCAGTTCATATATATAAGTATATATATATATATAAAAGCGAGTAAACGCACCGGATATAAAATCCAGGCTCATCGAACGGAGTTCGACCACAGTTTATATATATATATATATAAAAGAAAGTAATTAAACGCACCAAACCGAAGTTTAGGCTCATCGAACAAAGTCCAACACACAGTTAATATATATAAGTATATATATATTAAAGCAATAAACGCACCAAACCGAAGTTTAGGCTCAATCGAACAAAGTCCGATACACAGTTCATATATATAAAAATATATATATATAGAAAAGCAAATAAACGCTCCAGACCGAAGTCTAGGCTCAACCGAGGCATAACTCGGTAATGTTAGTCAATATATATGTAAATATATATATAATATATATATATATATATATATATATATATATATATATATAGACTGAAATGAAACCACGGACCGAAGTCCGGGCAAAAGCAAGCAACACGACTCTCAACGTGTAGAAGGGTGTGTGCAAAAATAAAGAGAAAGACTCTAAAGTGTGTGAGAAGGCTTACAGTGGGCTGCCAAAGAAGACTTCTATATCTTTAGAGTGAATAAATACTGGCTTTTGTAGGTACAAAAGAGGGCTGTATATGAGCTCACAAGTGTTTAAAGTGGGAAAATACACTGTATGGCAAGTGTAGAGCGAATTTTGCAGGGTTTCCCCGTCTTTTTTCTCTTAAAAATCAGCACCCCAAGCCTCTTATTTATAGGCAAAAGGTGCCGCAGGTGTACCTACGGCTCAGCCACAGGTGTATCAGAGGCGGGTCGGGTCGTCTCGAAGTACGTGCACGCGGGCACTGTAATGTCCACTCAGTTTTTCTGAAATGCAATTCGGGCATCCGTTTGAGGTATACATGACCTATTTCGGACCGCCGTTGTCGAGAGTTTGTACGATGGCATGGGATTAGAGTTTGTACGAAGTCTTTGAAGATGGGACGGTGCCCTCCGGTCTTCAAGCTTCAACTTTCATCCGTTACCCCGCACAATAGCAACTTAGGATTGGTTAGCCTTGTGGGCCGTTGTTGCGTAGATGTGTTGAGACGACTTGGTGTGGCATCGTGTTGGTTAGATGACGATGTTATCCCTTACCGGTGTTATTGCCGGGCTGGGTCAATAAAGCAGACGTTGCTCAGCTTCGCTGGAATTGGACTGCTGCAATTGGTTAAAAGTCCTCATTGTCATCTTTGAGGTGTGTCTGTCTTCCCGATGTCATCGCCAGGCTGATACAGTGTATCTCGTTGTGAGCGCCGAGATTGAAGCTGGTTGTACTTGTAACAAGCATTTCCGGGGTTAATGCCGAAATTGCTTTCCTTGGGGCTATCACCAAGGTTGGAGGCTATTCCCATGTTTAGGGCTAAGACTGGATACCTCGAGATTATCTCCGAGATTAATCGGTCTTCTCCGGTGTGTGTTCCGGTATTGATCTGCATGCCTCGGGGTTCTCCAAGATTGGATTGGTTACTCCCAGATTGCGATATGGGTTGATGCTGAACCTCCGGTAGTATCCGGTATGGTTGTGGATTGTCTTTCAAGGTTCTCTCATAAAAGACAAATTTGCCTTCCTGCAATGTTAGTGTCAGTAGTACAGAAAATTTTGAGTGTCTACAGATGCCCCTCTTTATCATACTCATGCATGGCGATGCATGGGTAGGATAAAGAATCCTAGACACTTGAAACGTAATAAGACAAACATGGTACTATGGATAGCAACATGATGTATGATGTATGATGCATGTGTACGGGGTTGTAGCCCAACACGCTGAGGATAATTGCTGGCTCCCTGTTGCTTCAACCGGGGATTGGCAATGATGACCAGATTTGATGTATAATCTGAGTCTGTCAGGATGTTGATGTTGGAGTTATCATCAAATTCCTAGATAAGGACTGGATCCTATAGAAGTACCTCTTATGTGTAAGAGATCTGTGGGGATAAAGCTTGATCTGTTTGAGGATATGTATAACATATTCCATCATCCATCCTCCTTGATGACAATCTCCTGGTTTGTATCGTCAGGACATATCAGGGTTCTGTTGGAGTTACTGCCAACAGCAAATGCTGTCAGGGATGCCTGACCTTTGTTGACGTGTATTTCACCGATATGTGAATCAACGGCTGAAAAATCCTGTGGGATATACTGTCAAGGTTGCTTGACTTCCGTTGTCGTGTAGATCAACGGAACATTACGTTGTGACCCCCAGTCGGGGAATATGGGTAATCGGGTGGTAAGAACCCCGAATGGCTCCAGAGCTCTAATAGGTCTAACCATCTATCGGCTGGAATGATGTCAAGGCTGCTTGACCTTCGTTGATGTGTGTATCAACGACTTGAATGTACGTGGTAATCCCCTGCCGTGAATTCACGTTGCAAACCCCTCAGGAGATCTACTGAGGACGTATGCATTGATTGAACAACTGTGTATGCTCTGATGGGTTTACTTGCCATCGGCTGAGATAATGTCAAGGCTGCTTGACCTTCGTTAATTTGTGTGTCAACGGATGAACACGCGTTGTAACCCCCGCCGGGGATCTATATTGTAACCCCCGTCGGGGACTCACGTTGTAACCCCCGTCGGGGACTCACGTTGTAACCCCCGCTGGGGATCTACATTGTAACCCCTGTCGGGGATCTACGTTGACAAGGATGATGATCCTGAGAAACCAGCATTGGACCTGCGTACGGTATTGTCAAGCTTGACTGAGATCATTTGAGATCACTGGTATAGTGTACCCTGTGTATGGGCGAATACCAATGCGTGATGTACCGATTCAAAGTCTCATCAGAGAAGACCAGGATTGTATGTAGTTTTGCTCAATCGCGTGGCGTTTTTATTCTCGATTTGACCTTTTTAATTCATAAGACCTCCTTTGCAACTCGAACTGGACCGAGCCGGAGGGATGGGACCCACATGGGGGTGCCAGGCGTGGATCATATATCCATCAGCCAGCAACATTTACAAGTCACTTTCAACTTGTTTCGCTTAGAGAAAACCGCGAGCCATCTTCAGATCTGCTGAGTTCGGGCTGCTTTCTACAAATTCTGTCACCGTCCAAGTGTTCCACACTATCCTGGTAACGTATGCCTATATTTTCTCTAGTTTCTGTCCGTTAGATTGTGAGTTATCGCATGAAATGCATCTAAACACATAGTAGTGGTTATGTATGCACAAATGACTTGATTAAAAATATTCAACATAGTAAAGGTTAGTATTAAACCATGTTGAACATAATGATGTGAAAAAATTTAACTTTTGAGACAGTCAAATTGGCACCTTTTTTTGCTATTTTTTGTCCTATTTGAGGTCCAATGAGCAAAAGGTAGAAAGGCAAAGTACTCCTAGCATTGAGGTTGGCCTTATGCATGATGCTTTTGATTTTTAATGCATATATTGTGTATATGACTTTGGGGAAGGTGTGCTACTGAATGGCCACCTAAACATGCCTGAGTGCATGTGGATAGTCCTATTCTTAAAGGGAACTATGACAAAATTTTTCAAAAGGTAGGCATTGGGTAGTCATGCATTTTAACTCTATTGTTTGTTAAAGTAAATGCATGCATGCATATAATCATAAATGCATTAGAGAAAGCTCCAGGTAAGGAAATATCACACCCTTTCTGAGGTGATTTGGAGACTTGTTGTCCAAATATTATGGATCCGAATCAGCCGAGCATTTCCTATAGGACCGCTTCTGGCGTACGACGGAGGGCTTCTAAAGTGTCTCGTCCTCGTTCTGTAAGACAGCCTCGTCGGTTGGTGGATGCTGTGATCCGTCCTGTCCAGGCAGATGTTCCGGACGTTGAGGATAAGGAGGCGGATATTCCGATAGAGGATCCCGCTCCTGCTGCACCTGTCCCTCGTAGGGAGCTTCCGAGCATTCAGGTGGCGAACCCAGAGTTGCTGGGTGACTTGGGTAGACATCCATCGATGTACTTACATGCTAACGAGGTATGACGTTAGACTTTGCTTTTCCTTCTTTCTTATTGATGAGGATTAAAGGCTTCTGACGTAGATTTGCATTTCATGCAAGTTCCAGGTTTTACACAGCCTCGAGAGAACTGGTTTAGCATCCACTCTATGTACCAGGCGCTTCATCCTGATTATAGAGGAGTAGTGCATGAGTGGGGATTTGGGGAATTCTTCTTCATCCTTCCCCGTCATTGTCCCTGGGGTTACCTCAGGGCATTGTCTGAGCGGTGGTTTCACCAGACTCAGTCACTCCACCTGCTGGACTGTGAGGTGACGATGACGCTGATGGATTGGCGATTTATCACCAGCATGGAGTTTGGAGGGGAGCCAGTGCCTTGCATGGCGAATATTACCCCTACTGTCGTCAGATCCTTGTTAGGAGTTCCGGCGGCGGCGCTCAAAGGCAGGACCGTCCATTCAGGTCCTTTGAGCGTGGATGCTATGAGCGGGCTATTGAGTGAGCCCATGCCTGATGATGTCAGGATCAAGGATCGCGTTCTGCGGCGATTGTTCCTGATGATCATTCGAGGCTGCTTCATAGCAGATAACTCTTCCACGATATCTTTTGCTTTGGTCAGCGCTACGCGTGACGTGGACCGTATTGGAGAGTACGATTGGGGCTCCTATACCTTTGCCTATTTCCTCAGGGGCATGCGTATGCGCTCACAGGGTTTGACTGAAGCTTGGCTAGGATTTTACCCGTTTCTGCTGGTGAGTATTTCTCTTGTCTTTTCCCATTCATAGGTTAAGAGTGTTTACTGATAGCAGATATCTTGCCATTATGTTGGCAGTTTTGGGCCTATGAGAGGCTTCCCTGTTTACGTCCCGTGAGTGTGTTAAGCTTAGATACCTATCCACAAGGACGAAGATGGCATCATTCGATTCCGCCCGAGGTCCCTGTAGCGGAGGGATTCACTCATTGCCGTATGCAGCTGGAGTTGCTGACGACCGACACCATCACCTGGCTTCCCTATTCTGGGGAACACTTGACAGTGGGTTTTGAGGATGGATACCCAACTGGGGTCGAGTATTTGATTTCCACCAGGAGAGTTCCACTCTTCACAGATGGCGGTTGGGAGCCCTATCTAGGAGAGCGTGCTATCAGGAGCACCACAGGGGAGATTCGTAAACCGATCTTACCTCCTGTCAGGCGTCACTGGCCTGTATCGCAGTCACCTGCCATTGATATCCCGTTGTTGGGTGTTGACGGATTTACCTTGTCAGATGGTCCATGTACTCAGGAGATATTCTAGCATTGGTGGCTTCCTCGTACTATTGGAGCCCAATCTCACGCCACACAGTTTATGGGGGACATGGTTCCTGGATCCTTGATGATGATGGATTGGATAGCTTGTGTCCGAGATCCAACTCATGTGACCCAGATTGATAGCTTGACCCATCAGTTGGACCAGACACATATATTTATTCGGCACTTGGGCAGAGATCCAGCAGAGGCGGAGTCATTTGTTCCTTCCAGCTCAGGCGCTGGTCCCTCGGACGACCCATTTGGTTTTGTCAGCACAGATCCTCCTCTTTATAGGCCTGACATCCCTGATGATAGAGATCCAGTGACTCAGGAGGAGTTACATCAGGTGGACAGGATTGATGATGTGGATATCGACACCATTGTTTTCTTCTGATGTATTATCGTTATATCTTTTGATAGGCCTCTGTTACATATTGGGTGGCTGTTCCCCATTCTCGCTATATCTTTTGATAGGCCTCTGTTAGTAGTAGGGCGTCTGTGCCCCATTACCCTGTATTTGTAGCTGTACAGAGCTGATGTATTAGATGATGATATACTTAGGAATGTATGCACAGTCTTTTCCATTCCCTATATCATATTATCATCCATTATCTGTTATGCATGTATCATGTTATGCATATGTATGTATATCCAGAGATATTCGGCATTGACCCCTGGATGGTCTTATGACACGGCCCTCACAGATGTCTTCTTCGACAGTTAGCCGTATAGATCATACCCCACCGTCAGTGGTGGCATCGGGTATGCGATCGTGGTATGATAGTATGTCACCACCAGACAAGGTGACCGTAGATATATTACTGCAGCATACCATGACTCTTTTGGCATTTCAGGTTCCTGCAGGATTCGTAGATAGGATGCTAGAGCATTAGCGATCTGACAGGCAGGTATTCCGCTTCGGCACCAATGAGTTGACTCCTACTCTGGAGGAGTATGCACGTTTGACGATGCTGCCTTTGGACAGACCTTGTGTGCATATGGCTCTGGGAGACATGAGTAGACGATTCATGACTCTCACATGATTGAGGCGCAGAGTAGTGCAGGATGAGCTGACATCAGAGACCCATTTAGCATATTACTGTGCTCGGGGCTTAGCTCACCATACAGCTTTATTACTCATGGTCCGGGCATGGATTTCCTCCCTCTGGCCGGCTTGAGGGGTGTAACTACTTATCACCCATTGGCCGTGATGTCGCAGTTCGACCATTTTCAGGATTTTCATCCTTTCACTGGGGCGACAGGTCAGCGTTCAGCTGCCCGATACCTCTCAGCCGAGGACCGATCTCGTGTATACGCTTGTTGGGACCATCGTGAGGTAGCTGCTTTTTCAGTAAGCAGTCCAGGTTATTCCGCAGAGTATTTCGCCTAGATGGAGACGGAGGTTTTATCAGCTGCAGCAGTATCTGCAGTACCGAATATTGACGAAGAGGGTGTGGATCATGTGGAGGACATTGATACCTACTTCGAGGAGGAGCCCGCTGCTGGGTTACTAGCATTTCTTCTGAATTCTCCTAGTACCAGCATTGTTACGATTCAGCCCTCGGCACAGTACTTAGAGTAGAGTCTTCAGCTAATGACCTTTGAGAGAGATCAGGTTTGATCTATGATGTCGACTGCTCTGGATGTGAGGGAGAACGCTCTGTTGGAGAGAAATGAGGCCTTAGCTCGCAAGGATGCCGCTATTGTTGAGCGGGATGAGGCCAGATTAGCCAGAGATGCAGTGATAGTTGAGCGGGATAGTGCCATATCTGCTCGAGATGTAGCCATCACAGACAGTACTGCAGTGAGCTCCCTTACCACTGACATAATCGCAAAGATGAGCGCATATATTGATGAGCATATGATCATCATGCAGACGGCTTCTGATCTATTGGGTCGTGTGGATACTCTCATATAGGAGACCACATCTTTACCTCCTTCTTCTGAGAGGGATGCTATGTTGGGCTTGCTAGCTCGCGTGTATCCTGACTCATAGATTAGCTTGTACTTACCTGCACAGACTAGCTTAGCCATTTTGTCATGTACAGTTTACATCATGTATATCAAACATCATTATATATGACAGGGAAATATATTTTTGGATCATTTCCCTTTTAGATACACCTTGCTATTTGTTTGATATTTTGCCCGCTGCTTCAGGGCCTGCGATCTTGATGTATTCTGAATTCCTCCTGGGTGGATTAACATTGAGTTGTCTCTAGATAGTTCAGAATGGATCATCGATCTGTGTATCCCTACCATCTTTTGGTGTCTTGGGACTAGTTTCTGTATGAAAATATGGAGAGGAGTGTGACTTTCCTCTCTGAGATTGACCGCACCACAGATGGTCGCCAGTACTTCTATTCAGGAGAAGCCTAGTTAATTCCATCTCTTATGGATTGGCATTACTCTTCAAGGTATGACCGCAGCTTAGATGGTCGCCGAATCTCCTATTTGGGAGGAGAGGTTGGGTAATTCCATCCCTTTGGTCTGAAATCGAATGAAACGTAGTGGATTGATGTTTGATCCCAGTACCAACTGACAAGGGTTTGTGTTTTGGTAGGGGGTTAGACCGCACCATGAATGGCTGCCTACGTACTCCTATTGAAGAGGAGATCAGGTCTGCGTAGTTCGAACCTGGTGTAAGAGGTTCAACGCTGTATGTGGCAGAAATGGTGTAGGAATATTTTTGTTGTTTTTTGTGAGGAGAGAAGGGTAGAAATGTTTTTGTTGTTTTTATTTTATTGCGACCGGGCCATATGAAATGGTTGCCTACGTACTCCTATTGAAGAGGAGATCAAGTCGACGTAGTTCACCCCTCAGGGCGAGAAGAGAAAGCGTAATCCCATGTGCAGGTCAGAGTGCGGGGATGAGAAAGTTTAATCCTAAGTGAAGGATAAACTGCAGAGGAAAAGTTTGATCCCAGGTATGGGTAGCCAAACTGTAAATGTAAGAGGTTCGATCCACAGTGGGATGACCTAAGTTGTATGAGCGTAAAGGAAAGCCAGGCTGCTGGCTTGAAAAGTATGTTTCCCTGAGGGGCAAAGTGCAAAAAAGTTGTATGTGGTAAAGGGTTAAAAAACCGGAATGACTGGTGATCTGATGGTTTGACACCAGGGTGTTTGCGAGTTACTTCAGACATAGTACCGTTTCACGGCGTCTGAGTTGATGAGTTGTGGAAATTCATCACCGTCCATTTCTTGCAACCTGAGAGCACCTCCTGTCAATACTTCCTTGACAATAAACGGGCCTTCCCAGTTAGGAGCGAATTTTCCCTTAGATTGATCTTGGTTGTCCAGGATTTTCTTCAAAACCAAGTCATATTGTTTAAATTGCCGTAGCCGGACTTTTTTGTTGTAGGATCGGGCGATCCTTTGCTGATATAACTGACCATGGAAGATAGCCGCGGTTCGCCTTTCGTCTATTAGAGACAATTGGTAATACTTGTCTTGTACCCATTGATCTTCATCCAGCTGAGCGTCTATCAACACTCTGAGAGATTCCATCTCAACTTCTATGGGGAGCACTGCTTCCATCCCATAGGTTAGTGCATAGGGGGTTGCCCCAGTTGAAGTACGCATGGACGTTCTGTAGGCTAACAGAGTCAGAGGCAATACATCAGGCCAGTCTTTGTGGTTGGCGGACATCTTTTGCATAATCTTCTTGATGTTTTTGTTAGCCACTTCAATAGCACCGTTCATCTTTGGACGATAGATGACTGAGTTGAGATGTTTGATGTGGAATTTACTGTAAAATTCCTCCATCATCTTATTGTTGAGGTTATTGGCATTGTCTGACACAATCACCTCTAGTTGTCCATACCGACAAACAACATTGTTTCTGATGAAAGCAATGATGACTTCTTTAGTGACCCTGGGGAAGGAGGCTGCCTCTACCCACTTGGTGAAGTAGTCGATCATGGTGAATATAAACCGATGCCCATTACTGGCTTTAGGTTCAATGGGCCCGATAACGTCCATTCCCCACATTGAGAAGGGCCAAGGTGAACTCATATTATGGAGTTCCCGTGGAGGGGCGTGTATAGCATTCCCATGAATCTGGCACTGATAGCATCTTTTGACGTGGTCATGGCAATCAGCTTTGAGAGATAGCCAATAATGTCCCGTTCTGAGGATTTTCTTGACAAGGAGGGGGCCACTCATGTGGGGGCCACAGACTCCGCCATGGATTTCATCCATGAGCCTTTGGGCTTGATCTTTGTCTAAACACCAGAGGAGGCCTAATCCTGCATCTCTTTTATAGAGCGCATCTCCACTCAGGTAGAATTTCATTGCAAGTCGATGGATCCGCCTTTTCTCGGTCGGGCTCGCCTCAACGGGTGTAGATCCATCTCGCAGATATTCCTTGATATGCTGATACCAAGGCTGTGGGATGGGAGGTAGCTCATCCGATAATTCTCCAACATAATTCCCGTAGGCTGGGGCCTTGTTCAGGGAAATTGTGACGCTTGGCAATTGCTCCTTATCTGATATATGAACCAAGGAGGCCAAAGTTGCTAATGCGTCCGCAAAATCATTCCTATTACGAGGAACATGTAGAAAGGAGATTTCTTCGAACTCCAAAGCCATCTTTAAAACCTGCCGATGGTAAGGTAGCAAATGTAGTTCCTTGGTTTGATAGATTCCGGTGGATTATCGGATTACCAACTCTGAATCTCCAAGGACAGTTAACCGTCTGATGCCCATTGAACGGGTAAGTTTTAGCCCCATGAGACAGCCTTCATACTCAGCCGTATTATTGGTGCTGTCAAACTGTAATTTGACGGCGACGGGATACTGCTCCCCCGTATCAGATACTAGAACTGCTCCAGCTCCAGAACCTTCCATGTTAACAGCTCCATCAAAATACATCTTCCATGATTGGCACGTATCGTACTGATGGTGTTGCTGTACTGTCATTACTCTTTCATCAGGGAAATATGTTTCTAAGGGTTTGAAATCCCCTGAAGGTGCGGCGGCCAGTTGATCCGTGATTCCTTGACCTTTGATGGACTTTTGAATCACATATACGATGTCAAATTGTTATAGGATCAACTGCCATTTGGACAGCCGATAATTTAACATGGGTTTGTTGAACACGTACTTGAGAGGATCCACGCGGGATATAAGATGGGTTGTGTGACCATGGAGGTAATGATGTAACCTCATGGAAGCCCATGCTAAAGCACAACACGTCTTTTCGATCAGAGTGTACTTGTGTTCACTGCTGCTGAACCTTTTACTGAGGTAATAGATAGCTCGTTCTTGGCCTCTATCGTCCTTCTGCCCCAGCATGCAGCCCATAGCATTGTCACTTACAGACAAGTACATGAACAGGGGAACATCATCCCTGGGTGGTACCAACACAGGAGCTTTGACTAGCTATTTCTTGATTGTAAGGAAGGCATTCTGGCACTCATCATTCCATTTCATGGAGGAGTTCATCCTTAATAGTTTGAAGATTGGTTCACAGGTTGCTGTGAGTTGGGAGATGAACCTGCTAATGAAGTTGATTCTTCCCAAAAATCCCCGGATTTCCTTTTCTGTCTGAGGAATGGGCATTTCTATGATGGCTTAGAATTTGGCAGGATCCAGCTCAATCCCTTTGTGGCTGACTAGGAATCCTAGCAACTTGCCTGATTTAACGCCAAAGGCGCATTTGGCTGGATTCAACTTCAAGTTGTACTTACACAACATGTTGAATAGCTTTCTGAGATGGTCTATATGGTGATCCTCCTTCCGGGACTTGACAATGATGTCATCCACGTAGATCTCAATCTCTTTATGCATTAAGTCGTGGAAAAGAGCCATCATTGCTCTCTGATAGGTAGCTCCGGCATTGATGAGGTCGAATGACAACCGTCTATAACAAAAAGTTCCCCAAGGAGTGATGAAGGCAGTCTTCTCACGATCTTCCTCGGCAACCATAATTTGATGATACCCCGCAAAGCAATCAGCAAAGGAGTACATGTCGTATTGCGCAGTATTGTCAATGAGAATGTGGATAAATGGCACGGGAAAGCTGTCTTTTAGGCAAGCTTTATTCGAGTCTCGGTAATCCACGCAAACTCGTACCTTCCCTCCAAGTTTAGGCACGGGCACGATATTGGATATCCACTCCGGATATGTAGACACCATGATGATGCCAGCCTGAAATTATTTCACAATTTCCTCTTTCACCTTTAAACTCCACTCAGGTTTCAATCGCCTGAGTTTCTGTTTGACTGGCTTAAATCCCTCTTTAATGGGAAGGCGATGAAGGACAATGTCAGTGGACAAACTCACCATGTCTTTATGAGACCATGCAAACACATCCTGGAATTGGGTTAATAGTGTAACCATGTCATTCCGTTGGTTTGGGGTAAGGTCTGAACCAATCTGGATTAACTTAGGGCTTTCTAAGGTTCCGAGATTGAAAGAAGTGGTTTGATCAAGGTTGGGTTTAGGTGTATCTTTGACCCATTATTGAATTTCTGGAGGCACCTCAATGTCATCCTGTGTATCCATCAAGGCTGAATTCATCTCTACATCAAAGGTACAATCCTTGTGTAAGAGAGGCATCGTATCAGCAAGTACAGGCACATCTAAATTCAGAGTCCTGAAACAAAATATGCTTTCACTTAGTATATATGAAACGTGTTTGATCATACACAATGTTAGCATATACTGGCAAAATAAACTGCTAATACTATATAGAAAAGTAAGCAGTTATTATATCTACAGGGCAGAAAGAACTTCTGCCCGCTTTACCCTTGACAACCAATGCAAGGAATGCTGTTCCAACTGGCAAGAGCAAAGTTCGGGTGAACCGCAGTGATGGAGGGACTGTCATCATCCTCCCTATCCCGAATGATGGCCATTATGTCTGGGCAATCATCGTCTGGGGTGTATCGGTTGGTATGTTCATCATGGACGATGATACACATGCCCGACATTATTCGGACAATGTTCTCCTTGATTCTCCGCTCCTCTTCTTCGATTGCGGGATTTGGAATAACGATTTTGTTTTCCTCCACCGGTTTCGGCTTAGGAAATAACATAGCCATGACATTGGCTGGCACCTTTACAGGAGGTTGTGCGGACTCAGCACTTGAAGACGAAGATAAACGCCACATAGTTGAAGCTGAAGGAACCTGTGGATGTTTATGAGGGTTCCTGTGATTAGAGCTGGCCGAATAGCCTAGTCCATCTATTCCAGTGTGCTTGGTTAAGAGAATAGGGTACTTGATACCCTGACAATCTTTACCCAACCCTTGTCCTGGTTTATGACCCAACAACATCATTTCTTGAGTGGCTGACATCACTTCGACAGAAATCTGGGGTTCGGGCAGTGGTGCTCCAATAGCATGGTATTGGGTATTGCTTATTTCCAAAACATGAAAACTAACTGGTTCAACGTCCACATTAGCATTGATGACCGATAAATCCCCGTGTTGAGGACACTCTGGTTCAGCGTTGACTGTGACCAGGCTGTTGTTGATAATATATTTTAATTGTTGATGAAGGGTGGAGGGGACTGCCCCAGCCATGTGGATCTATGGTCGTCCCAAGAGCAGGTTGTATCCCGACTCTATCTTAAGCACATGGAATGATACGCAGAATGTATGAGGACCAATCTCAATTGGCAGCTCAATTACTCCAACCAAATTCCGGCGGGCTCCATCAAAAGCTTTGATGATAGTATGGCTACTCCGGATTTGATTAGGATTGATATTCATCTTCACCAAGGTAGCATATGGGCAGATATTTAGGGATGAGCCCCCATCTATCAGGACTCCAGCCACCATATATCCGGAGGACAAGACTGCGATGTGCAACGGTTTGCAATGACCGGTCCCTTCAGGCGAAATGTCATCATCAGTGAAGGATATCACATTGTCGTTGAAAATGTGATAAACCAGATGTTGAAATTTTTCCTCATCCACGGATGTCGGGAGATAGGCTTCTTCTAAAACCTTTAACAAGATCTTCCGGTGATTCTCGAAAGTGAGGACCAAGTCCAAAATTGATATCTGTTGTGGAGCTTCTTTCAAGCTTAAAACCACCGTAGCTTCGTTATGACCCATAGTGCAGAGGAATTTTTCAATCTTCTCCGTGGGTATTTTTCCTTTTGATTTGACGGCAGATTTCATCACCCGTTGGGGAAGGTACAGTGGATTTTCTTTCGACACTGCAGCAGTGTTATGTGAGGTGGATCCTTCACCTTCTCCATAATTCCACGAAACTTTATGCAAGCTAACAATAGGATATTGTGCTCTGCACGACAAGTTGATTGGCTCGGGGGCGGCCACTTTCAAAGGATTGTTGCTTCCTTTGAGTTAAATTATTGGCATGACGAGTGATTGATCAGCTTCAGTAGATATGACGGATACCACACTCTTCCATTTAGTGGGACCTGCATTCTCACTGGCGCGTAGCACAGTGTCATCATCTTCCAGGCGCAGTACGCCACTGTCGATTAGGTTCTGAATAAGGTGGCGGAGTGCCCAGCATTCTTCTGTGCTGTGACCACGAGATTGGGAATGATATTAACATACTCCCTCAGAATTGTACCGTCCCGAATGGGGGTTGATTGGAGGTAGAAGGGAACTGATTCTTCCTTCATTGATTAACATGTGAAGTATCTCCTCCATAGGTTGACCTAAATAAGTGAATTCCCTTTTGTTGGCGAAATCCCGACGGGCCTTGGCATTTGCTCTCTTCGTCACTTTGTCTTCCAGCATTTCATTTTCTGAAAGTGAAGAGGGAAGATTCATGACAATAGGCAGGAGACTGGCATGCTCCTGCCTGATTAGCTGACGAGTCACTTGATGCTGATAAGTCACCAGTTCCGCCAATTGCTCAATTTGTTTGCAGAGAGCTTTCATTTTTTGTTCCATTGTGAACTGGAACTTGGCATAATCCCATCTGTTATCACCGTCTTTGATGGTTTGGGAAGAATCACAGCTGAAGTTGGAACTCTGTCCACTGCTTCAATTAATCATATTGACCTCTTCTTCTTTGTGTTGAGGAAGAGGGTTGTCTTGAACGTTAGGTTGATCTGGTTTAGTGACCACGATCTCACCGTTGTCTATCAGGTCTTGGATCTTGTGTTTCAAGGCCCAACAATCCTGAGTATCATGTCCAGGTGCCCCGGCATGATAAGCACATTTTCGAGCAGTATTAAAACCCCTTCCATTTGGGCTGGCTGGTGGAAGTAGATGTGTAATCTTCTTTTGTGTTCTCAAAAGATTAAGGATACTCTCGAGGGTGTCCCCCAAGGGTGTGAACACTCGAGGGCGTTTGGCTTCTCCACCTTTTGGTATTGGAGGGTTTACAGACTGTGCTGGACAGGGAATATAGTTTCTCCTCTGAACAGGCATATTTTGACTGCCTTTTTGACCCTGTAGTATCAGGGAAACATCTTCCTCTTTCTTTTTATGGACCCTCCTGGGGTTGTTCCCATAATTTCCAGACTGGATGTGATCAGCAATAGCTTTGAGTGCAGCTAGGTCTTGAATCTTTCTGGATTTCAATCCCATCTCAGCCATCTCCCCATGTTTGACCATTTCAGAAAAAGGTTTGCCGATGCCGGCTAAAACTCTCTCATAGAAGGGAGCTTCTTGTATGTCTATGAACGTCATGACCATTTCTGATTCGGTCATGGAAGGATTCACTTGGGCAGCCAGGCGTCTCCACCACTGGGCATACTCTCTGAAGGACTCGTTAGACTATTTTTTGATCTAGGTAATTTGATACCGATCAGGAGCCATTTGAGACTGAAAGCTGTATTGAGTGAGGAAGGCATGTGCTAGCTCTTCCCAGCTGTGGATTTTGGAGTTGTCTAATCTTGTGTACGATGAACAGGCTTCTCCAGTTAGACTCTTTTGGAATAATTGCATTCTGAGCTTTTCATCCTCTGCATAAGATCCAAGTTCTCCAATAAATACCTTTAAGTGTGTATAAGGATCTCCTAACCGGTCATATTTTTCAAAGTCAGGAGTTTTAAACTTTTCTGGATAATAAACACCAGGAAAAATACATAGATCAGCATATGAAACACTCCCGTGTGTTCCAATTCCTTTGATAGTACGAAGGGTCTCTTCCATTTGGAGGACTTTCTTTTTGATGTCACCAGTGTCTGGGTCTCCAGTGGGATGGGCAGCATCATGAGTTTTGTTGGTCTGATCCAACTGCAGTTCAGGTATGGCAACGATCTGGGCTCCTCCTTGTGTGGAGGATTCAGCATGTACGGGTATTTTCTGACCTTGTGTAGACTGGTGTAATTCTTTAAACAGAACAGCCAAATCTGCAATTTGTTTACTTAATCCGTCGAATTCTTTGCGAGAAACTGGATTAAGTTCAGTCTGGTCGGATGATGACATAATTGACTGTAGGCTTGTTGCCTTTTTGGAATTTGAACGGGTAGTAGGCTCGATTAACTCCCTGCAAAAGACTTGCATAGTTTAGTCCTTAGGGAAGGTGAATATTAATATGCAATGTGATGAGTCCATTTTAGGAATTTTATCCTGCAAAAACGGATGTTAGCTGTTTGTAGCATGTATGTATATATGTACACATTCCTTCATATTTCTCATTATATGGAGATAGATATGTCATGAAATTGTGTAATTTAAAATGAGAGCATGAAGAGACTTTCCTCCGTTTTGGGTTTATCAGAGGCTGACCTATCTTAGGTTACTCCCGCGGCTTTTTGGCATGAAGGTTCCCAAATCATCGCAATCTACTTGACGGGAAGTTAATCCGGTCTTTCAACTGGAGTGAATTTGGGTGGTGCCTTTTCTGAGCCTCGGAGAATCAGGCTTCTCACGAGTCCAGTAATCAAACACCGACGGGATAGCCTCCTGGTGGAGGGACCACACAACATACATTCACATACATCGCGTCTCACCGTATGAAATGATGACATGTGCAAAGCACTAATATCATGAGCAGTTTATAGTGCGAGGCACTAACATCACAGGTAGTTTATAGTGCGAGGCACTAACATCACAGGCAGTTTATAGTGTGAGGCACTAAATAAATAAGACATGCATTCGTACACATTCATCCAATGTAAATGCAACATCCACACACACAAGCAGATAATAATTTTGAAAAGATTGAAATAGCGGCTTAAGTCCTCTTACTGAAGTCCCCAGCAGAGTCGCCACCTGTCGACGTCGGGATTTTTAGATGTCCTTTTCCGTTACTTGTTCCTTGGTGTTCTCATTTTAGGTGAGATTTGTTTGAAAAAACAAGTGAAAAAGGTCCGACATATATAATGTCGACTATGGATTGTTAAGAATCGCCAGTTGGTTTTTTAAATATTTGTACCAATATTACCGAGAAAAGGTTTGCACATTGACCCAGTGATGTGACACTGCTATACGGGTCAGTGAAACCGAGATTCGTTTAGGGTCCGGGGACTTTGTTATGCGGGGGGAAGGTGTTAGGCACCCCCCGACATCCGTGTTACCATGGTGACCGCCTCTTTTCAAGAAACTATTATCTGAATGTGTGTGTGTGAGTGTGTGAGTCAATGTGCTGTTATTTGAAAGTGGTACGAGGCCTCGTTCGCACCTATATACGCAGGGTTTGAATTTTTGTAAAAATTCAATTTTAGCAAGATATGGCAATGATGTTTTATAAAAGAGGTTTTTTCAAACCCTGTCGCTCAATAGTAATTGAGGCCTTTTGCACTCCCATTTTATTAGATGCACGGCTTGGTTAATTTTATTTGACGGCTGCGAAGCATCCGTACGAAAATAATGTACAAAATAATGCCGACTTCCTTGTGGGTATGGAAACCATCTGAGGAAATTCAGACACCGCAGAATAATTTACAAGCTGTTTACAGCTGAAAATGTCCATCACGGAAACCGAATTTAGATTCAATGGGATGAATTTGTGTTCACATGATTCCTAGGCTCACATGATACCGTAATTTGTATGAAAGCAGTAAGCAGGTATATATATAAAAGCCGTAAATATATATATACAGACATGATCACCAACCACGAAGAACCTCCATGGGGGATCAGAAATGTAAATAAAGCTGTTAAAAGCCATCAACCGCCACGGAGGAAACTCCAGGCGGGACAAAACGTAGATAAAGCTGTAAAAACGGTCAACCACCACGAAGTAAACTCCAGGTGGGACGAAATGTAAATATATATATATATATATATATATATATATATATATATATATATAGCATATAAACGCACCAGATATAAAATCTAGGCTCACCGAACAGAGTTCGATAGCAGTTCATATATATAAGTATATATATATAAAAGCGAGTAAACGCACCGGATGTAAAATCTAGGCTCATCGAACGGAGTTCGACCACAGTTTATATATATAAGTATATATATATAAGAAAGCAATTAAACGCACCAAACCAAAATTTAGGCTCATCGAACAAAGTTCGACACACAATTAATATATATAAGTATATATATATATATTAAAGTAATAAACGCACCAAACCGAAGTTTAGGCTCAATCGAACAAAGTCTGATACACAGTTCATATATATAAAAATATATATATATAGAAAAGCAAATAAACGCTCCAGACCGAACAACCGAGGCATAACTCGATAATGTTAGTCAATATATATGTAAATATATATATATATATATATATATATATATATATATATATATATATATAATATCACAATGGATCCTGTCCGGACTCCCGGACAGGTCCTAAAATACGGACCCAAATTTTTTATTTTATTTTTTTGCTTTTTTTTTTAAAATAACTAAAAAAAAATATTTAATATTTTATGGAACTGAAATTTTTTCATAATACAATGTTTTGGACGTGTTTTGAATACCTATACCAAAAAGTGGTGGTACAGTCTGCACAGACAGTACCACCATGTTTTGTTATACGTACCCAAATCACACCCAAAATACTGTATTATGAAAAAATTTCAATTCCATAATTATTTTTTTTTTTTTTTAGTTGTTTCAAAAAAAAAAAAAGCAAAAAAAAAAAAAAAAATAAAGGTCCGGATTTTATAGAGTCCGGGATCCCGGACTGGATCCGGACTCTATATATATATATATATATATATATATATATATATAGACTGAAATGAAACCACGGACCAAAGTTCGGGCAAAAGCAAGCAACACGACTCTCAACGTGTAGAAGGGTGTGTGCAAAAATGAAGAG
Organism: Panax notoginseng; assembly: GCA_016801055.1. Taxonomy (NCBI): domain Eukaryota; kingdom Viridiplantae; phylum Streptophyta; class Magnoliopsida; order Apiales; family Araliaceae; genus Panax; species Panax notoginseng. The sequence goes on along the minus strand of CM029012.1, from coordinate 135,916,218 downwards.
AAAGACTCTAAAGTGTGTGAGAAGGCTTACAGTGGGTTGCCAAAGAAGACTTCTATATCTTTAGAGTGATTAAACACTGGCTTTTGTAGGTACAAAAGAGGGTTGTATATGAGCTCACAGGTGTTTAAAGTGGGAAAATACACTGTATGGCAAGTGTAGAGCGAATTCTGCAGGGTTTTCCCGTCTTTTTTCTCTTAAAAATCAGCACCCCAAGCCTCTTATTTATAGGCAAAAGGTGCCGCAGGTGTACCAGAGGCGGGTCGGGTCGGCCCGATTTGGTCGGGTCGGGTCGGGTCGTCTCGAAGTACGTGCACGCGGGCACTGTAATGTCCACTCAGTTTTTCTGAAATGCAATTCGGGCATCCGTTTGAGGTATACAGGACCTATTTTGGACCGCCGTTGTCGAGAGTTTATACGATGGCTTGGGATTAGAGTTTGTACGAAGTCTTTGAAGATGGGACGGTGCCCTCCGGTCTTCAAGCTTTAACTTTTATCCGTTACCCCGCATAATAGCAACTCGGGATTGGTTAGCCTTGTGGGCCGTTGTTGCGTAGATGTGTTGAAATGACTTGGCGTGGCATCGTGTTGGTCAGATGACGATGTTATCCCTTACCGGTGTTATTGCCGGGTTGGGTCGATAAAGCAGACGTTGCTCAGCTTCGCTGGGATTGGACTGCTGCAATTGGTTGAAAGTCCTCATTGTCATCTTTGATGTGTGTCTATCTTCTCGATGTCATCGTCGGGCTGATACAGTGTATCTCGATGTGAGCACCGAGATTGAAGCTGGTTGCACTTGTAACAAGTATTTCCGGGGTTAATGCCGAAATTGCTTTCCTTGGGGCCATCACCAAGGTTGGAGGCTATTCCCATGTTTAGGGCTGAGACTGGATACCTCGGGGTTATCTCTGAAATTAATCGATCTTCTCCGGTGTGTGTTCCGGTATTGATCTGCATGCCTCGGGGTTCTCCAAGATTGAATTGGTTACTCCCAGATTGCGATCTGGGGTTGATGCTGAACCTCCGGTAGTATCCGGTATGGTTGTGGATTGTCTTTCAGGGTTATCTCATAAAAGACGAATCTGCCTTCCTGCAATTTTAGTGTCAGTAGTACAGAAAATTTTGAGTGTCTACAATACTTTTATAAAGTTATTCGTTTTATTATATTATAAATAGAATATATTTTATTTAAAAAATTTTGCTTTAAATATGGACCGTCCGATTAAAAGTAAATCAATCTAGACCGTTCATGAATTAGTTATTATGCAGTCCATTCTTCTATAAATAGAAGCTCATTCCTTCATTATTTCTTACGAATTCACTGAAACTCTAGAGAGAGAAACTATAGAGAGAAAGAATAAAAGTGTTCTGCTACTTCACTACTCCTATATCCAGTACTCTTCTTTTTAAGATAAGGGATATTATTTGTTGTACCCGTAAGGGGTATTATTTCTTTTGTATTCATGAAGAGAACTTCTGTTATTCCATTATTTATTATTCTGTTGGAATAACCTGTATACTCGGGCTACCCTATACATGGTGAAATTCTTCCGTTGTTCCATTCTTTATTACTATGTTGGAATAACATGTTTATGCGAAGTATCGCATACATGGTGAAATTCTTTTATTATTCCATTCTTTATTATTCTGTTGGAATAACCTGTCTGTGCGGTATATCGTATGCATGGTGATTTCTGTTGTTATTCTATTCTTTATTATTCTGTTGGAATATCTTGTTGGTGCGTATTACGCCTGACCTGGTTCCATTATTTATTATTTCATTCTTTATTATTCTGTCGAAATATCCTGTCTGTGCGTTTACGCCGGACCTGGTTCCATTATTTATTATTCTGTCAGAATATCCTGTCTGTGCGTTTTACGCCGGACCTGGTTCCATTATTTATTATTCTGTTGAGAATAACCTGTACGTGCAGTCTATAGCACGCATGGTGAATCCTTCTGTTATTCTATTCTTTATTATTCTGTTGGAATAACCTGTCTATGTGGATTACCACATGCATGGTGAATGATCCTTTGAATTCATTCCTTATTAAATTGTGAAAATGATCTGTATACGTGGATTACCGCATGGCGGACGAAAATCTATTTACAGTTTTATATATTCTATTATACTCAGTTGGTTAAAATTTTAGCTTCTATACCCCATGAAATTTGTGGAATATCCTTGATATTTGCGCTTCATCCAGTATTTTTTCACGGAAATATTCTTCTAAGCATTCTTAAATTTTTACTTTACAAAGAAGTATCATGTTGATAATTTGGACGTTATTGGTTCCTGGATAAATTAATTCTTAAACTTGTTTCATTGAATTATTATGTCATTGTCATCATCCTTATGTTTATATTATATTGAAAGTCATCTGTGGCCTGTAGTGCATAGATGGACTTGGTATGATTATGACCAGGGATTATACGGTATAATCATGACCGTAATGTTACAAATGATGTGGTAAAAGTCATCTTTGGCCCGTAGTGCATAGATGGACTTGGTGTGATTATGGCCAGGGATTATTCGGTATAATTATGACCGTAATGTGATGAATGATGTTGTAAAAATCCTCATTGGCCGTAGTGCATTGATGGACAGTTTTTGGTATGATTATGGCTATGGATTCTCTTCGGTCAAGGGTGCAAAGATGAATTGATTTATGGCATGATCAGGACAGTTGATGAAAACACGATTATCTTTGGCCCGTAGTGCATGGATAATTCGTGGTCGTGATACTAAATAATATCCTTGGCCTGTAGTGCAGAGATGATTCGATGATATGGATTAATTATTGAGCTGAGTCTCAGCAATGAAATATTAATTCATGGATGTGATAATAATGAATATCTTTGGCCGTAGTGCAAAGATGATTTAATTAGTATGATTATGAGCAGAAATTATAATTTGGTATAACCATGATTTTTGATGTTTCAGGTGAAGGTAGGTGATGAAAATTATCTTCATCCTGGGTGCGAAAAGGAATTCAGAATCATAATTATGATTATGAGTTATTCATATGATTGTGGACAAGAATTGTTGATTGATGTTACAGGGATAAAACATTATAGGTGGACTTTTAACATGGAGAAGATAATAGACCTGATGGTCTATTTGACTCTTTTAATGGATTGCTCGTTCCGCTACAACTATGGTTGAAAAGTTTTATCATCTACCATATGTTCTAAATCTCTGAGTTATTATTGATGAAAGCTATTGATAATGTAATTATCTTTAGTCATGCTATTCTTTACTGGGCTAGTTGTGCTCACCCTTTTGCTTCACAATTCCTTTCAGGTAATAAAAGAGTAGATGGGTCGAGCGGGGTATTAAGAGGATTAGAACGGTGGTCTCTAGCTGTGGAGGTTCTCCCTAAGCAGTATAGAAAAGTTCATTTAGTTGTTATATTTGGTGAATCCAATAGGGTGAGGTGAACCCAACTTTGAAAAGGTGTTTTGCCACTATCATACAAGATGTCTAATAACATACAACTTCGTGTTATCATAAGACAGGGTTGTGCACATCCACTTGCTGAGTATATCTACGAGCACTACCTATACGATCTTGGAGTTTATATGAAATATAATTTTTACTTGGAGACAACGGAGATAATTATATGTCAAGAGAAGACTCACCATTGGAAAGAAGATGATAGTAATCTTCTCGTTTTTCTTTGGGGTCTATTGGGTCAACCAAGGATAATTCTGTGGACATATGATATCTATCATAATCTAGACGCATGACCTCCCATGTACGAAGGTTTCCTTGAGCACTTCCTAAAGATTTTAGTTTCTAAAATAATTATTGACTGTACCTTTATGTAAGGTAACATTGTAAGGTCTTGTGGTCAAGGCACCACGAGAGTATTATATATATTTGTATTAAAACTCACAGCTTATCTGTTGTCGTGCTCTGCACGACAGTTCAACAGTTGTATAAATGAAGTTTGTATTTGATTTTTATAGTATGATATCTGGCGACTCAGAATGAGTCGTGTGGACTTATTTTGGGGGCGTCACATTTAGTGCATAGCATTTGTAGGATTTCCAATTAGGGTTTGTAAAAAATTTAAATTTTAGTTTCTAAAATTAGAAAATTAGAGTTTATTAATTAGATTAGGGTTCTAATTAATTTATATAGGAATATTAGGGTTTAATATCTCTAATTATAATTAACTTTGCTTAATTAGCAATTAGGGCTTATACTTTTGGTAATTAGGGTTATCAAATTATAATTAGGGTTTCCAATTACTAAATTAGGGTTCTAGTTTAGTAATTAGGGTTTAACAATTTAGGGTTTCCATAATTAACAATTATAATTCTAATACTTGTTCATTAATCACATTAACACAATCACCAATCAATCTTGAACTCTAATTTGAGTTTCAAATTAGGGTTTAACATTAGGGTTTTTAATAACTTAAGGTTTTCTAAAAATTTATTTAGGGTTTCTAAATTTTTCAATCTAAATGTTAAGTAGGGTTAACCTAATTAATCAATTCATTATATAATACACAACATAAATCATGTAACACAGTTATATAGCAGTCTTAAACTCACAATTGATTTTCAATTTAGGGTTTCCCATAGTAAAACTAGGGTTTTGAAATTATACACCATAATTGACCAACCATCCACAATACGTACATATAGTACATATTTATAACACTGAAAAATCAAAATATAATATTATTATATTATTATTCTCAGTCCTTGATACAAGTCCAAAATTAGGGTTTGGATTCCATATCTGATTTATTCTTCCATATTTAACCTTAATAATTAAGGTAAAATAATTAACTTAATAATCTGTACTAAAATTCATATAATAAAATAATTATTATAATTACTCTTAAAAATCACTCCATATATTATTTAAATAATATATGATTATATTTTTATGAAAAATAATTAATAAAAAAAAACCTTTCTACCATATTACTTATTATAAGAATATACTTAATAATAATCAATAATTCTAAAATAAAATTATTTGTAAATATTCATGTAATAAATATATTAAATAAATGCATATACACAATATCTTGTACAAATCCTCATCCTAAAATAAAAAAAAATTTATACGCAAAATTTCTGATTTAATTATATAGAAGATATCGGGTTGTCACATTATATGTGTGCTTATATACAAACAACAAGTTAAAACATAGAACTGAATAGTAATCAACATTATGTAATAACTTTTATTGCATAAAAATATAGTAAACAATATCCAAAAGATGTCCATTATCAAACATAAAATATATCAAGGCCTACGAAGTCCCAAGCTCCTAACATGAGCTCGAAAAACATCCCCAGGAATGGGCTTAGTCAAGGGATCAGTAACCATGTCGCTCATAGAGATATGTCTGAGGACCACCTTCTTTCGTCCCACAATATCCCTAATGTAGTGAAATTTAGTCTCAATATGCTTGGCCTTTCCATGGTACTTGGGATCCTTAACGTAAGACAAAGCAGCCGTATTGTCACAATGAATAGTGACAGGGTCACTCGAATGTGATCCAACATGCAGGCACTTAAAGAATCTCCGTAACCATACTGCTTCTTGTACTGCAAAGCAACATGCAATATATTCTGACTCCATAGTGGATAAAGCAACACATGGTTGTTTCTTGCTTAACCAACTAATGGCTCCACCACAAAGCAAGAAGTTATACCCAGTGGTAGACTTGCGCTCATCCAAATCGCTAGCCCAATCTGCATCGCTGTACCCCTATAAGCGTAGCTCACCACCCTGATAACACAACATATAGTCCATGGTGCCTTTCAAGTATCGAAGTATCCTCTTAACTTCCACCCAATGAGCAAATCCAGGATTGCTTTGAAACCGACTAACCATCCCCACTGCAAAACATATATCGGGACGTGTACACATCATTGCATACATCAACTTACCAACTGCACTAGCATAAGGAACACGAGCCATCTGCTCTTTTTCTTGATCAATCTTAGGGCAAAGATCCTGGCTTAGTTTATGACCCTTCTCAATGGGAGTGTCAACTGGTTTTGAATTATGCATACGAAAATGCTCTAAAATAGATTTTATATAAGTCTCTTGACTTAAACCCAAAAATCTTTTAGAGCGATCCCTATAGATCTTAATTCCGAGTACAAATTCTACTTCACCCATGTCTTTCATCTCAAAATTAGATGATAACCACTTTTTAGTGGCGACAATCAATCCCATATCATTTCCAGCTATCAAGATGTCATCAACATACAAACACAAGATCATAAAGCTTTTGTCGACCCGTTTAACAACACACAATGATCTTCCTCAATCATCGTAAACCCATCAGCAATAATGGCTTGATGAAATCAAAAATACCATTGTCTAGATGATTGTTTTAAGCCATAAATGGAACGTTTGAGCTTGCACACTTTGCGTTCTTGTCCCTTAACTTCAAAACCAATTGGCTGATTCATATAAATCTCCTCATCTAGTTCTCTATATAGAAATACAATTTTAACGTCCATCTGATAAAGCTCTAAATCTAAACGTGCGACAATAGCTAGAATAAGGAGAATGGAGCCAATTCTCACAATTGGTGAAAATGTCTCATCATAGTCCACACCTTCCTTTTGGGTGAACCCTTTCGCGACAAGACGAGCCTTATACTTGTCGATTGATCCATCCGCCTTTCGTTTAATTTTGAAAACCCATTTGTTTCCAATGACCTTACGACCAGGTGGTAGATCAACCAACTCCCAAACCTGGTTCTTTCCCATAGAACCAATTTCATCCTTCATAGCATCTATCCATTCATTACGAGTAGGTGAAGTGAGAGCTCCCTTATATGTAGCAGGCTCATTATCATCTGTTAGAGCGCACATAAGGGCCTTTCCTTCAAGCACAAGAAGGGACTCCTCTTCAATTTCAAAAAAATTTTGAGGTATTTTTACACGTTTGCTACGACGTGGCTCAAGATTTTGTGAATCAAGTGGTGCCCCGTTAGGCGGTAGATCATTCCCACCATCCTTAGCGACAAAACGATGAGAATTAAATTCCCTTCCTTCGCTAAGGGATGGTGAAACGTCTCCCACTGATTCGACCATTTCATATAGCTCAAAATCCTTTCTCGTGTCACCCCTGCTTGGAAACTCATTCTCTATAAATTTCACATCTCGTGATTCAATCCCAGTCATTACTCCATCAGGTTGTTCGCATATCATCACATAACCCTTCGAGTGTTTAGGATACCTTATAAAGATACCCTTCCTTCCTCTAGAGTCTAACTTCCCAAGTTGTTGGGAAGGAATGCGCACATATCCTGCGGACCCCCATGGTCTTAAATGATCAAGGGTTGGTTTTCTGCCTTCCCAAGACTCATATGGTGTAGAAGTAACTGACTTACTAGGCACACGATTAAGGATGTAGGCAGCAGTCATTAGTGCATCTCCCCAAAAATTAATTGGAAGATCAGCTTGCACCATCATCGATCTAACCATCTCTAATAGTGTACGATTCCTTCTTTCTGCGACACCATTTTGTTGCGGAGTGCCAGGAATCGTTAGCTGTCTGATGATACATTTTTCCTCACTGAGTCCTTTAAATTGCTCAGATAAATATTCGCGTCCACGATCGGTTCTAAGAACCTTTATGGATCTATCTCTTTGATTCTCAACTTCAGCAACGAAACGCCTAAAGCAATTTAATGCTTCCGACTTATGAGAAATTAAATAGACATATCCATATTGCGAATAATCATCTATAAAAGTGATGAAATAGTTACCACCATGTCGTGCTCTAACATTCATTGGACCACAAATGTCAGAATGAATTAGCTCTAAAGGATTAGTGGCCCTCACTGCCTTCCCAAAAGGTTTTCTTTTTGCCTTTCCTGTTAAACAAGGTTCACATACTGGAAGGTTAACTTTAGCGAGTGAGCCTAAAAGGCCTTCTCGAGCTAGCCTAGTCATCCTTTCTTGACCAATATGACCTAATCTAGCATGCCATTTCAATGATTCATTAACAGTTTCATCATGAGAAGCAATATAAGAAAAATGGGATTCACCTTTATTCAAAACATAAAAACCATCCGATAAAATACCATGTCCTACAAAATCATTATGAAAATAAATAGATACGCTACTACTGTCGAAGGAAAAAGAATACGCTATTCTAACTAAAGCTACAACTGATATTAAGTGTATCCTCAAGGATTAGTGTGCGACCATTTCGCAAAGTCAGTTGATAAGTGCCAAAACCGAGCACTTGTTCCTCTGAACTGTTCCCCATGAACAAACTTTGAGTCCCTTTAGAAACTCGCCGGTACTCAGTGAATCCCTCCCTATCGCGAGTTACATGCTTGGTTGCTCATGTATCAATAATCCACAAAGGATCAGTTTGAGCAAGAAAAACATGTGAACACACGAAGTATTCATCGCAATAAAGAAATTTAGATTGTACCTTTTTCTGCTCAGTGCACTCACGAGTAAAATATCCAACCTTTTGACAGTTATAGCAAGTCATCTTCTTCTTTCCTCCTCTTTTGCCCCTACGGCGCTTAGCATTAGCCTTCTATTTTGGTGCATTAGTCTTAACCTGATCGTTGCCATTAGCTTGCCTTTTGCGCTTCCCTTTTGCATTGCGCGGACCAGCTTGAGCCACAAAAACAAAGTTGCCATCTTTAGCACCACGGCGCTCAAATTCAAGCTCAAGATGCCTTTTGAGATCAACAAGAGTTTTGATACTGTCATTATGTATCATAGTCATCGTGAAAGGCTCCCATGTGACGCCCCCAAAATAGGTTTACAACACCCATTCTGAGTCGCCAAATACATGGTATAAAAAGCAAACTACAACTTCAAAAATACAATTGTCGTGCAAAATACGACAACACATACTGTGAGTTTAAATACAAATATTATCTTCTAAACAATATCCACACTCAAATAAGTCCTCATTATAATTATTCAAATACTATTTTACAGAAATAGTGAGGACTGCTAAAATATCTTTCTAAAATCATCACTCCATACCCCGACTAGATCCTGCTATGTTCTCACCTCCTGAGAAGAAAAATGGAACAAAAAGGAAAAGGGTGAGCTCAACTAGCCCAGTAAAAAATATTATGACTAAGATAATATACAACAAATTATCATTAGTATTCAATAGGAAAAAATCTGATAGAATATAATCGACAATAAGTTTTAGATCAACAACTGCAGCGGAAACAACAAACCATTAGAAGAGTCAAGTAGAGAATAAATTCTCCTATCTTCTAAGATTTAAAAGTCCATCATCAATATTTTATCCCTGTAACATCAATTAATAATCATCTTTAACCAAATATTCATCTTTGCACTATAGGCCAAAGATATTCATTTGTATCACCAGTCAGTCATGTTCATCTTAACACATGTTCATCTTTGCACTATAGGCCAAAGATATTCATCAGGTAATCATACATCTTTGCACTACAGGCCAAAGATATTCAGTAATATCATCATTTAGGACTGAGGATGATGAAAAATAATGCCCGTACCGAGTTCTGAAGGCAGTCATTAGAATATCCTCAGTTTTAATCTTCAGCTGATGATATCCAGAACGAAGATCGATCTTTGAAAAGAATTGTGCTCCTTGCAACTGGTCAAACAGGTCATCAATGCGAGGTAACGGATACCTATTCTTGATAGTGACATGATTCAATTATCGATAGTCGATACAAAGTCGCATACTCCCGTCTTTCTTCTTTACGAATAAAACAGGAGCACCCCAAGGAGACGTACTAGGACGAATGAAACCGATGTCTAACAATTCCTGTAATTGGACTTTTAACTTCTGAAGTTCAATAGGAGCCATTCGATATGGAGTTTTAGAAATGGGCTTTATACCAGGTTCAAGGTCAATAAAGAATTCAACTTTACGTTCTGGGGGTAGACCGGGAAGTTCTTCAGGAAATACGTCAGGAAATTCACTAACAACAGAAATATAATTAAAATCTGACGTGTTTTTGTTCAAGTCCATAACATGGGCTATGAAAGCTTGACATCCGTTTTTGAATAAACGAATGGCTATATGGCTTGGTATGACAGCGATTGATTTTAGTGGTTTGGTTGCTTGAATTCGCATGACAGATTGGTTAGGAATATGAAAACTAACAACCTTACGAAAACAATCAATTTTGGCATGATGAGTAGTTAACCAATCAATTCCTAAAATCACATCAAAAGCAAGTATCTTTAAAGAGATAAGGTCGACAGGTAATGTGATTGTGCCAACATGGATTAAGCAAGATTTATAAACTGTAGATGTAATGAAAGTTTCTCCTAACGGAGTCTCCACAGATAGGTCAAAGTCTAATTTCTCCGGAGTCAAGTTTAAACGTTGAGCACAAGCAGGAGAGATAAAAGAATGGGTAGAACCGGTATCTAATAAGGTATAAACTTCGCAAGAGTTCAAGATTAGCTTACCCGTGATCACCTCGTTTGGGTTCCTCACGTTTTGGCCAGTCACGACAAACTTTATTCCTGGAACCGCTGATTTCGACTTATCCGGGACAGCCCTTGGAGTCACCATCCCCATTGAACTTGGTTTTGCGACAGAACAATCCCGAGCTATGTGGCCTTCCTTTCCACAGTTGTAACATACCTTGGATTGTTGTGGACAGTTTGGGCCAATATGTCCCTCTTTCCCGCAGTTGTAACATCTAACTGGCGGTCGTTCTCCTCCCCTAGAATTTGTTGTTGGTGCTGGTGCTGCTGCTGATGTCTTCCCGTCATTGTTGAATCTCCTCTTTTTGAAATTTCCACTTGACTCACCTCTCCTATTATCATGGCCACGATGACCACCCGAGTGGTTACCGCCTTTGTTCGTATTTTTCCCTCCTCGTTGGTTATCATCGCTCTGATGACTGATGTCACCGGTATGACCTTGGTTGTGGTCCCTCGGTTGCACATACTCATTATCTCGCTCTAATAATTGAGCCATGTTTACAACATCTGAATATAAAGAAAATTTATGAGAGATAAGATATTGCCGAATCTCGGGTTTTAGACCTCTCAGAACATCCTTGTCATTCGTTCCTCATTTTCGACCAAATGAGGTACAAACCTGGATAACTCTGCAAACTTCGCCTCGTACTGGGACACCGTCCTGTTGTTTTGTTCCAGTCTGATAAACTCCACCTCCTTCATATGACGAATACTTTCAGGAAAGTACTTGTCATTGAACAGTTTCTGAAATATTTTCCAGGACATGTTGAGTGCGTCAGGCTGGGTACGCTTCACAGACTCCCACCAGTAGTCTACCTCACCGTGGAACATAAAGGTGGCGAATGGAACCTTCTGTTCCTCCGTGCATCCCAAAATATCGAATATCTTGGTAATTTACTTGACCCACGTTTCCGCCATCATCGGATCCGGCTTTCCTTTAAATTCTGGTGGTCCCAATTCATTGAACTGCTTGGCTATGAAAAACCGCGCGTTGTTATCATTTCTACCCGTATTCTATACACGAGTCTCCCTCGTCTGATTTTGCATGAACTGCAAAAAGCTCTTAAACATTCTATCATTCATCGTTTGCTCGGTAACGTTGTTTACAGGATGAATATTGCCTTCCTGTTGCACGTTCCCCTGGGTGATGATCAAAGGTGTCTCCACGGTCTGATTTACTTCATTATTAACGTTCTCAGGTGCCATTCTTAAATACTGCCATAAAACAAGGGTTAATAGTCATGTCATATATTATCCCTATACTCTGACTGACCAAATAAACACCAAATAAACTTAGTCAGGTCATACTAGCGAAAGAATTCCCCGTCTCTCCCCTCCTAGTTCTTGTCTCACATCTCAGCCAGGGATCATATCCCTAAGCTCTGATACCAACTGTGGCGCCCCCAAAATAGGTATACAACACCCATTCTGAGTCGCCAAATGCATGGTACAAAAAGAAAACTACAACTTCAATAATACAATTGTCGTGCAAAATACGACAACACATACTGTGAGTTTAAATACAAATATTATCTTCTAGACAATATCCACACTCAAATAAGTCCTCATTACAATTATTCAAACACTATTTTACAGAAATAGTGAGGACTGCTAAAACACCTTTCTAGAACCATCACTCCATACCCCGACTAGATCCTGCAATGTTCTCACCTCCTGAGAAGAAAAATGGAACAAAAAAAAAGGGTGAGCTCAACTAGCCCAGTAAAAAATATTATGACTAAGATAATATATAACAAATTATCATTAGTATTCAATAGGAAAAAATCTGATAGAATATAATCGACAATAAGTTTTAGATCAACAACTGCAGCGGAAACAACAAACCATTGGAAGAGTCAAGTAGAGAATGAATTCTACTATCTTCTAAGATTTAAAAGTCCATCATCAATATTTTATCCCTGTAACATCAATTAATAATTATCTTTAACCAAATATTCATCTTTGCACTACAGGCCAAAGATATTCATTTGTATCACCAGTCAGTCATGTTCATCTCAACACATGTTCATCTTTGCACTACAGGCCAAAGATATTCATCAGGTAATCATACATCTTTGCACTACAAGCCAAAAATATTCAGTAATATCATCATTTAGGACTGAGGTGAAAAATATCTTAAAGAAAACGAATCCAGTTAGACAGAAGGACTAATAGTAGGGATTTATATAACAGTTTATCCAATATCAATAATACTTCATAATAATCAATTGTGAAGTAGAATTTAAAAATAAAGATCAAAATATGGATACAATCAAAGATAGTAACCATAATAGACATCTTGGACAAACAGGGAAAATTTTATTTTTCGGTGAATAGTGTCGATTCGTGAATAGTGTCGTATACGTGAATAGTGCCGTATACGTGAATAGTAACTTCGACACAAAAAGTTTTAAATTTGATAAAAAAAAACTCATATCAATATTTCAGCATAATGATATTGAAGAAAATAAAATCATTTAAGAAGAAAATAATATCTCTTACTTCAAAATATCAGTACTTCTGATCGGAATATCGGTATAAGGCTGAAGAAAACTTGCACTGATGAATAGAAACTCACAAAGTATCTAAATACTTCTAAAATACACTCAATAATCTAGAGAGAGAAAGAGAGAAAACTTGTTTCTGGTGTGATTTTTAATTCTAACTTAGCCCTCTATTTATAGGAAAATGTTAGCACGCCGAAGCAGACTTAACCTGCAACTTGATGGCTTTACCTGCTACTATTTCCACCCACCACATTTGAATAAAAATCTCAACACATTTTCACCAACCAAAAGTGAGGCCCACCAATTCTAAAATTTTCCACCAAAATGACAAATTCCGCAGCTTCTACAATTTCTGAACTAGTCATCTCGTAAAATTCATAACAAATCATACATTCATTTTTAACGGTTCAAAATTTGTGGACATATACTCAACTTATATATGAATAACATATCCAAAAATTACCATGATCCAACGGTCGGATTAAAAATTATAACCCCCGTAATATTTCTCAAAAACCCTGATTTGATTTTTAATACCTTTACTTCGATAAAAATACTGATAAAACACCTCAACATTAACTCCTTCATTTTTAACCACAATAAATATATCCAATATTTATATCCACATAAAATAAATATTTCCTTATCATATGAATCAAAAATTAATTATTCACAAATAATATTATAGAATCACATTTATGACAACCAGGCCGTTCCCAAGAAAGAGGTAGCTTTTCAATAAGGATTTCTCCTTACTAGCGCGCAATTAGATTACCAAACCTCTCCTTAGACAGAACTTTCTAGACATTGCCAATAATACTATCTAATAATATTATTTAAATAATATGAATTATTGATCTGATAATAGAAAATACTGTGTAGCAACAATTATTGAAACAACAATAATATAAAATATCAATACAGCAATTATTGAATCAATAAAATAAAATATTGAACAGTAACTACTATAACAATTATTGAGTAGTGCCTTCCTTCGTAAGAATCAATAATTCAAAAATATTGTGCAATCCGTGTGCTACTGTATTTTAACCACCAGGTATTCAAACAGTATTAACGGTAACAACTACGCCGTTAATTATAAACAACTTATACTTGTTGTTTTCTTCATCCAATCACTTTTCGTTATGGGGCCTACACAAGGCTGCGCCGTCGTACGAATATTTCCCGACAGCAAGAATATTCCACGACCAAACGAATATTCACCGACCAAAAATGAATATTTTATAACCACTTGCTTATTTTGCAAAATTTACACACTTCACCCATAACCAAAGTATTATATCAAATTAACACCTTATTATTCACAATAATATTTAGAAAAAATTTGATTTTATTCATTAATAAGTTGTGGTCTTACAACCGCCCCTCCTTATAAAATTTCGTCCTCGAAATTGACGTACGTACCTGGTGTTTCGAAAAGGTGAGGATACCTCGCTTTTATTTCTGATTCTAACTCCCAGGTCATTTCTTCAATAGCATGGTTTCTCCACAAAATCTTAACTTGTGGTATAACCTTCGTGCGTAAAACATGCTCTTTCCTATCCAAGATCTTAACAGGTACCTCCTCGTACGTTAAATCTTCGGCTATCTCGTCTGGTTATAACTCAATTATGTGGTTCGGGTCTTTCACATATTTACGAAGCACAGATACTTGAAAAACATTATGAACACGAGACATGCTTGGAGGTAATGCGAGTCTATAGGCCACATTTCCTATTCGGTCAAGAATCTCAAATGGACCAACAAATCTTGGATTGAGCTTTCCTCTCTTTTCAAATCTTGTAACTCCCTTCCATGGTGCAACACGTAACAGTACATGATCTCCAATATTAAACTCCACGTCCTTTCTATGAAGATCAGCATAACTCTTTTGTCGATCTTGTGAGGTTTAAATACGTTGTCGAATCATTTGGATCTTTTCTGTAGTCATGCATACTAATTCTGGTCTCAACAATGTTGCTTCTCTCACCTCGTCCCAGCATACTGGAAAGCGACATTTTCTTCCATACAACACCTCGAATGGAGCCATGCCTATACTTGCTTGATAACTGTCATTGTAGGAGAATTCCACCAATGGAAGGTACTTATCCCAAATCCCTTTGAAATCTAAAACACAGAGTCTTAATAGATCTTCAAGAGTTTGAATAGTCATCTCTGATTGTCCGTCCGTTTGAGGATGGTATGCCGAACTGAATCGTAAATCCGTGCCCATAGCTTTCTGCAAGCTAACCCAAAATCTTGAAGTGAATCTTGGGTCACGATCCAAAACTATGGATACTGGCATGCCATGCAATCTCACAATCTCATTCACGTACAAACGAGCAAGACGTTCAAGGGAATAAGTCTCACGTATAGGCAAGAAATGGACAGACTTGGTTAATCTATCAACAATAACCCAAACCGCATCTATGCCTTGAGAAACCTTGGGAAGACCTGTAACGAAATCTATGGTAATGTGTTCCCACTTCCATTTCGGGATCTCAAGTGGTTGCAATGGACCCTTTGGCACTTGATGCTCCGCCTTTACACGTTGACAAGTTAAACACCTCGAGATAAACTCTGCGATCTCTCTTTTCATATTGCTCCACCAAAATGTATGTCGAAGATCGTGATACATTTTGGTACTCCCAGGATGGATTGCAAACAGTGTGTTGTGTGCCTCCATCATGATTCTATGCTTCAGGTCAGAATCGTTAGGAACACAAAGTCTGGAGTTAACTAAAAGTATTCCTTCTTCATCGATTCTTGATTCTGGAATAGCACTTTCTTGCACTTTCTGCTTCATACGCATCAGCTCCATGTCCGTAGCTTGAGCAGCTTTAACTTTATCGATTAAAGTCGGTTCTACTCGTATATTTGATATCATCACGTGGGTACTTGGAGTCTTTAATTCTACCTCCATCCTTTACAAATCATACAAAATGGGCCTTTGTGTTAACACCATTGCATTCGTACCCGCGTATGATCTTCTACTCAATGCGTCAGCTACTACGTTCGCTTTTCCTGGATGATATTGAATAGTGTGATCGTAATCTTTCAATAGTTCAAGCCAACGTCGTTGCCGCATGTTGAGTTCTTTTTGGGTGAAAAATATTTAAGGCTTTTATGGTCCGTATAAATCTCCACTTTCTCCCCATACAAGTAATGTCTCCAAATATTCAACGCGAAAACGACTGCTGCCAACTCCAAATCATGAGTAGGATAATTCCTCTCATATTCTTTGAGTTGTCGCGAGGCATAGGCTATGACTTTCCGATGTTGTATGAGAACACATCCTAACCCTTTGCCTGAAGCATCGCTGTAGATAACAAATCCATCCGTACCAGATGGTATTGTTAGAACAGGTGCCGAAATGAGTCTCCTTTTGAGCTCTTGGAAACTCTTCTCGCATTCTTTGCTCCATACGAATTTTGTATCTTTCCGAGTCAGCTGAGTTAACAGAGTAGTGATTCTAGAAAATCCTTCCACGAACCTCCGATAATATCCAGCTAAGCCCAGAAAGCTACGTACTTCGGTCACCGACTTCGGTTGCTCCCAACTTTGTATTGCTTCAATCTTCGCCGGGTCGACTGATACTCCGTGTTTTGACACCACGTACCCAAGGAATGCTACTTCTTCAAGTCAGAACTCGCATTTCTTTAATTTGGCATATAGCTTATTTTCACGAAGTCTTTGCAGTACCAGCTTCAAATGGTGCTCATGATCTTCATGGCTTTTGGAATAGATGAGGATGTCATCAATAAAGACAACAACGAACTGATCTAAATATTCTTTGAATACACGGTTCATCATATCTATAAAGGCAGCAGGAGCATTAGTCAATCCAAAAGACATGACTAAGAATTCATAATGCCCGTACCGAGTTCTGAAGGCAGTCTTTGGAATATCCTCAGTTTTAATCTTCAGCTGATGATATCCAGAACGAAGATCGATCTTTGAAAAGAATTGTGCTCCTTGCAACTGGTCAAATAGGTTATCAATGCGAGGTAGCGGATACCTATTCTTGATAGTGACATGATTCAATTCTCGATAGTCGATACAAAGTCACATACTCCCGTCTTTCTTCTTTACGACTAAAACAGGAGCACCCCAAGGAGACGTACTAGAACGAATGAAACCGATGTCTAACAATTCCTGTAATTGGACTTTTAACTCCTGAAGTTCAATAGGAGTCATTCGATATGGAGTTTTAGAAATGGGCTTTGTACTAGGTTCAAGGTCAATAAAGAATTCAACTTTATGTTCTGGGGGTAGTCCGGGAAGTTCTTCAGGAAATACGTCAGGAAATTCA
This sequence comes from Panax notoginseng, assembly GCA_016801055.1. Taxonomy (NCBI): domain Eukaryota; kingdom Viridiplantae; phylum Streptophyta; class Magnoliopsida; order Apiales; family Araliaceae; genus Panax; species Panax notoginseng. The sequence goes on along the minus strand of CM029012.1, from coordinate 135,898,938 downwards.
CTAACAACAGAAATATTATTCAAATCTGACGTGTTTTTGTTCAAGTCCATAACATGGGCTATGAAAGCTTGGCATCCGTTTTTGAATAAACGAATGGCTATATGGCTTGGTATGACAGCGATTGATTTTAGTGGTTTGGTTGCTTGAATTCGCATGACAGGTTAGTTAGGAATATGAAAACTAACAACCTTACGAAAACAATCAATTTTGGCATGATGAGTAGTTAACCAATCAATTCCTAAAATCACATCAAAAGTAAGTATCTTTAAAGAGATAAGGTCGACAGGTAATGTGATTGTGCCAACATGGATTAAGCAAGATTTATGAACTGTAGATGTAATGAAAGTTTTTCCTAACGGAGTTTCCACAGATAGGTCAAAGTCTAATTTCTCCGGAGTCAAGTTTAAACGTTGAGCACAAGCAGGAGAGATAAAAGAATGGGTAGAACCGGTATCTAATAAGGTATAAACTTCGCAAGAGTTCAAGATTAGCTTACCCGTGATCACCTTATTCGGGTTCCTCACGTTTTGGCCAGTCACGACAGACTTTATTTCAGGAACCGCTGATTTCGACTTATCCGGGACAGCCCTTGGAGTCACCATCCCCGTTGAACTTGGTTTTGCTACAGAACAATCCTGAGCTATGTGGCCTTCCTTTCCACAGTTGTAACATACCTTGGATTGTTGTGGATAGTTTGGGCTGATATGTCGCTCTTTCCCGCATTTGTTGTAAGTCCCCAACTTTTATAAATAAAGGTGAATTTTTTAAAAATATCATTTTTGAATATTATGGAGTTAATTTGATATAATGTTATAGTTGTGGGTAATATTTATAAATTTTGTAAAGTACGCAAGTTGTTATATAATATTTGATTGGTCGGGGAATATTCGTTTTAACAGGGAATATTCGTACAACGGCACAATCATTGGTGGTCCCCACAACAGAATTATTGTCGGATTAAGAAAACCACAAAAATATTTTATTAAAAATAACGGCGGAAGTTTTACCATTGGTACTGTTGAACTACTCGGTAGTAAAAGTACAGTAATACGTGTGGTTACATAGTAGCACACGGTATTGATTATTAATGCTTATGTGAGAAGTCACTCAGTTTGATTCAATTATTGTCAGTTAATAATATGAATTATTTAGCGATAATGACGTTTTGTTTTATTCGTATTATTAACGTAATAAAACAGAAACATCTTTTTATATAAAACAGAATACTTTATTAAAGTTATTCTATAAATAGAATATATTATATTTTATTTAAAAGATTTTTCTATAAATATGGACCGTCAGATTAAAGTAATCAATCTGGACCGTTCATGGATTAGTTACTATGCATTCTATTTTTCTATAAATAGCAGCTCATTCCTTCATTATTTCTTACGAATTCATTGAACTCTAGAGAGAGAAACTATAGAGAGAAACTATAGAGAGAGAGAGAAGAAGAGTATTCTGCTACTTAACTACTTCCTTATTTCAGCTCTTCTTTAAAACGGTAAGGGGTGTTATTCTTTCTTATTCATGAAGAGAACTGTTGTTATTCCATTTATTATTATTCTGTTGGAATAACCTGTATACGCGGTCTACCCTATACTTGGTGACATTCTTCTATTATTCTGTTGGAACATCATGTCTGTGTGTTTTACACCGGACCTGGTTCCGTTTTTATTATTATTCTATTGGAACATCCTGTCTGTGTGTTTTACACCGGACCTAGTTCCGTCTTTATTATTATTCTGTTGAAACATTCTGCCTGTGTATTTTACACCGGACCTGGTTCCGTCTTGTTATTATTCTGTTGGAACATCCTGTCTGTGTGTTTTACACCGGACCTGGTTCCATTATTTATTATTCTGTCGGAATATCCTGTCTGTGCGTTTACGCCGAACCTGGTTCCATTATTTATTATTCTGTTGGAATAATATGTCTGTACGGTCTATCGCATGCCGGGTGATTTCTTTTGTTATTCTATTCTTTATTATACTCAGTTGGTTAAGTTTTGACTTCTATACTACATGAAATTAGTGGAATATCCTTGATAATTGCGGTTCATCCAGTATCTTTTCATGAAAATATTCTTCTAAGTATTCTTGAATTTTACTCCACAAAGCAGTATCATGTTGACAATTTGGACGTTGTTAATTCTTGGATAAATTAATTCTTGAACTTGTTTTATTGAATTCTTATATCATTGTCATCATCCTTATGTTTATAAAATGTTGAAAGTCATCTGTGGCCTGTAGTGCATAGATGGACTTGGTATGATTATGTCCAGGGATTATTCGGTATAATCATGACCGTAATGTTACAAATGATGTGGTAAAAGTCCTCATTGGCCTGGAGTGCATTGATGGACAGTTGTTGGCATGATCATGACCATTAATGAATATATGAATATCCTTGGCCGTAGTGCAGCGGTGATTCGATGATGTGGATTATTTTATTAAGCTGAGTCCCAGCGATAACAGTGTTGAAAAACCTTTTAAATCATAAAAGATAGTAGATTTTATTTTCTACTTGACTCTTTTAATGGATTGCTTGTTCCGCTACAGTTAAACTTGATGTCTATTATATTTTATCAGTTTAACATTGTTGAAGGCTAATGATAATTTATTCTGCATTATCTTAGTCATAATATTTCTTACAGAGCTAGTTGAGCTCACCCTTTCTTTCACTGTTCTCTTCAGGAAATGAGAACGTAGCTGGGGCAAGTCGGGGAACGGAGTGATGGTTCGAATGATAGTATTAGTTAGTAGTCCTCTCTATTCTATGTAATAGTGTGTTAATAAATGTAATGAGGACTCCTTTTGAGTATGAATACTCTCTAGAAGATAATATTTGTATTCAAACTCGCAGTTTATGTTTTGTCGTATTGTACACGACAGTTGTATTAGTAAGTTGTATTTGTATTCAGTACCATGTATCTAGCGACCCAAGATGGGTGATGTATACCTAATTTTGGGGGCGTCACAGTTGGTATCAGAGCTTAGGGATATGATCTCTGGCTAAGATGTGAGAATAGAACTAGGAGGGGAGAGACGGGGAATTCCTTCGCTAGTATGACCTACCTAAGTTTATTTGAATGGTATTTAATTGGTCGGTCATAATATAAGGATAATATATGACATATCAATTAACTTTTATTTTGTGGCAGTATCTGAAAATGGCATCTGAGAATGTTGACAATAGCAATGGAGCACAAGCGACTGTTGATTCACCACATATCAATAATCAGGATAATGTGCATCAGGAAGGTGACAATCCTCATGCAAACAACAACACTGACCAGATGATGAATGATGAAATGTTCAGAAACTTTATGCAGTTCATGCAACAACAGGCGAGAGCGGCTCCTGTCCAAAATATAGGTGGAAACACTGAAAACTCTCGGACGGTCACCGCTAAACAGTTCAAGGAGCTGGGACCACCAGAGTTTAAGGGAGAGCCAAAACCACTTATAGCGAAAACATAGATAAAGCAGATTACCAAGATATTTGATGTCTTGGGATGCTCCGAGGAGCAAAAGGTTCCCTTTGCCACCTTTATGTTGCTAGGAGAGGCAGATTACTGGTGGGAATCGATTAAGCGTACTCAACCTGCCGCACTGAAGATGTCTTGGGAGAAGTTCTAAGAGCTGTTCAATGATAAATATTTTCCCAAAAGTGTTCGTCACATGAAGGAGGTGGAGTTCATCAAATTGGAGCAGAATAATATGACCGTGTCGCAGTATGAGGCTAAATTTGCTGAGTTGTCCCGGTTTGCGTCCCACTTGGTGGATAATGAAGAGCGAATGACGCGAATATTTTTGCGAGGTTTGAAACCTGAGATACGTCAACATCTTATTTCTCATAAACTGTGTTTTTATTAAGATGTTGTGAATAGGGCTCAGTTAGTGGAGCGCGATAACGAGTCAACGCAACCAAAAGAGAGCAGTCGGCAAAATGATAATACCAGTGAGAGCAGTCATCGAAGCGGTGACAACAAGCGTGGAGGGAATCAACAGGCCAGAAATGGTAACCACTTCGGTGGTAATCAGGGCCAAAACATTAAGAATGGTCATTTCAAGAAGAGGAGATTCAACAATGATGGAAAGACGTCAGCACCAGCACCCGTTGTTAAGGAAGGAGAACGACCACCTATCATATGTTTCAAATGCGGAGGGGAGGGGCACATCAGTCCAAACTGCGCGATGCCGTCTAAAGCATGTTATAATTGTGGAAGAGAAGGTCATTTAGCTCAATTTTATCGTTTACCAAAAACAAGTTCAGCCAAGATGGAGACACCAAAGGCTGTCCTAGAAAAGTCAAAATCGGTAGTGCAAGGGAGAGCATTTTTTGTGACCTCCCAGAAAGCAAGGAACCCGAATGAGGTCATCACGGGTAAGCTTATCATAAACTCTAACGAAGTCTATACTTTACTTGATACCGGTTCTACCCATTCTTTTATTTCTCCTACTTGCGCTCATCGATTAAATTTGACTCTGGAGAAATTAGACTTTGATTTATCTGTTGAAACTCCATTGGGAGAAACCTTCATTACATCCACTGTTTATAAGTCTTGTTTGGTTCAAGTTGGTACCCACACATTACCTGTCGATCTGATTTCATTAAAAATACTTGCATTTGACGTGATTTTAGGGATTGATTGGTTAACTACTCATCATGCAAAAATTGATTATTTTCGTAAGGTTGTTAGCTTTCATATTCCTAATCGACCTATTATGCGAATTCAAGCAACCAAACCATTAAAATCAATCGCTGTCATCTCAAGCCATAAAGCTATTCGTTTATTGAAAAACGAATGTCAAGCTTTCTTAGCTCATGTCACGGATCTAAACAAAAATACGTCAGTTTTGAATGATATTTCTATTGTTAATAAATTCCTTGACGTATTCCCTGAAGAACTTCCTGGCCTACCCCCAGAGCGTGAAATTGAATTTTGTATCGACCTTGAACCCGGTACAAAACCCATTTCCAAAGCCCCATATCGAATCGCTCCTATTGAACTTCAGGAGTTAAAGATCCAACTGCAGGAATTATTAGACATTGGCTTTATTCGTCCTAGTACTTCTCCTTGGGTTGCTCCTGTGCTATTCGAGAAAGAAAGATAGAAGTATGCGACTTTGTATTGATTATCGGGAGTTGAATCATGTCACCATCAAAAACAGGTACCCATTGCCACGTATTGATGACCTGTTTGACCAGTTGCAAGGAGCACAATTCTTTTCAAAGATCGATCTTCGTTCTGGATATCATCAGCTGAAGGTTAGAACTGAGGATATTCCAAAGACGGCTTTCAGAACTAGGTACGGGCATTATGAATTCCTAGTCATGTCCTTTGGATTGACTAATGCTCCTGCTGCCTTCATGGATATGATGAACCGGGTATTCAAGGAATATTTGGATCACTTTATGGTCGTCTTTATTGATGACATCCTTATTTATTCCAAAAGCCGTGAAGATCATGAGCAACACTTGAGGCTGGTACTCCAAAAGCTTAGTGAATACAAGCTTTATGCCAAGTTGAAGAAATGCGAGTTCTGGTTGGAGGAGGTAGCATTCCTTGGGCACGTAGTATCAAGTCGTGGAATATCGGTTGACCCAGCAAAGATTGAAGCTATTCAAAGCTGGGAGCAACCTAAATCAGTGACCGAAGTACGTAGCTTTCTTGGTTTAGCTGGTTATTATCGGAGATTCGTGGAAGGATTTTCTCGAATCGCTACTCCATTAACTCAGCTGACTCGGAAAGATACAAAGTTCGGTTGGAGCAAAGAATGTGAGAAGAGTTTTCAAGAACTCAAGAGGAGACTCATTTCAGCACCTGTTCTAACAATACCATCTGGCTCGGAGGAATTTGTCATCTACAGTGATGCTTCGAGCAAAGGGTTGGGATGCGTTCTCATGCAACATAAAAAAGTCATAGCCTATGCATCAAGACAACTCAAGAAATATGAGAGGAATTATCCTACTCATGATCTAGAGTTGGCAGCTGTTGTCTTTGCACTTAAAATTTGGAGGCATTACTTGTATGGGGAGAAGGTGGAGATCTTTACGGATCATAAAAGCCTCAAATATTTCTTCACTCAAAAGGAACTCAACATGCGACAACGACGTTGGCTTGAACTGTTGAAAGATTATGATCATACCATTCAATACCATCCTGGAAAAGCGAACGTGGTAGCTGACGCATTGAGTAGAAGATCATATGCAAGTACGAGTGTGATATTGTCAACACAAAGGCCCATTTTGTGTGACTTGCAAAGGATGGAGATAGAGTTAAAGACTCCAGGGACCCATGTGATGATGACGAATATATGAGTAGAACCAACTTTAATCGATAAAGTTAAAGCTGCTCAAGCTACAGACCTGGAGCTGATGCGTATGAGGAAGAAAATGCAAGAAGGTGCTATGCCGGAAGCAAGAATCGATGAAGAAGGAATACTTCGAGTCAACTCCAGACTTTGTGTTCCTAACAACCCTGATTTAAAGTATGAAATCATGATGGAGGCGCACAACACACCGTTTGCAATCCATCCTGGAAGTACCAAAATGTATCATGATCTTCGTCATATATTTTGGTGGAGCAATATGAAGAGAGAGATAGCGTTGTTTATCTCAAGGTGTCTAACTTGTCAACGAGTCAAAGCGGAGCATCAAGTACCAAAAGGTCCATTGCAACCACTTGAAATTTCATAATGGAAGTGGGAGCGCATTACCATGGATTTCGTTACCGGTCTTCCTAAGTTTTCTCAAGGTATAGATGCAATTTGGGTCATTGTTGATAGATTGACCAAGTCTGCTCATTTCTTACCGATACGAGAAACTTATACACTTGAACGTCTTGCTCGTATGTACATAAACGAGATTGTAAGACTGCATGGTATGCCAGTATCCATAGTTTCTGATCGAGACCCAAGATTCACTTCACGATTTTGGGTTAGTTTACAAAAAGCTATGGGCACAGATTTACGATTTAGTTCGGCATATCATCCTCAGACGGACGGACAATCAGAGAGGACTATTCAAACTCTAGAAGATTTATTAAGACTCTGTGTCCTTGACTTCAAGAGAAGTTGGGACAAGTTCTTACCATTGGAGGAGTTTTCCTACAACAACAGTTATCAAGTAAGTATTGGCATGGCTCGATTCGAAGCATTGTATGGAAGAAAATGTCGTTCTCTAGTATGCTGGGATGAGGTGGGTGAAGCAACGTTGTTGGGACCGGAGTTGGTACGTATGACTACAGAAAAGATTCAAACGATCCGACAACATATAAAAACCTCACAAGATCGACAAAAGAGTTATACTGATCTTCATCGAAAGGACGTGGAATTTGATGTAGGAGATCATGTGTTCTTACGTGTTGCTCCATGGAAAGGAGTTACGAGATTTGAAAAGAGAGGAAAGCTCAATCCTCGATTCATCGGTCCATTTTTAATCCTCGATCGAGTAGGAACTGTGGCTTATAGACTCGCTTTACCGCCAAGTATGTCTCGTGTTCATAATGTTTTTCACATATCCATGTTACGCAAATATGTGGAAGACCCGAACCACATTATTGAGTTAGAAACGGACGAAATAGCGGAGGATTTGACGTATGAAGAAGTTTCTGTTCAAATCTTGGATAAGAAGGAACATATTCTACGCTCCAAGGTTATACCTCAAGTCAAAGTTTTGTGGAGAAACCACGATGTTGAGGAAATGACTTGGGAGTTAGAATCTAAAATAAAATCAAGGTATCCTTACCTCTTCGACATACCAGGTACGTACCCTAATTTCGAGGGCGAAATTTCATAAGAAGGGGAGGTTGTAAGACCCCAACTTTTATAAATAAAGGTGAATTTTCTAAAAATATCATTTTTGAATATTATGGAGTTAATTTGATATAATGTTATAGTTGTGGGTAATATTTATAAATTTTGTAAAGTACGCAAGTTGTTATATAATATTCGATTGGTCGGAGAATATTCGTTTTAACAGGGAATATTCGTACAACGGCACAATCATTGGTGGTCCCCACAACAGAATTATTGTCGGATTGAGAAAACGACAAAAATATTTTATTAAAAATAACGGCGGAAGTTTTACCATTGGTACTGTTGAACTACTCGGTAGTAAAAGTACAGTAATACATGTGGTTACATAGTAGCACACGGTATTGATTATTAATGCTTATGTGAGAAGTCACTCAGTTTGATTCAATTATTGTCAGTTAATAATATGAATTATTTAGCGATAATGACGTTTTGTTTTATTCGTATTATTAACGTAATAAAACAGAAACATCTTTTTATATAAAACAGAATACTTTATTAAAGTTATTCTATAAATAGAATATATTATATTTTATTTAAAAGATTTTTCTTTAAATATGGACCGTCAGATTAAAGTAATCAATCTGGACCGTTCATGGATTAGTTACTATGCATTCTATTTTTCTATAAATAGCAGCTCATTCCTTCATTATTTCTTACGAATTCACTGAACTCTAGAGAGAGAAACTATAGAGAGAAACTATAGAGAGAGAGAGAAGAAGAGTATTCTGCTACTTAACTACTTCCTTATTTCAGCTCTTCTTTAAAACGGTAAGGGGTGTTATTCTTTCTTATTCATGAAGAGAACTGTTGTTATTCCATTTATTATTATTCTGTTGGAATAACCTGTATACGCGGTCTACCCTATACTTGGTGACATTCTTCTATTATTCTGTTGGAACATCATGTCTGTGTGTTTTACACCGGACCTGGTTCCGTTTTTATTATTATTCTATTGGAACATCCTGTCTGTGTGTTTTACACCGGACCTGGTTCCGTCTTTATTATTATTCTGTTGAAACATTCTGTCTGTGTATTTTACACCGGACCTGGTTCCGTCTTGTTATTATTCTGTTGGAACATCCTGTCTGTGTGTTTTACACCGGACCTGGTTCCATTATTTATTATTCTGTCGGAATATCCTGTCTGTGCGTTTACGCCGAACCTGGTTCCATTATTTATTATTCTGTTGGAATAATATGTCTGTACGGTCTATCGCATGCCGGGTGATTTCTTTTGTTATTCTATTCTTTATTATACTCAGTTGGTTAAGTTTTGACTTCTATACTCCATGAAATTAGTGGAATATCCTTGATAATTGCGGTTCATCCAGTATCTTTTCATGAAAATATTCTTCTAAGTATTCTTGAATTTTACTCCACAAAGCAGTATCATGTTGACAATTTGGACGTTGTTAATTCTTGGATAAATTAATTCTTGAACTTGTTTTATTGAATTCTTATATCATTGTCATCATCCTTATGTTTATAAAATGTTGAAAGTCATCTGTGGCCTGTAGTGCATAGATGGACTTGGTATGATTATGTCCAGGGATTATTCGGTATAATCATGACCGTAATGTTACAAATGATGTGGTAAAAGTCCTCATTGGCCTGGAGTGCATTGATGGACAGTTGTTGGCATGATCATGACCATTAATGAATATATGAATATCCTTGGCCGTAGTGCAGCGGTGATTCGATGATGTGGATTATTTTATTAAGCTGAGTCCCAGCGATAACAGTGTTGAAAAACCTTTTAAATCATAAAAGATAGTAGATTTTATTTTCTACTTGACTCTTTTAATGGATTGCTTGTTCCGCTACAGTTAAACTTGATGTCTATTATATTTTATCAGTTTAACATTGTTGAAGGCTAATGATAATTTATTCTGCATTATCTTAGTACTGGGCTAGTTGAGCTCACCCTTTCTTTCACTGTTCTCTTCAGGAAATGAGAACGTAGCTGGGGCAAGTCGGGGAACGGAGTGATGGTTCGAATGATAGTATTAGTTAGTAGTCCTCACTATTATATGTAATAGTGTGTTAATAAATGTAATGAGGACTCCTTTTGAGTATGAATACTCTCTAGAAGATAATATCTGTATTCAAACTCGCAGTTTATGTTTTGTCGTATTGTACACGACAGTTGTATTAGTAAGTTGTATTTTTATTCAATACCATGTATCTGGCGACCCAAGATGGGTGATGTATACCTAATTTTGGGGGCGTCACATTTGTAGCATCTAACTGGCGGTCGTTCTCCTCCCCTAAAATTTGTTATTGGTGCTGGTGCTGCTGCTGATGTCTTCCCGTCATTGTTGAATCTCCTCTTTCTGAAATTTCCACTTGACTCACCTCTCCTATTATCATGGCCACGATGACCACCCGAGTGGTTACCGCCTTTGTTCGTATTTTTTCCTCCTCGTTGGTTATCATCGCTCTGATGACTGTTGTCACCGGTATGACCCTAGTTGTGGTCCCTCGGTTGCACATACTCATTATCTCGCTCTAATAATTGAGCCCTGTTTACAACATCTGAATATAAAGAAAATTTATGAGAGATAAGATATTGCCGAATCTCGGGTTTTAGACCTCTCAGAACATCCTTGTCATTCGTTCCTCATTTTTGACCAAATGAGGTGCAAACCTGGATAACTCTGCAAACTTCGCCTCGTACTGGGACACCGTCATGTTATTTTGTTTCAGTCTGATAAACTCCACCTCCTTCATATGACGAATACTTTCAGGAAAGTACTTATCATTGAACAGTTTCTGAAATGTTTCCCAGGACATGTTGAGTGCGTCAGGCTGGGTACGCTTCACAGACTCCCACCAGTAGTCTGCCTCACCGCGGAACATAAAGGTGGCGAATGGAACCTTCTGTTCCTCCGTGCATCCCAAAACATCGAATATCTTGGTAATTTGCTTGACCCACGTTTCTGCCATGATCAGATCTGGCTTTCCTTTAAATTCTGGTGGTCCCAATTCTTTGAACTGCTTGGCTGTGACAAACCGCGCGTTGTTATCATTTCCACCCGTATTCTGCACACGAGTCTCCCTCGTCTGATTTTGCATGAACTATAAAAAGCTCCTAAACATTCCATCATTCATCGTTTGCTCAGTAACGTTGTTTACAGGAGGAATATTGCTTTCCTGTTGCACGTTCCCCTGGGTGGTGATCAAAGGTGTCTCCACGGTCTGATTTACTCCATTATTAATGTTCTCAGCTGCCATTCTTGAATACTGCCATAAAACAAGGGTTAATAGTCATGTCATATATTATCCCTATACTCTGACCGACCAAATAAATACCAAATAAACTTTGTTAGGTCATACTAGCGAAAGAATTCTCCGTCTCTCCCCTCCTAGTTCTTGTCTCACATCTCAGCCAGGGATCATATTCCTAAGCTCTGATACCAACTGTGACGCCCCCAAAATAGGTATACAACACCCCTTCTGAGTCGTCAAATACATGGTACAAAAAGTAAACTACAACTTCAATAATACAATTGTCGTGCAAAATACGACAACACATACTGTGAGTTTAAATACAAATATTGTCTTCTAGACAATATTCACACTCAAATAAGTCCTCATTATAATTATTCAAACACTATTTTACAGAAATATTGAGGACTGTTAAAATATCTTTCTAGAACTATCACTCCATACCCCGACTAGATCCTGCTATGTTCTCACCTCTTGAGAAGAAAATTGGAACAAAAAGGAAAAGGGTGAGCTCAACTAGCCCAGTAAAGAATATTATGACTAAGATAATATACAACAAATTATCATTAGTATTCAACAGGAAAAAATCTGATAGAATATAATCGACAACAAGTTTTAGATCAACAACTGCAGCGGAAACAACAAACCATTAGAAGAGTCAAGTAGAGAATAAATTCTACTATCTTCTAAGATTTAAAAGTCCATCATCAATATTTTATCCCTTTAACATCAATTAATAATCATCTTTAACCAAATATTTATCTTTGCACTACAGGCCAACGATATTCATTTGTATCACCAGTCAGTCATGTTCATCTCAACACCTGTTCATCTTTGCACTACAGGCCAAAGATATTCATCAGGTAATCATACATCTTTGCACTACAGGCCAAAGATATTCAGTAATATCATAATTTAGGACTGAGGATGATGAAAAATATCTTAAAGAAAACGAATCCAGTGAGACAGAAGGACAAATAGTAGGGATTCGTATAACAGTTTATCCAAGATCAATAATACTTCATAATAATCAACTGTGAAGCAGAATTTAAAAATAAAGATCAAAACATGGATACAATCAAAGATAGTAACCATAATAGACATCTTGGACAAACAGGGAAAATTTTATTTTTCGGTGAATAGTGTCGTATTCGTGAATAGTATCGTATACGTGAATAGTGCCGTATACGTGAATAGTAACCCCGACACAAAAAGTTCCAAATTTGATAAAAAAAAACTCATATCAATATTTCAGCATAATGATATTGAAGAAAATAATATCATTTAAGAAGAAAATATTATCCCTTACCTCAAAATATCAGTACTTCTGATCGGAATATCGGTATAAGGCTGAAGAAAACTTGCACTGATGAATAGAAACTCACAAAGTATCTAAATATTACCAAAATACACTCAATAATCTAGAGAGAGAAAGAGAGAAAACTTGTTTCTGGTGTGATTTTCAATTCTAACTTAGCCCTCTATTTATAGGAAAATGTTAGCACGCCGAAGCAGACTTAACCTGCAACCTGATGGCTTTACCTGCTACTATTCCCACCCACCACATTTGAATAAAAATCTCAGCACATTTTCACCAACCAAAAGTGGGGCCCACCAATTCTAGAATTTTTTACCAAAATGACAAATTCCGTAACTTCTATAATTTCTGAACCAATCATCTTGTAAAATTCATAACAAATCATGCATTCATTTTTAACGGTTCAAAATTTATGGACATATACTCAACTTATATATGAATAACATATCCAAAAATTACCACGATCAAACGGTCGGATTAAAAATTATAACCCCCACAATATTTCTCAAAAATCCTGATTTGATTTTTAATACATCCACTCCGATAAAAATACTGATAAAACACCTCAACATTAACTCCTTCATTTTTAACCACAATAAATATATCCAACATTTATATCCACATAAAATAAATATTTCTTTATTATATGAATCAATAATTGATTATTCACAAATAATATTACAGAATCATATTTATGACAATTAGGCCGTTCCCAGGAAAGAGGGGGCTTTTCAATAAGGATTTCTCCTTACTAGCGCGCAATTAGATGACCAAACCTCTCCTTAGACAGAATTTTCTAGACATTACCAATAATGCTATCTAATAATATTATTTAAATAATATGAATTATTGATCTGATAATGAAAAATACTGTGCAGCAACAATTATTGAAACAACAATAATATAAAATATCAACGCAGCAATTATTGAATCAATAAAATAAAATATTGAACAGTAACTACTGTAACAATTATTGAGTAGTGCCTTCCTTCGTAAGAATCAATAATTCAAAAATACTGTGCAATCCGTGTGCTACTGTATTTTAACCACCAGGTATTCCAACAGTATTAACGGTAACAACTACGCTGTTAATTATAAACAACTTATACTTGTCGTTTTCTTCATCCAATCGCTTTCCGTTATGGGGCCCACACAAGGCTGCGCCATCGTACGAATATTCCCTGACAGCAAGAATATTCCACGACCAAACGAATATTCACCGACCAAAAATGAATATTTTATAACCACTTGCTTATTTTACAAAATTTGCACACTTCACCCATAACCAAAGCATTATATCAAATTAACACCTTATTATTCACAATAATATTTAGAGAAAATTTGATTTTATTCATTAATAAGTTGGGGTCTTACATCCCAAGCATCAGGTAAAGACCTGAGCACAGCTTGAATCTGTTGCTCTTCAATAAGGGTTGTGCCAGCTGCACTATGCTCGCGGATCATTGCCGACATTACTCGAAGGAGCTCCACTATAGTGTGTTTGGGCTCCTTCTTTTAACGGTCCAACTTATAATTAAGCTCGCGCAACCTGGTAGCAGTAATCCCGCCAAAGGACTTCTTAAGCATATCTCACATTTCCATAGCAATTTTGCAGGACTCAAATTCGCCAATAAGGTCGTTATGCATGCTGCTTAACATGGTAAAGCGCGCACAACGATCCTTCTTGACCCATTCATCGTAGGTTTGTTTGTCTTGACGGTGCTGAACAGTGGTTCCCTCCTCAGGCGGTTGGATTGTGGTAGTTAAAGTTTCAAGCACATCTAACTCATTAAGCAGATATTGAATTTTTTTCGACCAAAGATAATAATTTTTATCATCCAATTTTTCACCTTTGTTAAGGTCAGCAATCACATTTGTCACTACAATAAGGTTGCACGAAATATGAATATTAGCACACATAATAATTTTGTCATTAAATCCTAATTAATCACAATTATTTAGTCTATGGATAGAAATCGAAAAATCGCTAAGCTCATAATCATCATTCCATGTCATAAAATAAATAATTGTGATTAATTTTATTTTATATGACAAAATCCAAATAGCCCATTACAATAAAAATAAGGACGGGTTTATGAAACAAAAAAAAAACCTTATCGATAATTTAATTGTTCTTTGGGAGATAAAATCAATTAATTGAAGGAATCGTGGCGAGATGTACTATTTTAATATGTAAAGAAAATACACATTTGACTTCTGTAGAAAAACAGATTTTTAATTAAAAAAACGTAAATACAAATTAGGGTTCGCGTTTTCTCTCAAAAAACAAATCCGATTGCAACGAAATTTTGCAGGTGTCTAAATATGCATATGGACTACATCATACTGTATTTTCAGCCTCTAATATGTACTCTAGCTTATTATGCCATTAATGTCATATTACAAGCTTTATATGCAAAAACAAAATAATAACAGAATATTTATGTGAGATCAGGCATAGCATGGCTCTGATACCAATGTTAGAATCTTAGGTGGAAATAAACCCATAAATAATACTTACATATGAATCGGTAAGTATTCATGAAGCGGAAGCGGTTGAACCGAATGCCAAATCTACAAGCAACACCATGAACACAGCTACTACGATCCTTCTTAATTCTCGTCAGAATATAGTTGTTACAAGCAATCAATGCGAACGAACTATTTAAGTGTTCACACCAAGTACACTCAAGCCTATTGATGGAAGCTTGGAAATACTAGAAAGAGTATTTAGAGATAAACTGTATAGGAAAAATAATACGTTATTTTTTCTTAGCCCTACACACAGTAAGCTTCAGTATTTAACGTAAAACCCAATGATAAGTCTACAACTGACTAAATCAGGAGAGTTATCTCATATAGAGCCATGACCATATAACGTATTATTTAAAATACTTCCAAGTGATATGGGACTCTTCTAGTCCTTATTGGGTTATCCAATACCCATACCCAAGTGGATGTTCATGATCCACAGGTCCGACCCAGATCAATTACTAACAATTTTAATCAATACAATGATGAATATTATAAACTATCTAAAAAGTATTACTCATTGTAAGTTTTATTGTTTTATAAATTTTAATGAGTTATCTTAATTTAAATATGAAAATATTTCAAATTGTCTTTCAAAAGTCAATAATAATCATAAAATTTGGGAGAGCATATTAAGCAATTTATAATCCCTTCTGCTTGCACATTATATTAAGCAATTTATAATCCCTTATGCTTGCACATTTAAGCAATTTATATTCTCCCTTCTGCTTGCACATTTAAGCAATATATATATATATATATATATATATATATATATATATATATATATATATATATATATATATATATATATACCGTATCCGTTATAATATTAGTAGTTACTGTGAGAAATATTCATAATAGAATCAAGTGCAAAGTTTCAAACTACCCAAAACAATTCATGTATATAATAATAGTAGGCCACATATTCAACCCATAGGCAGCAGCTAGCCGCACTAAATAGTAAAAACATACATAAAAAACATATGCAGTGAATCAAACAACATGACAATCAAGACATCTCCATTCAATCATAACAGTAAAGTCAGTAAGATCTTATAAATAAATTAGAGACCAATTTTTTTTATTTAATCTTTAAGTCAATTTATAGATAAAAAATAAAATAAATTTGATATAAACCTATTTTACCCACGAGCTCTCTAACATAGAATCACAGTTTGAAATTCACATTTCACTTGCAGACTTGGAAAATTAAAATGTATGTGTGATTCTGAAACTGAACGAATAATTCATAAAAACGGACTTAGAATGAAAATCAATCAAAGAGTGCTTCCCCATTCTTGTTGCGACTAATTTTATAATTACATTGTGTATCTCATATACTGTCTCGGATTCGGTTACCATGAAGTTAATTTTTTCATGATAAGTTGGTCAATTGACCAATACAATACTGACACGTAGACAAATAGATCACCTCCCGACCCACGTGTCAACACTGTATTGATCAATTGACCAAAGTTAAGTTTATACTAACTAGTGTCTACTTTGTTACTTCTATGTATTATTTATTTAGGATTATTTTGTAACTGAATAAAGAGTAGGCGGAACTCAAACACATGGGATGAACAGATAGGATAGGGGATGAGACATCATATTTATATTCCTTTTTGCTGGTCCTGATCCCACCTCCAATAGGCCCTTTTATCTGCATTTAAAATAGACAAACAGACAGTCTGACTTAATTTGTTGTACCTCTAAGTAAATTTGCTCCCTCCCTGCTCGGCTGCTGCAACTTTTTCTTTCTTTATTTCCTTCCATCTTACACAAAACTTGTTCTCATGGCAAATTGGTGGTGGGTATTTAAGCCTTCACAATATTTCTTCACCATATTATTCTCAATCTCGATCATAATTACTAATGAAACAGTAAGCGTTTATGGGGAGGAATCAAATTTAAAAGACCTCCTGGCCATTCGGCATCGTGCATTTTCACAGAAAGTAGTAGAGCATCAGCAACAAATAAGGCTGCCCAGCATTGCCGATAACAGAAGAAAAGTTCTTTTGGAAGCAGTTACTTTAAATGTTGCAGTACAAATGCCTATGCATTCGGGTGCAGATTATGGGATAGGGCAGTATTTGGCGGAGTTTAAGGCCGGTACGCCGTCTCAGAAATTCATGCTTTTTGTGGATACTGGGAGTGATTTGACTTGGATGAATTGCAAATATGGTTGTAAAAATGTTGCTAATAAGTGTAGTACACGGACTTCGCTTCACCGCAGGGTGTTTTTGGCTGATTATTCTTCCTCCTTTAGCACAATCCCCTGTTCCTCGGATATGTGCAAACTTCAGCTTGCTAATCTCTTTTCTCTTGCTCTGTGCCCCTCTCCTTTTGCCCCTTGTGCCTATGATTACAGGTTTGTTTCCTTTTCATGTTAATTTTCAGTCCTAAAAAATGATTTTATACATTTCAATTCTAATTTTGTGGACTTAGTTGATTTTGTTATTTAGCTATGAGATATTCATTTTGGCAATTTGTTACTTGGTGCCATTAAGAAAATTCTTTCAGCTAATCAATTGAGTCACAAGATTGATTGGTTTATGTGATCAGAGTCACATAATTGATGGGTGTCGTTAGTTAGTTGCCCATACGCATGTTTTGCTCGTCATATCATATTTTTGTCTTGTACTCGAGACTTCATTTTGCTATTATGAGTTGAACTACTGTGGCTGCTTAATTATTAGCATGTCTTGGCTTGTCCCTACATGGTAGGAGCAGAGCCAATAAAAGGAAAATATCAACATTTATAACATTGTCAACTTTCAGCAAAGTCTAAAAAAGAGAAAAAAGGGGATATTTTTGTAATAATGATTCGTGCCATACTTGTATGTTGTACCAAACAACCAATCAACAAGTATTATGCATTTTAACATTCAGAAATATAAATGCTCCAAATGTTGTATAACCAAACATACATTTTTTATTCTATTTCTATGTTTTTGATAAAAAGGAGTTTTTCGGTTTTGCGATCAAACTATGTCTCTCATTTCAGAACAAGATTTTTAATAACAAACTTACGCATGCGGTCCGCGATGTCAGTGGTAGTCGAACTCAAGACCTCAGGCTCATCCCAAGTTCTCCTTTAAAATACTGAGCCAAGCGGCGGGGTTTTATGCATTTAATCTATATATATACCCAATGTGACCTTTATTTATGACTTTACAACAACTTTTGGTGTTATGTCTTGTAGCATAATTTAGTTTCTGATATGCTTAATTTGTTTGATATTATTGGGACAAATCAATTAGGTACTTAGACGGATCATCTGCAGTAGGCATTTTTGGCAACGAAACAGTAACGGTTAGTCTCACAAATGGGAGAAAAACGAAACTACACAACGTGCTAATAGGATGCAGCGAGTCTTCCGGGGGTCCTAGCTTCCAGCACCAGGTAGCTGCCGACGGCGTATTGGGGCTAGGCTACAGCAAGTCCTCGTTCGCTATAAAAGCAACTCAAAAATTCGGGGGGAAATTTTCTTATTGTTTAGTTGATCACTTGAGCCCTCGAAATGTCTCTAATTACCTCATTTTTGGCCCTGCCAATAAAAAGACTAGTATTGGCAGCATGCGATACACAACGCTTGGTGCAGTCGGTTCATCTTATGCCGTGAATGTTGGGGGAATTTCCGTCGATGGACTGATGCTAAACATCCCAGCTGAAGTTTGGGATGTCAGTGGCGTTGGCGGAACAATAATTGACTCGGGTACAACCCTAACTTACTTAACATTGCCTGCGTATGAGCCTGTCGTGGCTGCATTCAAAGTGTCACTAGAAAAATTTCATCAGTTGCATCAACAAATCGGACCCTTTAAATACTGCTTTAATTCCACTGGATTTGATGAGTCTTTTGACGTGCCGAGATTAATTTTTCATTTTACTGATGGGGCTAGGTTTGAGCCATTGGTGAAGAGTTATGTGATTGATGCAGCAGAGGGAGTGAAGTGCCTTGGTTTTGTGCCAACAGCTTGGCCTGGGGTTTCTATAATTGGCAATATTATGCAACAGAACCATTTATGGGAATTTGATCTAATTAAAGGTAAGTTGGGGTTTAGTCCCTCTAGTTGTACATAAGGAGTTGAAATTTTTGTTTCAAGTATATGATATGGGTTTAGAGCCATTCACATAAGTTGTATTTGTCTTTGTGTTTTTTTTGGGTCCATTTTGTGTCT
The DNA here is from genome assembly GCA_016801055.1 of Panax notoginseng. Taxonomy (NCBI): domain Eukaryota; kingdom Viridiplantae; phylum Streptophyta; class Magnoliopsida; order Apiales; family Araliaceae; genus Panax; species Panax notoginseng. The sequence goes on along the minus strand of CM029012.1, from coordinate 135,879,849 downwards.
TAATATTTTTATGTATCAAAGTTCCTACTATTAACATGTAATATATGCTTACCTACTTCAATTTTGATAGTCAACATTTGTATAATACCCTCTCTATGATATCCTAATAACTCCCATTTATATATATATTTATTTTGTGTTTACACTGATTGAGTGATTAATTTAGTAATTATATCATGATAATGAAATTATGATGAATTGTAAACGGTTACAAATGATGAAAAAAGTACAATAAAAAATTTAAAAACAGTAATCCTTTCAAATAAAATAATAGTAGATAATTATGAAGAGCTTCAATCTTAACAACAACTAGTGGACACCATGTATACTCCTAAAAAATAATTATACAACATGCAGATTTGAGCAGTTTTTAAACATTAGCATAGAAAGAATAAATCACCATGATAATGTCGCATCACTCGCACCTAAACAATGTCTTTAACAAGCCCTGAACTAGAAAAATTCTCACGAATGAAAACAATAATATCCTAAATGGAGAAAACAAAATCTCTCCAAATATGATAATGAAATCCTTTCAGAAAAGAAAAAGAAATCAGTAATCTTATAGAAAAAAATAAGTCTCACACACCTACACAAAGATAAAACAAACTACAAAAAAAGGGATATGAAATTATTTAGTAAAATAATAGAGATCTAGGAGAGGAGGGCCTCTCCAAAAATAAGAGAGCTTATCCAGATCTAAGATAGAGGTTATAGTTATTAACTAGAGAAATAGGAACCAAGGTTTAGCTGAGTGGAAGGGGCTCTGGTCGTTTATGCAAGTGGTCTCAGTTTTGAGCGCTTGTAGATGCAGCAAACTTTTTTGGGAGAGGTTCGCACCGTACCTCGGAGGAATAATCTCGAGCAAGTTAAAAGTGTAAGCATGAAGATACCTTGAGAAACAAAAAAAACTAAAGAAAAAAGAGAGACTAGTGAGAAAATATTAGTTAAGTAAAAACAATAGTGAAAAAAGTTTAGTTAGGTAAAAACTAGTATCGGACTCTTAACGTTGAACAGGGGAAGTAACATGCATTTTAAGAAAAATTCTCACTTAACTTCGTGCCTTAATTTTTATATATAGTTTTTTTATAGTAAAATAAATTAGGTTTAACCACTCTTAATTATGGAGAAGTATGTAACATCATACGTACACATCACCATTTTTACTAAATTTTTCAAAAAAGTATTCTTATTTTGTAGAAAACTCTAAAAGTGAGAAATTATATAGTCCTGGGGGAATAATTTCAATGTGCTATAATTTTAAGATGAAAGGATTTATATATCAAAAAATATACGAGTTTTGTTATATATGACGATAGATTTATATAGATCGTAAATATCAATATAAGTGGATTCAGACGAATATGGGAGAATTAAAAAAGATACTTCATTAATTTATTATATCTTATGTTTTATAATCATTTCACTTCATAATTCATATACAACAATGCTATTATCACATAAAAAATAGTCACATAATATTCACATACACGCACATGCATACTGTAGACCCTCACCTGACATGTGGAGTCCGCAATTATGTATACTTGTGTATGTGAACATTATGTAACTCTTTTTTATGTGATAATAACATTATTTATTTACATATGCCAACATACATTTCTACATTTCCACATTCCAACATAAATGTGGATGATGAGATTAATATTTTATTTTATCTTTATTTTGGTATTATGGAGATCTATATTGGCGACTGACATGGTTAGAAGTGGGATTCGGGACAGGGAATAGGAGGGAGGGAGAGAGGGAGGGAGAGAGGGAGGTGATTGAATATTCAACATAAAAACAAAATCCTAATCGTCCATTTGGTGGTCCAAGTGATTATTGTTGCCGCAAATGATGGCGCTAACTAAGCTAATCTCACTAACTACTATTTCTCCCTCCCCCCTCATATATATATATATATATATATATATATATATAACTAGGATCAGGTCCGGGAGTCCGGGCCTGATTAAAATGCGGACCGAAATTTTTTAATTTTTTGTAGAACAACTAAAAAAATAAATAAAATATATAACTTGAATTTTTACATAACACAGTGTTTGGGGTGTGATTTGGATACATATGTGACGCCCCCAAAATAGGTATACAACACCCATTCTGAGTCGCCAAAATACATGATACAGAAACAACTACATCTTTATTATTACAACACAAGAACTGTGAGTTTAAATACAAATATTGTCATTTAGACAATATCCACACTCAAATAAGTTCTCATTACAATTATTGATACATTATTTCACAAAAATGGTGAGGACTACTAAAGTAACTTCTAGAACCATCATTCCATACCCCGACTAGTACTCGCTACATTCTCGCCTCCTGAGAAAAATGGAACAAAAAGGAAAAAGGTGAGCTCAACTAGCCCAGTAAAGAACATTATGACTAAGATAATACAGAACAAATTATCGTTAGTCTTCAATAGGGAAAAATCTAATAGAATACAATAGACAACAAGTTTTAAATCAATAACTGCAGCGGAAACAGCAAACCATTAGAAGAGTCAAGTAGAGAATGAGTTCTACTATCTTCTAAGATTTAAAAGTCCATCATCAATATTTTATCCCTGTAACAACAATCAATAACCATCTTTAATCAAATATTCAATTTTGCACTACAGGCCAAAGATATTCATTTGTATCACCAGTCGGTCATGTTCATCTCAACACATGTTCATCTTTGCACTACGGGCCAAAGATATTCATCAGTTAATCATTCATCTTTACACTACGGGCCAAAGATATTCAGTAATATCATCATTTAGGACTGAGGATGATGAAAAATATCTTAAAAAAAATGAATCCAGTGAAACAAAATAACAAATATTAAGGATTCGTATTTCGATTTATCCATGTCCAAAAATACCTTATAATTATTCATAGTGAAGTAGAATTCAAGAATGATCAAAACATGGATACAATCAAAGCTAGTACCCAGAATAGATATTTTGGACGAAAAGAAGAAAATTTTATTTTTCGATGAATAGTAACTCGTGAATAGTAACTCATGAATAGTAACCCCGACGTGAAAAGTTCCAAATTTGATAAAAATTTCCAACCAATATTTCGGTATAATGATATTGAAGAAATAATATCATTTTTGAATAAAATAACATCCCTTACCTCGTAAAGACAGTACTTCTTGTCAGAATACCGGTATAAGGCTGAAAGACACTTGCTCTGATGAATAGAAACTCTCAAAGTATCTAAATACTCACAAAATACACTCAATAATCTAGAGAGAGAAAGAGAGAAAACTTATTTCTGGTGTGATTTTCAATTCTAACTTAGCCCTCTATTTATAGGAAAATGTTAGCACGCCGAAGCAGACTTAACCTGCAACCTGATGGCTTTACCTGCTACTATTCCCACCCACCACATTTGAATAAAAATCTCAGCACATTTCTTCACCAACCAAGAGTGGGGCCCACCAATTCTAAAATTTTCTACCAAAATGATTAACTCCGAAAATTCAACAATTTCTGAACCAGTCATCTCGTAAAATTCATAATAAATCATACGTTCATTTTTAACGGTTCAAAATTTGTGGACATATACTCAACTTATATATGTATAACATATCCAAAAATTACCACGATCCAACGGTCGGATTAAAAATTATAACCCCCGCAAAATATCTCAAAAATCCTGATTTTTAATACCTCCATTCCGATAAAAATACTGATAAAAACCTCAACATTAACTCCTTCATTTTTAACCACAAAAATATATCCCTCATTTATATCCACAAAAATAAATATTTTCTTATCATATGAATCAATAATTAATTATTCACAAATAATATTACAGAATCACATTTATGACAACCAGGCCGTTCCCAGGAAAGAGGGGGCTTTCCAATAAGGATTTCTCCTTACTGGCGCGCAATTAGATGACCAAACCTCTCCTTAGACAGAACTTTCTAGACATTGCCAATAATGTTATCTAATAATATTATTCAAATAATATGAATTATTGATCTGATAATGAAAAATACTGTGTAGTGACAATTATTGAAACAACAGTAATATAAAATATCAACGCAACAATTATTGAATCAATAAAATAAAATACTGAACAGTAATTACTGTAACCATTATTGAGTAGTGCCTTCTTACGTAAGAATCAATAATTGGTGCAATACAGTGTGCTACTATATAATAACGCGTATTACTGTGTTTTAACCACCGGGTATTCCAACAGTATTAACGGTAACAACTACACCGTTATTAATAAAAAACATATACTTGTCGTTTTCTTCATCCAATTGCTTTCCGTTATGGGGCCCACAAAAGACTGCGCCGTCGTACGAATATTCCCCGACAGGAAGAATATTCCACGACCAAACGAATATTCCCCGACAACAATGAATATTTTATAACCACCTGCTTATTTGAAATATTTGCGCATTTTACTCATAACTAACCCATTAATCAATTTAACACTTACTATTTCAAAATAATAAATAGAGGGAATTTAAATTTCATTTATTAATAATTTGGGGTCTTACAACCTCCCCTCCTTATGAAATTTCGTCCTCGAAATTGACGTACGTACCTGGTGTTTCGAAAAGATGAGGATACCTCGCTTTCATTTCCGTTTCCAACTCCCAGGTCATTTCCTCAATAGCATGGTTTCTCCACAAAACTTTAACTTGTGGTATGACCTTCGTGCGTAGGACATGCTCCTTTCTATCCAAGATCTTGACAGGTACCTCTTCGTACGTTAAGTCTTCAGCTATCTCGTCCGGTTCTAACTCAATAACGTGGTCTGGGTCTTTCACATATTTACGTAACATAGATATATGAAAAATATTATGAACACGAGACATACTTGGAGGTAACGCGAGTCTATAGGCCACATTTCCTACTCGGTCAAGAATCTGAAATGGACCAATAAATCGTGGATTAAGCTTTCCTCTCTTCCCAAATCTTGTAACTCCTTTCCATGGAGCCACACGCAACAATACATGATCCCCAATGTCAAATTCCACGTCCTTTCGATGAAGATCCGCATAACTCTTTTGTCGATCCTGTGCCGTTTGTATACGTTGTCGAATCGTTTGGATCTTCTCTGTAGTCATGCGTACCAACTCTGGTCCCAACAATGTTGCTTCACCCACCTCGTCCCAGCATACTGGAGAGCGACACTTTCGTCCATATAATGCTTCAAATGGGGCCACACCTATACTTGCCTGATAACTGTTATTGTAAGAGAATTCCACCAATGGTAGGTACTTATCCCAACTCCCTTTGAAATATAGGACATAAAGTCTTAATAGATCTTCAAGAGTTTGAATAGTCCTCTCTGATTGTCCGTCCGTTTGAGGATGGCATGCCGAACTAAATCGTAAATCTGTGCCCATAGCTTTTTGCAAGCTAACCCAAAATCTTGAAGTGAATCTTGGGTCACGATCCGAAACTATGGATACTGGCATGCCATGCAGTCTCACAATCTCATCTACGTATATACGAGTAAGACGTTTAAGGGAATAAGTCTCACGTATCGGCAAGAAATGAGCAGACTTGGTTAATCTATCAACAATAACCCAAATAGCATTTATGCCTTGAGAAACCGTGGGAAAACCCGTAACGAAATTCATGGTAATGTGTTCCCACTTCTATTTCGGAATCTCAAGTGGTTGCAATGGACCCTTTGGTACTTGATGTTCCGCCTTTACACGTTGACAAGTTAAACACCTCGAGATAAACTTTGCAATCTCTCTCTTCATATTATTCCACCAAAATGTATGTCGTAGATCACGATACATTTTGGTACTTCCAGGATGGATTGCAAATGATGTATTGTGTGCTTCCATCATGATCTTGTACTTCAAATCAGAATTGTTAGGAACACAGAGTCTAGAGTGGACTCGAAGTATTCCTTCTTCATCGATTCTTGCTTCTGGAATAGAACCTTCTTGCACTTTCTTCTTCATACGCATCAGCTCTATGTCCGTAGCTTGAGCAGCTTTAACTTTATCGATTAAAGTCGGTTCTACTCGTATATTTGATATCATCATGTGGGTACTTGGAGCCTTCATCTCTATCTCCATCCTTTGCAAGTCATACAAAATGGGCCTTTGTGTTAACAACATTGCACTCGTACCCGCATATGATCTTCTACTCAATGCGTCAGCTACTACGTTTGCTTTTCCAGGATGATATTGGATGGTATGATCGTAATCTTTCAACAGCTCGAGTCAACGTCGCTGCCGCATGTTGAGTTCCTTTTGGGTGAAGAAATATTTGAGGCTTTTATGATCTGTATAGATCTCCACTTTCTCCCCATACAGGTAGTGTCTCCAGATCTTCAACGCGAAAACTACTGCTGCCAACTCCAAATCATGAGTAGGATAATTCTTCTCATATTCTTTGAGTTGTCGCGAGGCATAGGCTATGACTTTCCCATGTTGCATGAGAACACATCCTAACCCTTTGCCTGAAGCATCACTGTAGATAACAAATCCATCCGAACCAGATGGTATTGTCAGAACAGGTGCCGAAATGAGTCTCCTCTTAAGCTCTTGAAAACTCTTCTCGCATTCCTTGCTCCATACGAATTTGATATCTTTTCGAGTCAGCTGAGTTAACGGGGTAGCGATTCGAGAAAACCCTTCCACGAATCTTCGATAATAACCAGCTAAGCCTAGAAAGCTACGTACTTCGGTCACCGTCTTTGGTTGCTCCCAACTTTGTATTGCTTCAATCTTCGCCGGGTCAACAGATACTCCATGTTTTGACACCACGTGCCCTAGGAAAGCTACTTCCTCAAGCCAGAACTCGCATTTCTTCAACTTAGCATATAACTTGTTTTCACGCAGCCTTTGGAGTAGCAGCTTCAAATGATGCTCATGATCTTCACGGCTTTTGGAATATATGAGGATGTCATCAATAAAGACAACAACGAACTGATCCAAATAATCCTTGAATATTCTGTTCATCATATCCATGAAAGCCGCAGGATCATTAGTCAATCCAAAAGACATGACTAGGAATTCATAATGCCCGTACCGAGTTCTGAAGGCAGTCTTTGGAATATCCTCAGTTTTAACCTTCAGCTGATGATATCCAGAACGAAGATCGATCTTTGAAAAGAATTGTGCTCCTTGTAACTGGTCAAACAGGTCATCAATACGAGGTAGCGGATACCTATTCTTAATAGTGACATGGTTTAATTCCCGGTAATCAATACAAAGTCGCATACTCCCGTCTTTCTTCTTTACAAATAAAACAGGAGCACCCCAAGGAGATGTACTAGGACGAATGAAACCGATGTCCAACAACTCTTGTAGTTGGACCTTTAACTCCTGAAGTTCAATAGGAGCCATTCGATATGGGGTTTTAGAAATGGATTTTGTACCAGGTTCAAGATCAATAAAGAATTCAATTTCTCGTTCCGGGGGTAGACCGGGAAGTTCTTCAGGAAATACGTCAGGAAAGTCAATAACAACAGGAATATTATTCAAATTTGACGTGTCTTTATTCAAATCCATAACATGGGCTAAGAAAGCTTGACATCCGTTTTTTAATAAACGAATGGCTTTATGGCTTGATATAACAGTGATTGATTTTAATGGCTTAGTTGTTTGAATTCGTACAACAGGTTGGTTAGGAATATGAAAACTAACAACCTTACGAAAACAATCAATTTTGGCATGATGAGTAGTTAGCCAATCAATCCCTAAAATCACATCAAAAGCAAGTATCTTTAAAGAGATAAGGTCAACAGGTAAGGTGATGGTGCCAACTTGGATCACACATGATTTATAAACAGTGGATGTGATGAAAGTTTCTCCTAACGGAGTCTACACAGATAAATCAAAGTCTAACTTCTCCGGAGTCAAGTTTAAATGTTGAGCACAAGCAGGAGAGATAAAAGAATGGGTAGAACCGGTATCTAATAAGGTATAAACTTCGCATGAATTTATGATTAGCTTACCTGTGATCACCTCGTTTGGGTTCCTCGCATGTTGAGCAGTCACGACAAACGCTCTTCCAGGAACCGTTGACTTTACCTTTTCTGGGACAGTTTTTTGAGTCACCATCCCCGCTGGACTTGGTTTTGCTACAGTGCAATCTCGAGCGATATGTCCTTCCTTTCCACAATTATAACATACCTTAAACTGTTGTGGGCAGTTTGGGCTGATATGTCCTTCTTTTCCGCACTTATAGCATATAACCGGTGGTCGTTCTCCTCCCTTGGAACCAGTTGCTGTTGGTGCTGACGTCTTCGTATTGTCATTGTTGAATCTCCTCTTTTTAAAATCTCCTCCCGACTCGCTTCTTCTATTTTCATAGCCACGATTACCACCAGAGTGGTTGCCGTTCTTGTCTGTATTTTTCTTTCTCCGCTGGTTATCATTGTTCTGATGACTGCTGTCACCGATATGATCCTGGTTGTGATCCCTCAGTTGACCGTACTCGTTATCTCGCTCTAATAATTGAGCCCTGTTGACAACATCTGAATAGAGAGAAAATTTATGAGAAATGAGATATTGACGTATGCCGGGTTTCAAACCTCTCAGAAACATCCTCGTCATACGTTCCTCATTCTCCACCAAATGAGGTGCAAACCTGGACAACTCTACAAACTTTTCCTCGTACTGAGATACTGTCATATTATTCTGCTCTAGTCTAATAAACTCTACCTCCTTCATATGACGAATACTTTCAGGAAAGTACTTGTCATTGAATAGTTTTTGAAATGTCTCCCAAGACATGCTGAGTGCGGTTGGATGGGTACGCTTCACAGACTCCCACCAGTAATCTGCCTCGCCACGGAACATAAAGGTGGCGAATGGAACCTTCTGTTCCTCCGTGCATCCCAAGACATCGAATATCTTGGTAATTTGCTTGACCCACGTTTCCGCCATGATCGGATCCAACTTTCCCTTAAATTCTGGTGGTCCCAATTCTTTGAACTGTTTGGCTGTGACAAACCGTGAATTGCTATCATTTCCTCCTGTATTTTGAACACGAGTCTCCCTTGTCTGGTTTTGCATGAATTGTAAAAAACTTCTAAACATTCCATCATTCATCATCTGCTCATTGGTGTTGTTCACAGGAGGAACATTGCCAGCCTGTTGCACGTTCTCCTCGTTGGTAAGCATCGGTGTCTCCACGGTCTCATTTACTCCACTGTTAACATTCTCAGTCGACATTCTCAAATACTGCCATAAAACAAGGGTTAATTAAATAAATTAACAAATCACATAATACCCCTATATTATGACTGACCAATAAATAAGCTTAGGTAGGACATACTAGCGAAGGATTCGTCTCTCCCCTCCTAGTTCTATTCCCCGATCTCCGTCAGAGATCATATCCCTAAGCTCTGATACCAACTGTGACGCCCCCAAAATAGGTATACAACACCCATTCTGAGTCGCCAAAATACATAGTACAGAAACAACTACATCTTTATTATTACAACACAAGAACTGTGAGTTTAAATATAAATATTGTCATTTAGACAATATCCACACTCAAATAAGTCCTCATTACAATTATTGATACATTATTTCACAAAAATGGTGAGGACTACTAAAGTAACTTCTAGAACCATCATTCCATACCCCGACTAGTACTCGCTACATTCTCGCCTCCTGAGAAAAATGGAACAAAAAGGAAAAAGGTGAGCTCAACTAGCCCAGTAAAGAACATTATGACTAAGATAATACATAACAAATTATCGTTAGTCTTCAATAGGGAAAAATCTAATAGAATACAATAGACAACAAGTTTTAAATCAATAACTGCAGCGGAAACAGCAAACCATTAGAAGAGTCAAGTAGAGAATGAGTTCTACTATCTTCTAAGATTTAAAAGTCCATCATCAATATTTTATCCCTATAACAACAATCAATAACCATCTTTAATCAAATATTTATTTTTGCACTACAGGCCAAAGATATTCATTTGTATCACCAGTCGGTCATGTTCATCTCAACACATGTTCATCTTTGCACTACGGGCCAAAGATATTCATCAGTTAATCATTCATCTTTACACTACGGGCCAAAGATATTCAGTAATATCATCATTTAGGACTGAGGATGATGAAAAATATCTTAAAAAAAACGAATCCAGTGAAACAAAATAACAAATATTAAGGATTCGTATTTCGATTTATCCATGTCCAAAAATACCTTATAATTATTCATAGTGAAGTAGAATTCAAGAATGATCAAAACATGGATACAATCAAAGCTAGTACCCAGAATAGATATTTTGGACGAAAAGAAGAAAATTTTATTTTTCGATGAATAGTAACTCGTGAATAGTAACTCATGAATAGTAACCCCGACGTGAAAAGTTCTAAATTTGATAAAAATTTCCAACCAATATTTCGGCATAATGATATTGAAGAAATAATATCATTTTTGAATAAAATAACATCCCTTACCTCGTAAAGACAGTACTTCTGGTCAGAATACCGGTATAAGGCTGAAAGACACTTGCTCTGATGAATAGAAACTCTCAAAGTATCTAAATACTCACAAAATACACTCAATAATCTAGAGAGAGAAAGAGAGAAAACTTATTTCTGGTGTGATTTTCAATTCTAACTTAGCCCTCTATTTATAGGAAAATGTTAGCACGCCGAAGCAGACTTAACCTGCAACCTGATGGCTTTACCTGCTACTATTCCCACCCACCACATTTGAATAAAAATCTCAGCACATTTCTTCATCAACCAAGAGTGGGGCCCACCAATTCTAAAATTTTTTACCAAAATGATTAACTCCGAAAATTCAACAATTTCTGAACCAGTCATCTCGTAAAATTCATAATAAATCATACGTTCATTTTTAACGGTTCAAAATTTGTGGACATATACTCAACTTATATATGTATAACATATCCAAAAATTACCACGATCCAACGGTCGGATTAAAAATTATAACCCCCGCAAAATATCTCAAAAATCCTGATTTTTAATACCTCCATTCCGACAAAAATACTGATAAAAACCTCAACATTAACTCCTTCATTTTTAACCACAAAAATATATCCCTCATTTATATCCACAAAAATAAATATTTTCTTATCATATGAATCAATAATTAATTATTCACAAATAATATTATAGAATCACATTTATGACAACCAGGCCGTTCCCAGGAAAGAGGGGGCTTTCCAATAAGGATTTCTCCTTACTGGCGCGCAATTAGATGACCAAACCTCTCCTTAGACAGAACTTTCTAAACATTGCCAATAATGTTATCTAATAATATTATTCAAATAATATGAATTATTGATCTGATAATGAAAAATACTGTGTAGTGACAATTATTGAAACAACAGTAATATAAAATATCAACGCAGCAATTATTGAATCAATAAAATAAAATACTGAACAGTAATTATTGTAACCATTATTGAGTAGTGCCTTCTTACGTAAGAATTAATAATTGGTGCAATACAGTGTGCTACTATGTAACAACGCGTATTACTGTGTTTTAACCACCGGGTATTCCAACAGTATTAACGGTAACAACTACACCGTTATTAATAAAAAACATATACTTGTCGTTTTCTTCATCCAATTGCTTTCCGTTATGGGGCCCACAAAAGACTGCGCCGTCGTACGAATATTCCCCGACAGGAAGAATATTCCACGACCAAACGAATATTCCCCGACAACAATGAATATTTTATAACCACCTGCTTATTTGAAATATTTGCGCATTTTACCCATAACTAACCCATTAATCAATTTAACACTTACTATTTCAAAATAATAAATAGAGGGAATTTAAATTTCATTTATTAATAATTTGGGGTCTTACAAACTCCCCTCCTTATGAAATTTCGTCCTCGAAATTGACGTACGTACCTGGTGTTTCGAAAAGATGAGGATACCTCGCTTTCATTTCCGTTTCCAACTCCCAGGTCATTTCCTCAATAGCATGGTTTCTCCACAAAACTTTAACTTGTGATATGACCTTCGTGCGTAGGACATGCTCCTTTCTATCCAAGATCTTGACAGGTACCTCTTCGTACGTTAAGTCTTCAGCTATCTCGTCCGGTTCTAACTCAATAACGTGGTCTGGGTCTTTCACATATTTACGTAACATAGATATATGAAAAATATTATGAACACGAGACATACTTGGAGGTAACGCGAGTCTATAGGCCACATTTCCTACTCGGTCAAGAATCTGAAATGGACCAATAAATCGTGGATTAAGCTTTCCTCTCTTCCCAAATCTTGTAACTCCTTTCCATGGAGCCACACGCAACAATACATGATCCCCAATGTCAAATTCCACGTCCTTTCGATGAAGATCCGCATAACTCTTTTGTCGATCCTGTGCCGTTTGTATACGTTGTCGAATCGTTTGGATCTTCTCTGTAGTCATGCGTACCAACTCTGGTCCCAACAATGTTGCTTCACCCACCTCGTCCCAGCATACTGGAGAGCGACACTTTCGTCCATATAATGCTTCAAATGGGGCCACACCTATACTTGCCTGATAACTGTTATTGTAAGAGAATTCCACCAATGGTAGGTACTTATCCCAACTCCCTTTGAAATATAGGACATAAAGTCTTAATAGATCTTCAAGAGTTTGAATAGTCCTCTCTGATTGTCCGTCCGTTTGAGGATGGCATGCCGAACTAAATCGTAAATCTGTGCCCATAGCTTTTTGCAAGCTAACCCAAAATCTTGAAGTGAATCTTGGGTCACGATCCGAAACTATGGATACTGGCATGCCATGCAGTCTCACAATCTCATCTACGTATATACGAGTAAGACGTTTAAGGGAATAAGTCTCACGTATCGGCAAGAAATGAGCAGACTTGGTTAATCTATCAACAATAACCCAAATAGCATTTATGCCTTGAGAAACCGTGGGAAAACCCGTAACGAAATTCATGGTAATGTGTTCCCACTTCTATTTCGGAATCTCAAGTGGTTGCAATGGACCCTTTGGTACTTGATGTTCCGCCTTTACACGTTGACAAGTTAAACACCTCGAGATAAACTTTGCAATCTCTCTCTTCATATTATTCCACCAAAATGTATGTCGTAGATCACGATACATTTTGGTACTTCCAGGATGGATTGTAAATGGTGTATTGTGTGCTTCCATCATGATCTTGTACTTCAAATCAGAATTGTTAGGAACACAGAGTCTAGAGTGGACTCGAAGTATTCCTTCTTCATCGATTCTTGCTTCTGGAATAGAACCTTCTTGCACTTTCTTCTTCATACGCATCAGCTCTATGTCCGTAGCTTGAGCAGCTTTAACTTTATCGATTAAAGTCGGTTCTACTCGTATATTTGATATCATCATGTGGGTACTTGGAGCCTTCATCTCTATCTCCATCCTTTGCAAGTCATACAAAATGGGCCTTTGTGTTAACAGCATTGCACTCGTACCCGCATATGATCTTCTACTCAATGCGTCAGCTACTACGTATGCTTTTCCAGGATGATATTGGATGGTATGATCGTAATCTTTCAACAGCTCGAGTCAACGTCGCTGCCGCATGTTGAGTTCCTTTTGGGTGAAGAAATATTTGAGGCTTTTATGATCTGTATAGATCTCCACTTTCTCCCCATACAGGTAGTGTCTCCAGATCTTCAACGCGAAAACTACTGCTGCCAACTCCAAATCATGAGTAGGATAATTCCTCTCATATTCTTTGAGTTGTCGCGAGGCATAGGCTATGAATTTCCCATGTTGCATGAGAACACATCCTAACCCTTTGCCTGAAGCATCACTGTAGATAACAAATCCATCCGAACCAGATGGTATTGTCAGAACAGGTGCCGAAATGAGTCTCCTCTTAAGCTCTTGAAAACTCTTCTCGCATTCCTCGCTCCATACGAATTTGATATCTTTCCGAGTCAGCTGAGTTAACGGGATAGCGATTCGAGAAAACCCTTCCACGAATCTTCGAATATAACCAGCTAAGCCTAGAAAGCTACGTACTTCGGTCACCGTCTTTGGTTGCTCCCAACTTTGTATTGCTTCAATCTTCGCTAGGTCAACAGATACTCCATGTTTTGACACCACGTGCCCTAGGAAAGCTACTTCCTCAAGCCAGAACTCGCATTTCTTCAACTTAGCATATAACTTGTTTTCACGCAGCCTTTGGAGTAGCAGCTTCAAATGATGCTCATGATCTTCACGGCTTTTGGAATATATGAGGATGTCATCAATAAAGACAACAACGAACTGATCCAAATAATCCTTGAATATTCGGTTCATCATATCCATGAAAGTCGCAGGAGCATTAGTCAATCCAAAAGACATGACTAGGAATTCATAATGCCCGTACCGAGTTCTGAAGGCAGTCTTTGGAATATCCTCAGTTTTAACCTTCAGCTGATGATATCCAGAACGAAGATCGATCTTTGAAAAGAATTGTGCTCCTTGTAACTGGTCAAACAGGTCATCAATACGAGGTAGCGGATACCTATTCTTAATAGTGACATGGTTTAATTCCCGGTAATCAATACAAAGTCGCATACTCCCGTCTTTCTTCTTTACAAATAAAACAGGAGCACCCCAAGGAGATGTACTAGGACGAATGAAACTGATGTCCAACAACTCTTGTAGTTGGACCTTTAACTCCTGAAGTTCAATATGAGCCATTCGATATGGGGTTTTAGAAATGGATTTTGTACCAGGTTCAAGATCAATAAAGAATTCAATTTCTCGTTCCGGGGGTAGACCGGGAAGTTCTTCAGGAAATACGTCAGGAAAGTCAATAACAACAGAAATATTATTCAAATTTGACGTGTCTTTATTCAAATCCATAACATGGGCTAAGAAAGCTTGACATCCGTTTTTTAATAAACGAATGGCTTTATGGCTTGATATAACAGTGATTGATTTTAATGGCTTAGTTGTTTGAATTCGTACAACAGGTTGGTTAGGAATATGAAAACTAACAACCTTACGAAAATAATCAATTTTGGCATGATGAGTAGTTAGCCAATCAATCCCTAAAATCACATCAAAAGCAAGTATCTTTAAAGAGATAAGGTCAACAGGTAAGGTGACGGTGCCAACTTGGATCACACAAGATTTATAAATAGTGGATGTGATGAAAGTTTCTCCTAACGGAGTCTACACAGATAAATCAAAGTCTAACTTCTCCGGAGTCAAGTTTAAACGTTGAGCACAAGCAAGAGAGATAAAAGAATGGGTAGAACCGGTATCTAATAAGGTATAAACTTCGCATGAATTTATGATTAGCTTACCCGTGATCACCTCGTTTGGGTTCCTCGCATGTTGAGCAGTCACGACAAACGCTCTTCTAGGAACCGTTGACTTTATCTTTTCTGGGACAGCTTTTTGAGTCACCATCCCCGCTGGACTTGGTTTTGCTACAGTGCAATCTCGAGCGATATGTCCTTCCTTTCCACAATTATAACATACCTTAAACTGTTGTGGGCAGTTTGGGCTGATATGTCCTTCTTTTTCGCACTTATAGCATATAACCTTCTTTTCCGCACTTATAGCAGGTCAACTTAAAGAATTGTGCTCCTTGTAACTGGTCAAACAGGTCATAAAGTTTAATATTTTATGAAACTGAAATTTTTCCATAATACAATATTTTTGGCATGTTTTGAATACCTATACCAAAAAGTGGTGGTACAGTCTGCCCAGACTGTACATATATGTTTTGTTATACGTACTCAAATCACACCCAAAACACTGTATTATGAAAAAATTTCAGTTCCATAAAATATTAAAATTTTTTTTTAAGTTGTTTTAATAAAAAACCAAAAAAAAAGCAAAAAAAAAAAATCCCTCATCAAAATTACCAATGATTACTAAATGCAGACTATGCATTTGCTACAAATTTCCAGCCAAATCATCAATAGCAAAGGTTATACCGTTGTTTCTCACTACAGACATGGTGGTGTGTGCAGAAAAAGGCTTTTTCATTACAAATTAATTGAATCCTCACAATAATAATTATAAACATATTTACCAAGCAAAACTAAAAGTTGAAAACCTAACACAGGAAAGAACACATATTATCATACCCCGAAACAATGGTAGACTCAGAGGCCAACTTGAAACCCTTCACAATTTACCCACCAAATGATATATCACAGACATCGTTGTTCTGTTACAACTTGCAAGGTACTCGCAAAAACGGGGATAGGTGAGAAAGTCGTTCGGTTTGATTATTTTTGCATTCCGTTTATAATTCTAATGGAAGGTAGAGATGATATTTGCCAATTTTTGATCCATAACATGTATTTGCTATGGATCAAAAACTGGCAAATAACATCTCTACCATCCATTAAAATTATAAACAGATGGGATTTAAAAACAAATCACTGTCCGCTAGAAAGTAGCTGATGATATTAAAATTTTGTTTATACCAAAATGCCCCCAATTCAATGCAAAAATAATCAAACCGTATCTCTTGTTTCTGCGAGTACCTTGTAAGGGTACATCATTTGGTGGGTAAATTGTGGTTAAATTGTGAAGGGTTTCAAGTTGGCCTCCGAGTCTACCTTTGGTTCGGCGTATGACAAACCGACAACGTGTTCTTTCCTGTGTTCGGTTTTCAACTTTTAGTTGTTTTTATAATTATTATTGCGAGGATTCAATTAATTTGTAATGAAAAAGCCTATTTCTGCACACACTACCATTTTTGTAGTGAGAAACAACAGTATAACAAAATAGGAAAAAGAAAAAACAAGAATAAAGAGAAGAATTAGGGATAGGAAGCTACATAACCTAATGCAAATCATAGTAGAATCCTACTCCCCACGACATTAATGATTCCAAAATTATTATACTTGATTTACTCTTAGCATGTGCCTACCAATCTCTTAAAATATTAATCTGTACATCAAATGAATAG
Organism: Panax notoginseng; assembly: GCA_016801055.1. Classification (NCBI taxonomy): domain Eukaryota; kingdom Viridiplantae; phylum Streptophyta; class Magnoliopsida; order Apiales; family Araliaceae; genus Panax; species Panax notoginseng. The sequence continues at coordinate 135,862,973 of CM029012.1, read as the reverse complement.
AAGAAAAGTGGAGGCCTTGTTGAATAACTCTTCTTTTACAACTGCAGAATTCAGCCTTGTTGACCCGATGTTGACCCACGCCCACCACGGAATCCCCGTCCTGCACGTCCACGAAGTGTTGCTCTACCACGGCCTCTAGGGACAGATGAAGAAAGAACTCCAGCCTGCCTAAGCATAGCCCTTTCCCTTGCCCTGGCATTTAAATTAATGGTTGTCGAAGTATTATTACCTGCAGGTGACACCTGCTCACCGGTGGATGAGCTAGTAGCAACAGGTGACATCTGGCTTACTTCGGTATGTGTTGCTACAACGGTACCTTGGTTTGTGACACCAACATCAACAACACTACTGGTTGATGTTCGCTCAACAGTATCTAGAGTAGCAGGGGCCTGCTCAATGTCCACTGCAGCCTGATCAGTACCACTAGTTAATTTATCGGAAGGTTCAGTTGTCTCTTCCATTATCTCACCTTCTTCATTCTTATCGTCTTCCAGAACTTGGGGAGAACTTACCTCATCAATGTCGTCAGTTACTGGAACAACTGTTTCATCAATAATCCCAGGTGAACTCACAGGAGCTCCCACATCCTCAGACTGAATTTCCCCCGTTTCTGGGCTTCCACTTGTGTTAGATATTGCACCAGCTCCTTCAAGATCCGCAATATCAGTAGCCAGTTCTCCCTCTTCCCGGTCACTTCCAGATTCTGCCAATGACTCCTCTTGCTCAGCCTCAAGAATAGGCTGATCGTCAGCCACCACTATTTCACTTGGTCTGTCAAAATTTTCTTCACCAGAAGCTATCTCATTCTGCAGCTCGATTTCATTCTTACCATCAGCCTGCTCAGCAGCAATCTCAGTTTCATCCCTTCCACTACCACCAGCTTCCTCTTTAAAATCTTGGGGTAAGCTGCCGACATCATCTGCAGATTCTTCGACAGCAGGTTGAATTTTGTGAATTTCAACAAGCGCAGAAGATTGTGATTCTGCACCCTCTTTTAGGGAATCTGAACCTCTGGACTTCTTTGGCACATGTTCTGCCAAATCTGAGATGCTTTCCTGTGGAACTAGCAACTCTTCTTGAAACTCCGAAGTAGATTGGCGCTTGCGAGTAGAGGGTTGGCTCGGTAGAGAGAGATTTCCCTGAGTCTCAATGTTTTGGGATGATAAGGTCTTTCCTTCATTGTTTGATTCCTCCATTTCAGACATCTCGACATCAGCTTGAGGTTCTTCAGGGTTTAAAATACGAGGACGGACTAACTTCCTCCCAGTTTTACGAGGTTCAACATATGTCTTTGTTAAACTAACCCTCTCTCTTTCTTCTGCTGTTTTTGCTGAGAGGATGCTTCCTGGGGGCGCTTGAGATGGTATACTTGGAGCCAGTAAAGGAACCGTTTGACCTGCAGATGAATAATAATAATAACCAGTCACATAATCATCACTTGCCAAAATATATAATAATCATAACTCAAGACGGTAACCAGGTAAGTTCTAAGCTGCAAGGACACTTGTGCAAAGACAATCAACATTAGAAGAGTACATCATATGAAAAGAACTTTGGACGGATGTCCAAAAACTACAAATCTCATACTCATTCAATATAATTCTTTATTTTGGGCACAAAGACGACTTACTTTGGTTGAATGCTGTCCATAACTTGACCAACAAACTTTCATATTGATAACACAAAATATTCTTCCATTACACAAAAAAGTCCTATTTAACAAAAATAAAAAATCCAAAAAGGGAGTATACTTTTGGGTAGTTCTAGTTTAAAATTACAGAATATCAAGAAGTTTGCCATCATAATTTCATTACCATACCACAATACTAAACTAACAAATTATTTTTAGGGCATACATGGAACAAAACTATATCATTAATATTTGTAAATTTTGCAAATAAGACTCTTTTCATTAAATGAAGGAGAATTAACATTTTGAAGAAACCAAATCAGGTTTTATTAGTAAGACGAATAAGTGAAGTGTATTTATTAAAGACCAAAGGTTATAACCTAATGGTGCCTCTCCCTTTACCATGTGCAAGATCACATATTCGAGTCTATCCTATCCCTCAACAAGTCAAAATCAACAAGTGTCCCAGTAAGTTTTCCCTAGGTTCCCCCCCTAGGCCTCAAAAATTGAAATATAGCCTAGAATTGAATTGTAATAGTAAAGGTTCTCAAAAGGGTATTTATTATAGGAATTGACAAGAACTTAGTTGTATAATCACTATCACACAAATAAATAATACTCTTATTATTCCAAAATAAAATATCATTATTGACTTTTTAAAGTCGATTTAATAAATTTCAAAATCAAAATAGACATAGGTGGTTTATGATAAAACTGAGTAATTAAAATCTGAATGGTTAGTATATCTTAATACATTAGATCATCCGAATGAAATAACATCTGAACTTAAAAACTTGTTTGGTCACTAAAAAATATAAAGCAACTGGATAACTTTTAAATTTAAAAATATCTCAAATTGACTTTTCAAAAATCAATAATGATCTTAAAATTTGGAATGGAGGGAGTACAATATTTATAAAGGTTCCATAGATTTAAATTTTTCATTAAAAAGCAACTGTTAATGATTTAGATTTAGATCATCCTCTTACAGACTGTTCTAAAAATCTCCGTCTAGGCCCCCCTTGGCGCCCCGCCTAGGCGCTAGGCCCACCTTTGGAGTTTGCCTAGGCGCTAGGCCCCCCTAGCGACTCATTTAGGCCCAAGGTGGCAAAAAAAATCCTCCAAGAAATTAGGCGGAATCTAGACAGAGAGTTTTAATTATATTTTAATAACTATCCAAATCAGATCTTGATATATTTATTTTTTTTATTGATTTACCATATTCATAATACAGGTTGTAGCATATCAAATCAGAGCAAGAAGTGGACAATATCAAGTATAATTTTATTATAGTTGTGAACTTGTACCAACTTCAAATTATATAAATAATCATACATTTGTAATATTTAGTTTAATTCAATATAATTTTTAAATTTATATTTAGTTTCTTATGTTTTAATATTGAATTAAATTTTTAAAATTTTGAAATTTATTATTTAATAGCAATCTTGTTTATGAATAAAACTAATACGTTAAAAATATGTTTGAACTTTGAACAATTGCATGTTTGTGTTTGAATTTTGACGTTAGCAATATAGGTATGTGTTTGAACTTTAAGTAGAGGCCTTTATTAATTTTATTATACATTGTTTTGTTTTATATTATTGTTTTTTTGGAAAAATGTAAGATAAAATATTAAAATTGGCTTAAAATAAAAAATCTCGCCTAGGCCCCGCCCAAGCTCACCTCCCGCCTAGTGCCTTTTAGAACATTGCTTACAGATTAAGAGACGATAAGAGAAACAAAATTTTACCAAACAATTTTACCCTCTTACCGAATCAGATGTGGAACTATTAAAGAGATATTAAGAGATAAACAAATACCACCATAACTTCATTTAATTTAAGTCGATGTAATGATGAATATTATAAAAAGTAAAACTAATTATAAGATTTACTATTTCGTAATTGTTAATGAATCATATATATGAATAAATATTTTATTTGCTATGCATATCTTTACAAAACCTAAAAGATAATTATGATTAAATTTTTATGCGGAGTATTAGGGATGCATTCAACATATATATAATTATAGAAGCATCAGATATTGTTCATAGTTATCTAGAATTTGCAGAGCATATCGGTGTCATGTATCCAGGCCCATGCTTTGCAAGTGGTTATAAAGTAGTATTAACTTTGAGCGAGGAAAGGAACCTGAAGTAGCTCCTGAAAATGTAGTGTCCGCAGGTAAAGAAGGATCTGCAGGGGTAGGATGTTCAACCTCATTGACAATAGGATGTGCAACCCGCTCAAAATTATCTATTGCCAGTAGATAGGCAGCAGCCATATCATCTAAGAGGGTTCCCGGAAGGACTTGAATTGAAGTACCCTAGGATAACAAACAAATAGAGTGAAAACAAAATAAAACAAATTGTAACTTTCATAAAGAACAGAAACAGATAATGGATACATGATGAAAATTGAAGGGATCCAGTTGTACAGGCAATAGGCACACCACTTTTAAAGTTGCTTAGTCCCTCACATAAAATATAAAATGTAAGACCATATATAATAAAAACAGTTGTTGAGAATTAAAAAATTCCTAGAAAGGAATTGGATGATACTGTGACAAAAATATTATTGTTTCTGCTTTTGATCTCAAATGTTAAGGCAGGTAACAACTGCAGTTTGAAAACAAAAGCAATAGAGACTTCCTATTTTTGATCTTCACCTCGGTTTGACTGCTATTGGCATGCTTTAGCTTCTCAACTTCATCTGAGAGGATCTTTAGAGCGTGCTTATGCTTCTTCAGCTCATCTTCCAGCTTTGTTCTTTCCTGAAATTGTTACAAGAGCCAATAAATGCACCCATGTTTAGAGAAGAGAATATAACTAAGCCAGTTTTTTTAAAAAATATGGATTTGAAATATGCTATTGCATTGGTTGGAAATGTCCGTTTGCTTTCTACATTTTGCAAGTGAATGCAAATATTGGCAGATTCAGGGCCTCAATATAATTCTAATTGCTCAGACTATTGGTTAAACCTTAGGATGTAACGAAACAAAATTTTCATATCATAATCGGCTAAAAGTAGCAATATAGTAATTGCAAATAAAAAGGAGAAAAATTACTAAATAAAAATAACATCTACCTGAGTAATAGGCCCATATAAATCTGTAATTGTCTTCTGGTTTTTCAGACGCTGTGCTTTCTCCATCTTATTGTCATCCTTCTGCTTCCTTAACTCCTCTCTATGCCTCTCCAATGTTTTCTCCAGAATCTAAGCATTTATTTACCAAGTGAGAAGACAAAAGGAAAAAGGAAAATTACAGGGAAAAAGGAAGTATGATCATCAAGTGAACCTGGATCCTGGTATCTTTCTCCTTCTCCTTTTCCCTACTGGCCTGTTCACCTGCAGCATCAACTATGTTCCTCTTTCCTATTATTTAAAACTAGAGGATGAAACTGGCCAGTTGATAGGCATATAATGCAACAAAGTTATAGTCCTAGAAAAAAAATCACTACCTTGCTGCTTAGAGTCCTCTAACTGTTTGGAAAGAGCTTGATTCTCCTTGCTAAGTTCCTGCTTTTCCTTCAACAAGTTTTCGGACTTCTTCTGCAGGATGAGATAAAAAGGTACCAAAACAAGGACAAGAATCTTAGAATCGAAATAAGTATGAGTTTACTACATTAACCAAAACAATTTCAGTCATCACTAAAAATAGGAAATGTAATAAGTTGGCAACCTTTAACTGAGCTATAAACCTCCTTTGCTTATCAACATCTGATTTTAGTGATTCCTGCATGTCAGTCATAACAATGAGACATCAGATGCATGTAATGATATGATGACAAGAAATTGGTAGCTACTAGTCAGTAGCAAGGTGCCAGCACTGGAGTACCTCAAGTTTCAAAACATAATTTATTCTTGTCTCTCTCTCATCTAATTCCGTTCTGCTTCTTGCGAGGTCTTGCTCCAAGTGGGAGATTACTTCCTGCTTCTCAAAGAGAGATTTTTTAATTTCCTCTAACTGAGAATCCTTCTCCTTTGAATTAACCTAATGGAAAGAAGTGAGTAGGTAAAAATGATAAACAGGTACTAAACTACAAATAAACTAGAATAATGTGTATTGTATTATAGTTACTTCCACATTAATAAATATTTAATCCAGAATTGGGTAAAGAGATTATCTGTACAATAGTTTTGGTCTAGGACTTTGAAGTGAAGGAATTTTAGAATGGCAGGACTTATTAATCCAACCAAGTTACAAATACCTTGTCCAAACACACTCGATAATGCTAGTGCCAGAGCACTTATTTTATTATTACCAAATAAAGTAAAACCAACTATTTAAGCACATGTGATGCAGGATTTTAAGCTTGTGGTCCCCATCAACATATAAAATACAATAGCGAAGAGCTATATTCGTCTTGGAATTTAACAGGACTCCAGATTGTTTTAGGTTTTAACTCATGCTGATAAATAAATTTAAAACAATCTGAAACAAAACAATATGTCAAATTTGAGCTAAGCCGACAAGTATCACTAAAACATAAGCCATTTTGGTAGAGTACATTACCAAGTAATTCCTCCGTCCTAAGAAAATGAGCATCAGTTCCTTTGTACAAAAATATATCTTTGTATTTTTACAAAGAAACTGATCCTCTGATGGAGAGTTGAGTTACGGAGAGACAACAATATAACACAGGTGAAACACATGGTATGTGGATACAGATTTCAATGGCATTTTAAGGGTTACAGAAAATCTACTTCTGTGACAGAATTCCATTTCACAAGTGGTCAAGTTAAACAGCATCCACATTGAACTAGATTTGTAAGGCAGACTAAATAGCCATAAAAGTTAAAAACATTCATATCCACCATCTACAGCTTTCCATACACTTGAAAACGTACTTGGTACTTGCAAGAAAAAAGACATTCTCGCAGCGACAGTAAATAATAGTTTGAGGGATACATGCCTAATAAATTAATGGGTCCAAAGAAGCTCAGCAGTTGATAACCATAAAATCGTCAGAACTTTGCATGTTGTACTTTGTGCATACAAGTCGTAATCTTTTAAATTGTGACAACTATGTATGCACGAAGTACAAAACTGCTAACAACTTTTTTGTTAGGGACTGTTAAGCTCCTGTTTCCTCTAAAATGAATCTATTTTCGGGTTCCCTAAACCTAATGCTCCTGATACCAAGACATTTTAAAAGAAAAGACAGTTTAATACACGCAAGCAGCTAAAAATAAAATAGTTGGAAATGACGATAAAGAGTAATACGCAAGTACCAATTACAATGAAACAACAATATCAAGTATCATTAACCTTTTAAGTGAAATGGCAATTAAATTACCAATCATACATCTTTGGTAACGATATCAAAATAATGAATCAACAAAATATCAGATAATTAATGTTCCAACATAGTAATCAAAAATTTAATGAAAGAAGTGTTCTAAATGTGTGAAGGTGGTAGAGGGGCAAATCAGAAAACATAGTGACTGACAGGCCTCAACAGCTTAGTGCATGCACAAACCCTCAGAGAGAAATGTTCATTACCGGAGCTGTATAGGAACTCAGCAAGTGCTGTATAGGAACTCAGTAAGGGCTGTATAGGCATTCAGTAAGAGCTGTATATTACAAGCGTGACACTATTTATTTTAGTCATCATTCATGACCATCTGAACAATAGCTACCTTAGATTTAAATAAATCTTGATTAAATTTCTAAAGTACGACATGTGAATATGTGATGCAAACCATCAAGACACAGCATGAACTTGAAGTGAACAGGTGGAAAAGAATATGCACATCACCTGCATCTGCTGCACATCTTCTCTCATGCGATCATAATCTTCCACACTAATATTCTTGCACCTCTCAAGCAACTTCAACAAAAAATGTTGGTTGATGAATAAATAATTAAAAAGAGAAAACAGAATAAAAAAAAATTGAACTGGTGGTACCTCATCAACCCTCTTCTCCAAATGTTCTCTTTTTATCTGTTGCATTTCAATTTCCTTTTTCAAAGCTTCCACCTCGGTGTGACTCGCGGCAAGCAAAGTCTCCAAATTCTCAGTTTCATTCCTAGCTTTCTGAGCAGCTTCACGTAGTTTCTGAGGGTGTACAATAGTAAGTGAAAGAGATCATTTAACCTCATACAAACCTTAACCAAAACAGTTCATTACACAAAACAACTGGTAAAAGATATATATAGTTGAAACCGCCCACAAAAACCTGGCATTCATCGAAATTGAGCCTGTTTTCCTCTCTAAGTTGTATGTTGCTTTCACGAAGCAAATTCATCTCTCTAACCTGAGGACATTCCAACAAATAGCATGTACTTAGGAACGAAATCTAGAATGGAAAATCAAAGCTTCAGCAAACTAGTGCCACACAATATATTACATGTGAATATTACTCTTGAATCCAATTAACAACATAATAGAGAAAATATTGTACTTGAGCAATTTGAGTTATGAGCAACAATATTGACAAAATCTTTTGTTAAAACAAATGATGATTAGTGAGTTTAAAACTTTAAAGCTATATTTGTTTGCAAGGATTATAATCACCGATTATAATCCATGAGATTATAATCCCAAGAATATTAATCCTAGGATTATAATCCCGAGATTATAATTATAATCCCAAGACTATTAAGCCATTTTATAAAGTCTCTAGTCTAAATTTGAAAACAAACAAGACACTTGAGATTAATATTCTTATCCAAGTATAATTTTTACAAACAAACACAGCCTAAATGAATCTTAGTAAGATTCCACAAGAGATCAGTCAGTATGACTTCATTAACACATGCTAAAGTATTCATATTAAGTTCTCAAATGCCTTTACAGAACTTAATTATTAATTGTGACCATAAGTCAATCTTACATCCTGCCAAACCACTGTAGCAATTGTGCATGAGTAATATAAGCAAGCAAGAGAATACTGACGTTAGTAATTTAGCTTCGAAAGTTCTTCCTAATTAAAACCAATCCTATATACAAAAATGTTACCCCCCAAAAGCTCAAGCTGCATTAGAAGTCAAATACCATCCATCAATCTCTCAACGCCTCCACGTGTTACCCCAATACATCAGGATAAACAATTGTACAAACATATAGAACATTTCAAATTTTTACCAACTGAAAAGGTGGAAAAACACGTGTTGGAATTGAGATTAAAACAATACCCAACAACTACATTTAAGAATCACTAAAAACTGTGACCGTATAGCTGAAAAAAAATAATTTTGAGAATACAAGTTATTTTTTTTTTGGTTTTGAAGACATTTACAAAACATTGTGACCGTCTCTAAAGATTCTATAGAATCAAAAGTCAAGACAATAGTCAGAAAATAAACTCGTTTTGTGTACCAACCTAAGCTCTTCCTAACAAGAAGCTCTATAAACACCAAACCCTTTTTCCCATTGAGCCAGTAATATCACTTAAACAGGCTTGGAACCTAAACATAAATATCTCTTTGCAGACCATCTCTTTTGCCGAGTCGGCATAGAGTAAGAACCTCGCTCATCTGAGCAAGTTAAAAAAGATACGAATTGATACAGATGTAAATATAAATGAGGTCTCATGTTCTTTTATGCACATGTGCACTACTATATAACATGATAATCTGAAAAGATAAAAAGCTATGAATGATTCCTTAAGATATTGTTGCGCGATTCATCTTTACAAAAACGAATGAAAAGACATTCAAATTGATTAACCACATTTGTCTCGACCAGCTTACATACGCATGTTTTCCCACATGCAGCCTCAATATTATGAAATATGAGAATGTAACTTCCAAAAATAAAAGTAAACAACAGATATATCATTCAAAGGGAAAACTAGAACCTGAAGTTGCAGTGACTTGAACTCTTCGTCTGTATATAACAATGCTCTTGAATTTGCTCGCTCAGCACGAAGTGAAGCTTGGGTTGTCTCTGCTGTCTTTATAGCACTCTCAAGCTGTAAAATATACAACATTTCAACGTTTTATAATAATTTCACTTCAGCAACATGGCATCTTTACGGATCTTTCAAGCACATAAAATGGGCCACAATCAATCATAGTAGTAGTGGATAGTAGGTAAGAATTGAGAGGAATTAGGATATCCCGCAAGCTTGAAAATTCACATATTTCAAATTTTTATTTATTTCTCTATAAAAAAAATATTACTTAGATGGAGGAGTAAAATAGAAATAAAGTGTTATTCCACCCTCCAAACATTTGAAGAACATATATTATGGATATATTTTAGTAAGAGAATTGCAAATGTTGAATAATGATGCATATGCGTACTAAATAACTAGATGCTGAATGAAATAATTATATTTTATAAATTACAAGTCAAATTAGAGTAAATAAGATGTTTTAATCACAAACATGTGTGGATTATGGTACAAAAGAGAAGTCTAATAAATAATCAAGATATTCACTGCACTAGAGTCAAATGCAAGCACACCAAGTGTAAACAAACCACTAGAATATAAACAATTCCAATCTAAATAGCTGGTAGAAACTTTTTCCTTCAAAATTCATTAAATACTTAACAGAGCATGTACAGCTAATTACGAATATTGAAAGAATTTGCATATTACCAGGAGGAGCACAAGAAGAAAACAAAAAAATCTAATGAATGAATTAGTACAAAGAAAATTGCTAACATACTAGAACAGAACATCAAGTTCCATCTTTTAATGCATCTTGTTGTTGATCCAATCCCAAACTGAGGTATGTACTAAGTTATTGAAACCTTTAATTCCATAATTCACTATTTGTTAGCAAGCGAAAAAAATCATTCTACAATCTGACTAGGTGCATAGAAATTCATCTTAGAATGATGATTTGAATATATTTATACATATAAACGTGCGCGTGCACACACACGATATAAATATATATATATATATATATATATATGTGTGTGTGTGTGTGTGTGTGTGTGTGTGTGTGTGTGTGTGAAAATGTGTGTTAAGTGTATATAGCAATGCCTGAGTGCAACAAAACTACTTATAACTAGTCTCACACAAGATTTTGAAAGTTCAATTAAAATCAAGTGTGCGACAGAAATCAAGATTTGTTGGTGTAGAAGTATATACAGCAATGGGTAAGTGCAAGAACAATTCCCCAATAATACCCACACAAAGGCAAAGAAAACCAAGGGGATTATAAAAGAGAAAATAAGATGCACAAATCAATAGAACATGGCCCAACTATTAGAGAGAGGAGGAAATGAAATTTTGAAGAAAGCTGCACAAACCAAACCACTTAGCTTTAGTGTTAATTGCCTATAAAATTATTTTGTCCATAAATTTTAAATTATTGTGAACAAAGAGGGGAGAATATAACTTGCAAAAGAGTAATCCATAAACAGGTAGGAAATTTTCTAAGAGTGAAAAAGTAACAAATAGGACAGCGGAAAAACGATCGTATATATAATTAAAGTTGCCTAACATACAAGTGAAAAATTAAGGTACCTGTGCTTGCAACCGAAGCTTTTCTTGTTTTAACAAAGAAATCTCTGTTTCAGCCTAAGTACGAAAATAAGAACATTAGAAGCACTTCAAAATTAGGGGAAACTCCAAGGATAGGGTGAACTATTCTCACAATTTCCTTTGAACGGCGGAGATAGTTCACCACATTTTGCAACCCAGCATCATCGGGTGAATCTTGGCCAATGTTTCCAGAGGCTTTTCCAGCCAAACCATGATCCCTCTCAGCCAACTTAATGTGCAATGCCTCGAGTCGACTATGAAGTATCTTATTCTGAAGAACAAATGAATCTTTATTAAGACTATAACATAATGACTAAAGCAAATTAATTAATAAATTAATCGCATACCTCAAAAAAATAAAATAAAAATGTAGAAACTAATTAAACAAGTAAACTACCTGCCTATAAAATAAAAGCATAGCCCATCAAGCAAATTGAGCAATAATTGTTCATTTTTTGAGCATTTTGATAATTAAGAAATACCTGTTCGTTAATTTCACTATACTTCTTCTCTGCATCATTCTTTGATTTTTCTAGCATCGACTTCTCTGTTTCCCACTTGGCCTTTAGTTCATTCTGTAGATGTATGAACAAGATATATCAGATAATAAAACAAAAGAAAGTAACCACATACATGTACTGAACCATGCTATGTCTGTTTCAAGAAAACTGGAACACGATTTACCATTTAATACAATGCAAACACTCAACAGCCACGAACAAAAACTTTCAGGACACTCAAAGTATACTCCTCAAGTGGCCCAGAAGAACCAGTGCACATACAGGTTAGTTACCCTTGAATAACCATGTAGAAAGTGAAGTTAAGTGTTATCAAACAACAAAAAACTGAAGCCAGGTTTCGTTCATGTCTCCTTTTCACTTAAAGAGTAAGGAAACCTAAAGAGTAAGGACTGAAACGCCTAAATGGAATCAACAATTCAATATCACAATTCACAACAAAAAGCTAATTTGAGGGAAGCTAAACAATGCCACATCACCATTCATATATATAGCCAGGTCAAAAGGTTTAACTGCCTCTAGGCAACCAACCAGGTTGGTAATTTAATTAGCTTAATAGAGATAAATGAAGATTGAACATAGTGAAGATTCACGACATTGCAAATATAATTTCCAGATTAGTTTATTTAGTATCTACTTGGGGTCTGTTTGGTAACTGTTTCTGCTTCCAAATTTTTGTTTGTGTTTGAGAAAAGTGCAACCAAAATCCACTTTGTCAACAAAAAAGTTGTCTTCAATTTTGGCAACGCAAGAAGGTATTACAACTATAACAAGGTCCAAGCATCGAATTTTGTTAACAACAAAATTCAAACTCTACCTCATAAAATAATATAAAACTAACATTTAAATATAATTATCAAACAACGTTGTATGATTTTTGTTTTCACTAGTGAAAGCAAGTAAAATCAGAAACGTATGAAAACTAAAATAAGAAACAAAAACATGAAAGCAAAAACAGAATGAACCCTTAGTCAATTAGTTTAACTTCTTTCCTTAAACAGAAGAGGGAGGGGAGAAAGAAAAGAAAATAGAATAACAAAAACCTGCTTAGAGTGCCAGCCCTACCAGGCTGCCTAGGCCCACCGAGACATTTGGGCCGTGGGCGCCTAGGGCGCTTTTAGAAAACTGATGGTCTATGAAGTCCGGGAGACCAGTATGTGCAGAACATGAGCCAGTTACTAGATGTGTGGGCGGTTCTGAGAATTAAGCTTTTAGAGTAACTACTCTCCAATATTATCCAATTCTCTAGGTGGGAATTGATATTTCCACAGGTAAAAATGTTAGTTCCACAATGTTCCTCCTCACATTAATAGTAAGGGGCATGTGAGAAAGGATCATGTGGAACTAACATTTTTACTTACAGAAATATCAATTCTCTAGGTTAATTTTCACATAATTAAAACAACTCGTTGCCTTCAAAGTTTGTGAAACGGTAAATGTAACGCCCCAGTCCCACATCGAAAGATAGGGGAAAAATTTGTCTGCATATAAGGAAATAAGTTACTACCAATAATACCTTCATGTCATGACCTTTTGGGAGCTTGTGGTGGGCTAAGATGACCCAAGAAGATACTATTAGGCTAGTAGTTTGAGGCCTTATTTTGATGGATTTGATTTGATTCGGACTTGGGATTTGACCCAAGATTTGTTCCGGACTCGGGATTTGACCCGGGTTGTTTCTTATGGAATCAGAGCCGACTCTCGAAAACTCGGGTCGGGTCATCCGATCGAGTTGCCAGAGGTGGGGACACGAAGGCTGGTGGTATTATCCCACAATGGAGAGATGGAGGTCCGGAGGTGGGGACACGAAGTCAGCCGGTATTATCCCACAATGGCTAGAGAGACAAAGATCTTTAGGCTGTGTGTGTGATGTGTGTGATCGGATTCTGACAAGGACGTCAGAAATTTAAGTGGGGGAGTTTGTAACGCCCCAGTCCCACATCGAAAGATGGGGGAAAATTTGTCTGCATGTAAGGAAATAAGTTACTACCAATAGTACCTTCAAGTCATGACCTTTTGGGAGCTTGTGATGGGCTAAGATGACCAAAGAAGATACTATTGGGCTAGTAGTTTGAGGCCTTATTTTGATGGATTTGATTTGATTCGGACTTGGGATTTGACCCGAGATTTGTTCCGGACTCGGGATTTGACCCGGGTTGTTTTAGTAAATCAAGGATTTTTGTGACATGCTAAAATATTCAGACCACACAGTTCTACAAATTAAGAGGATGCAAGTCTTTCATACATATTCCAGTAAGAAAGTGGTGTCTGACACTCATCCTGATACAGAGTGAGGCAATAACCGCTTGCAAAGCAACAATTTGAAAAAGAAAATAAATAAATAAACTGAAATTTCTTAAATATGAAAGTTACATTTTCTACTTCAAGTGAGTTGGTCACATTGTGAAGGTGTGATGCTTCTTCCTGCAGTGATGCCAGAGCTTGTGATGTTTTCGTTAACTCTTGAATCGTCTCTGACTGTAGTATAACCTAAACAAAACAAAGAGACTACATGACTAACAATCACAAAAAAGAAAAAATTTGAAACATAATTCACATAGAATTATGGTCACACTTTATGTGATGCATACCCTCTCTAACAATTGATGAATATGGTTGAAAAAGGAAAAGTAAATATGTGTTTCTCTATCTTTCTCAAATCCAAAAAAGCAAGCAAAAATTTAAGGAATGCACAAATCAAGATTACATACTATGATTTATTTGTATTTAAATCACATTAAACATATTTTAATAGTCAAGGCCTGCGTTAAGTAACTCAAATTCATCAATTGAGAGTTCAACACCAACGACGACATCTATTGGTCAGAAATGGTAATTAATAATTTTCACCAAGAAATTTTTCAATGAGATGCGAAAATCATTACTAAGTTCACAAAGTATTCTTGTTTTTCATTTGTTCTATGGAAGCATATAAGACACTTCCAAAGTTCAGAGCACAGTCAGCAGTATATTTTCAATGGCCTGCAACCAAACACAAAAAAATTGATGACTCATACCATGGCATCATATTTCTAGCCTTAATAATACAAGCACACTAAGATTCATTAGTCACTATAGTACTCTTCAAACATCCCAGATAAATGGAACATTATTAGCCACAAACTTTTTTAGAGTTGTGGACAACCTTACGTGTGCTTGACCGTACTTTAACAAAGATGAATACCAATGCCAACAATAGTAAGAAATTGTTAGCCATGTCTAGATACCAATATGTACTCATGTTCCAGTCTGGATTCTAGATTAAAGCTTGTGATCTCCGAAAGAACTGAGAATAGTCACCCAATAAAACATGTATAATAGAACAGATGAGCACTTAAAAAATACACAGTGGGTAATCAGATAACTACAATACAGAACATCTGGAAAATATATGACTAGGCCAAAGAATATTCCTATATATGTATATAAATAGACACACAAGGAAATATATACTTCTATTTACATCGAAGGAATGTATTTCAATTACTTGGACACGACTTATATCCCTTAACACATTCCTAAGAGAACAATGGCTAAAAATTAAAATAACCTGTCTTTCATAATTGGTTTGAGCAGTACGCCATTTTTGCTGCTCCTTCTCCAAATTATCTTTCACAGCCGATAATTGTGTTTCCAATATTGCAATCTGAGACCTATATGTGGCATAAAAATGTGACAAACAAAAGAATAAACTAAAGCCGAAAAAGTGAAAATATGTTAAAACTTACATTTTTAATGAACTTTCTTCCTTCAACCTGACAATTTCTGACAAAGAAGAAGAAAGAGCTTCTTTTTGCCCTGCAGCTACAGATGCTGCTTCTTTCCTCTTGAAACTACATTCGGCCTCAAGTTCATTAATCCGCTCTCTAAGTGATAAGACTTCAGATTCAAGGGATTTCTTTACTTTAGCCGCCTAACATACATTTTCATTGAGCAAAACTCAAACAAGACAGGTGAAATCACTATTTTCCATAAAAAGAAATATAAATACAAAGTACCTCAACTTTGAAGTTCTCATGAGCAACTTCCATATGTTTCAGTGCAGATTCATTCACCTGTGCGATGCCCTTATACTGCCAAATATAATGGCTTTCAGCACTTAAATTCAGATCTCATTTATATAAAGGAATTGCAATGCACGATAAACACCTGTAGCATGTGATCTTTGTTAACTTGTACTTCCTCTCTCAATTTGTCGATCTCTTCTTTTGCAGTACGCAAGTTGGCAACAACCTAAAGTATCAGCCAAGTGACAAGAATTTGTTATAAGAAACTGACAAACTGAAAACTTGTATACACAAATACAATTAAAACAGGTTTTTTAGTAAATAGTTGTTATTTAAACAAGTTCAAATGAGTCGAGAATAATATACTCGAGTATAATCTCAAAACAACAATTACTTTTGTTTCTAAATTTGAACTTTTTCATTTATGGAGTGGGGTGGGGTGGGGTGGGGGTGGGGGTGGGGGTATCTTCCAGTGTTGAATTTATATGAAATCAATGAGGTTTTTGATATTCCTATATGTTTATTTAATTAATGACTACATGATGTTCAATGGTAGCCTATTGGATCCCATAAATCTTGAATATGATGATAAGAGATGAAATATTCTTATAGTTACTGGTGTAGTGAGACAGGTAAAATGTCATCAAGGATTTATTCACTTCTTAATAGAATATGAATAACTGACGTTTTGGTATAATTTTTAGCGGATCTATAGACATAGATAAACTTAAAATTCATATCTTTCTATCCCAATTTAACTGAAATAAAAATAATGTTTATTTTATTCATACATAATTTTACATATGAAAAATGCACATCCAACATTATACATATCCCCAGAGTAAAGAAAAAGCTGTTTTGGTGTGTCTCTGTAGCTATCCTTGTTATATCTATGCTTCATTAATTCAATATTGAAATTCAGGAGAGCATACAAGTAAAATTTTACAATTTAAATTGAAGCCTAATTAAATGATGCACAAAATATCAAATTTTAATATCTCGATTTTCGCTTAATAAATAAATAAAACATCTCGCTGTTTATGTCTGCGTAATATCTGAAACATCTGCATCCATTTCTCAACTTCTGGCATACCAAATTGCCGACTTCTGATAAAATCCATGTGACATTACAATTAGCAACTAAAACACCAAGTAAATATACAAACCTCATCAGTTGAAGCTTCAAATTCACCATCTTTTGAAGAAGAGGCCTGCATCAAAGGAGCAAGTGCAAAGGAAATTATCAATTTTGTGCTTCTTTTACTCTTTTCCCTCTTAATAGTTATTAGGGGAGGGTGTAACCCAGTTCCACATTGAATTAGTATGTGTATAAACTACCAATAGTAACAACAAGTATGACCTTTTGGGTGGACATGTAGTGGGCCAAGATGACTCAAGGTGATGTTCTTAGGACAGTGGATTGAGCTTTAATTTGATTTCGACTCGAATTTAGGACCGAGTCGTTACAATGTTATCAGAGCCAACTCCAAAAGCTAAGATCGAGTCATTCGATTGAGTTACAAAAAGTGGAGAAATGAAAGCTCCTGGTACTATCCCATAAAGGCTAAAGGTGTCGTATCTAAGTAGTCCGCTGGTATTACCACATTATCGCTACAGGTTTTTGGGTCATATATAATTAGAGTGTGCTTGATTAGGAAGCCAGAGATTTAAGGGGAGAAATTATAATACCAAGTCTCACATTGGATTGCTGTGTATAAGATTTAACTCTACTACCAACAGTATCAACAGTCAATACCTTTTGGACGGGTATGTGGTGGGTCAAATGACTCGAGTTGATACTATTGGGACAGTGGACAAAGCTTTAATTTGATTTGGACTCGGATTTAGACCCGGATCATTATAGTGGGGAAGAGAAAAACTAGATATATGATACACAACCAAATAACACTACAAACATGAAAGCAGCATCAATACATTACATAGGTATTCCTCAAAGCGCTACCATAAAGAACTACCGCCGGAAACAAGAAAAATAATCCTATCCGTTAACAACTTAAAAGATTAGGAACACTCTCCAAACAATCTAGCTCTCATTCCAAATTAGCATAAACTTGAAAGGAGGGGGAGGGGGAAGAAACGTGTATCCAAAACAAGAGTTGATCAAGAAACCGTCTCCTTAAATTTAATATAGTTTGACATATTTGTACAATATGGACCAACCACATGCCCCTTCTAAATGTCATCGCCCATACTATCTGAATCTGAGCCTTGCAAATTAAGAGGTTCAAGAGAAGCAGACCATTCCCATCAATATCCAATTAAAAACAATATTAAGCATCAAATATAATATTAAGCATAATCATTGTTGTCAAATCGTGAATAATAGTGTATTTGAAAACACCCAAACATATAACGTGCAGCACATTGTAAATAATATAGTAAAATATACAAAAGAATGAAAATGTAATAATACATATCGTACAATTTTGACATTGAGCACAAACTTTATTAGACAATAAAACATACAAACTTTTTTGGACAATAAAACATATTAACTTGCTTATAATGTATAAGTAGTCAAATAAATATTGTTTATAACCTAGAAATAAACTTTAAATAGTTAACTAGTAGTCAGAATACTCTAAATTAGAGTATTAATTAAATATTGAATGTTATTTACATAATATATTTAGAGTAAAAAGAGAGAAAATTCACCTTCACCTTGAACTATAAAAAACACAGAGAGCCCCAAATACCAATCATAGGAGAGGAAAAAAAAAGTTGATTCTAAAGTTGCGTATTTATATTTCGTAGTGCGACATTATGTTGAAGAAAATTAAAAAAATGTTCTTAAAAAACGTTGGAAGGTTGGTCAAGTTGTATAGAATGTGTGAACACAGAAAAACTTCGTCCGTTCAAATGTTAAAAGGCTTTAAAGTCTTGTTTTAATCCTTTTGGATCAACATAAAAAACTTACTCGAGTCTACTGCAAACATAAAAATATATTGCAAATAGTATCGTAAGATGCATACAATACATGGCATATGATGCCACTTTTAATACATGTGATACCGTATTGAGCTTCCTCAGTATTGTATCATATGTAAAGTAACGTATTGTGTATCATACAATTTTGACAACTATGAGCATAAGAATTGTGACCCGTTTCAATGCCCATACTTGGGGCCAAAATTACCTATCAATAAATAAATAATTGTGGCCCAACTCAAAGTTCTGAAAAAAAAGGAATTAGTTATAGAAATGTAGAATTATACTTATCAAAAAACTAAAGTAATGCTATTCAATGATATTATTAAATTCTCAAAATAGAAAAACCAAGAGCACTTTTGTTCAACATTAGACACATGTAATTATCAAACTGTTTGTTTTGTGAGCCAAAATAAAAAAACTTAATACTGCTTAATCAATAAGCTATAATTTTGGATATTATTCATTAAGAGGTGCTCTTTAGTCAATATTGATATTTATATAATTCCAAAAGTTACGAGTCATCAGTTATTCACGTTAAAACTATGATTCAACTCTTTTGCTTCTTATTTCATATTTTTCAGTACAATAACTTCCAGCTATTTCATAATTCATCGAGTATCCAGATGTCACTCTCTTGATTCAGACATGCATTCAGCATTTAAACATTATTTTTTTGGTCAAAACAAACAGCACCTAAGTTTCATCCAAAAGCAACAAATCCTACAAAATGATCAAACAATTTGCAGATACAGTGTAGTAGACACATTACAAACTACAATAAATGCTTCAAAAAAATTCTACCCATTGCTTGCAATATTTAAAATTAAAATCAGTTACGAAGTACCTTAATTTCTGAAGAATTGATCTTCTTCTCCAAATCAGAACATCTGGCCTGGATTCAACAATTAAAAGAAAATTTTAACAAAAATGTATTTACAAGGACTTGTAAGGGATGGACATCAGTAATAACAGAAGATAATAAAAGACTTGGTGAGGGGCAATTTATGTCAAGGTAGAGACCTCAGCAACAGCAGCCCTTGCCTCAGCTGCAGCTACTGCATGCAACGTATTCGCTAATTCTTTTCCCATCTCTTCAACTTGTCTCATGGAATTATTCATAGAACCTTCTCGCTCAAGTCTCAAGGTTCGAGCATTATCACGCTCTTCTTGAAGATCTTTCTTAGCCTCAGCCCATTCTTTCTGCATGCATGTTAGATCTCAATACTTACCAAATTAATTATAAAATAAGCAAGTAGTATAGATGATAATGACCAGGAGCACAAAATATTATAAAAATCTTTACAGAGAAAAGAGAATGCATTAGTATGATTTATAACAAACTACTGATTTGAAAACAACACCTCAATTTGTCTGGTATACTCCTCTTGCTTTCTCCTCTCGATGCCTCTAGCTTCCTAGGGATCCAAGGATAAAATATTTAAAAGATGGACATGATAGAGTACTAGAGTTTAAAGGGAAAACCATATCTACAAAAATGGGGTACCTCACGAACTTCTTCAGTACTTTGAATAGTTTCCAAAGTAGCCTGCATTATAACAGCACAAGAATAAGTTGGACTAAAAGCTCCCATGTTATCACACCCACTACGCTAATTTGATAGGGGGTAAAAAAAACCTGCAATCGATGGACCCTCTCTGACAAACTACGAACTTCGTCACAAGCTCTCCTTTCGGAATTTATTAACATTTCTTTTTCATGCTTTAGAACCGAGACCTGTCAAGTAATATAATTTTATTAAGAGTGTGATCATGAAAAATCAACAACACAATGTACAGTATAAAACTCACCTCCATGGACAACTTTCGTGAAAGCTCCTCAGCAACCTGCAAGGATTCTGAACTTTCACGCACTTTCCGTTGGTAGTCAATTATCAACTGTGAGAACTCGACATTTCTTGTAATGAGACTATTGGTTTCACCTCTCTGATACAAATAGAATATACCATATACGATAAGACAGATAAGTAACATGATATGATTTACAAACAGACAAGGATTTGAAAAAACATGAAAGAGCGAAATGAAAAACATAAACTTAAGAATATGTTTACCTGATGTTCAAACTCTTTCATAGATCCACTAAGTTTTTCTTGTACAAAATTAGCTTCTAAAGACAACTTGTCGCGCTCCAGTCTTAATGTTACAATCTCGCTCCTAACCACAAAACAACAAAAATGTATAATACAATTGCAGATAAAGACAAAAGCAAACTTTAATGATCCAACTAATGACACACGTGATGATTGTGAACCTCATCAAATAATAACTTGCCTCAAAAGCTCAAGCACTTATGGAACACATCAAAGAAGTAATCAAGCTCTCACACAATATCCCTCTTACAGAAGACAAACAAACAGATCATGTAGAGGAGCAAATGAAAACAGGAAAAAAGGTGGTTTATCCATCTGACTAATAAGGTAAATATGCTTCCCAAGAAGTTGATATTTGCATATACAATGCTAGATTTTCAATACCCTCTGACATTAATATTATATGCTATTAAACCCAGTATGAACTTCATACATTATATGAAGCACGACGCTGACACGAGCTCTTCGTACATTAAATTACAAAAGAATTGGTGATCATATGCTTCAACATCATGATGATTCCATTTAATA
This sequence comes from Panax notoginseng, assembly GCA_016801055.1. Taxonomy (NCBI): domain Eukaryota; kingdom Viridiplantae; phylum Streptophyta; class Magnoliopsida; order Apiales; family Araliaceae; genus Panax; species Panax notoginseng. The sequence continues at coordinate 135,841,770 of CM029012.1, read as the reverse complement.
GTATTATCTTCTTCTTAGATACTTACTACTTAATAAAAGAAATAATAATAATAATAATTACTACAAGAAGACATTAAAGGAAGAATCAATAGAAGAGAGTGGGGAGGGAGCGTGTGTGTAAGGAGGGAGGGAGAGAAAAGCTGGAGAAAGATACAGCATCATATATACCTTGACTTTGCGAGTTCTTCTTCAAGACAACTCACACGTGTAGAAACTTGTTCATGGGCCTTTTTAGCAGCTTCCTGTATTGTAATATAAATGAGAAAATTAGAAGCAAAGACTGCAAACAGCTAACCTACCGCAATCTCTACTCAATTCAATTTTACCTGTGAGCCTTCGAGTAGAAGCATGACGTCCTTCCTTCCATTTTCTAAAACAGTAAGAAAAAAATTAATGGCAGTACAAAACAAAGGAACTGCAAAAGGAGAGCAAACAAACAGGTCACTGAAACAGCCTGTCTTATCTTGAGTGCAAAACCCTATATTGTTTATCGACCCACTGAAACAGCATGTCTTATGCCTGACGAAGGCAGGAAGTATTGAGATTCCAGGATAAGATGAAGATTAGTGGCATAGTACTTAGCTAAGAATTAGGCAATTAAAATGGCATTTGGTGGAGTTTTATCATATTTTTGTTGATTTAGTGGTAGTCATAATTGTCACGGCATCATGGCGAAATGCGGCAGTGGTTGACCGCCAGGACTCCTAGACGATAAGGCGTCCGCCATGACATCCGTATGGCGACAAGTCGTTAACAATGTACAATTTATACATTATTATTTTACTTCAAAAATATATTGAACAATAAAATTTTATATACATTAATACTTAAATCATAGTAACTAACACTATGAAATACAATTATAAATACAATTATATGAGTACTTCACAATCAAAATTCAAAAATAAAACATTTGACATTAAAAACTAGTAGAACAAGTTAATAAACACCACATAGAAAATAAATAATGATGACTTGCTCATCACCCATTACAAGTATAATAAGTAATAAAATTACATGACATAACAAATTTATGGGTTATGATGAGTCATGGGTAAAAAATGACTTAATCACTTAACTCAGGCTCGCAACTCGACGTCCAAAGCATCGCCTTACCCTTCTCTAGTGTCAGGTTGCCATGACAACTATAGCTGTAGCACTTTATTCGTTCACACTTGACTTTGTTATGGTTTCAAAAGTCATGTGAATTCTTAATTGCTTATTATACCCAATTAATAGATATACATGCATACTTCTATTGCATAGAAGCTGAAATTAGTCTTTCATGTTGAGTCGGTGAATTTATAACTTTAAGGGGAGGTCTCAAATGTGCCAAAAATACATATGTTGCCATTATATTGGTTGATTAATATCATAGTGACTCCTAAGAAATCATTACATACCAATAAAATGATGTGTATTTGGAACACACTTGAGACGACTAATGTTAACAGTTACCCTTACACACATATATAATATATGCAAGTGTTATTCCTAAAGGGAAGGTAACGATCAATTGCAGGCTTTGTACATGTTGTGTGGTTCTTTTGGAACTTTGTGTTTAATGAAGCTAATGGAGCTAATGGAAACTATATACATATGTCATGTTTTGATGTATGAATCTCATGGTTTGAGAGTGGGTGAGATGTATCCTTAAGTCTAAACTTGTAATGTTTCTGTTTATGGTAAGTGGGGCTCAAGTATAGGGATTTGAACCAGCGACTTGAGATTATTCCTCGGTCTCTTCCATTTCTCCCATTCCATGGTATTGTCTCGAACTTGTAATCTTATAAATATTTTTTGTGTACATGTTATAGAAATCAATTGCTTTTAGGCAAAACTAATGATTTCACCACTGTAGTTGGCATCTTTTATTTATTACCCCATTAATCTATAAAAAATTGAAATTAGACTATTCTATTAAAATAAGTTAACTTCTGTCAAATATTTTCCTACCTGGCATGAAAAAGAAAAGAAAAAATAATGACGTGGCGAATTTAACTGGGCAAAAATAAAAACAGACTTAATCTTATCTTTTCTCTTTGGTTTTTCTCCTCCTCCCATTATTTTCACCATTGTCACCTACCCGCTATGGAGACCATCACCTCCGATCGAGTTCCGAATGCTATCATCATCAACGACTGAGTTTCGGCTACCATCATCACCAACGACCATCACCAAAAAATTCATATAACTTTACTTTTCTAACCAAATCCATAGTCGGATTTTGTAATTTTAAAGTAAATCAAACTTAATTCACGGTGAGATTGTGAGGAAAGATAAGGAGTCTTTTCATATAAGATGAAATCAAGATCAAATTCCAAGTTAGGGTTTCTCTACGATTATGATTGATACATCTTGGCTCCATCAAATTCAAAGGTAATTTCATGAAAAAAAATTGGGTGTTTTTTAAGGGTTTTATCTCACTTACAGTTGCAAATTGTTTTTTTCTTTTAATTATTTGCCTTTCTACACCCAAATTTCCTCTTTTTTTTAATCTCCTTCAACTGATCTAGTCATTGGTTAATTAAAAGAAAACCCGTTTGGATTCTTCTTCTTCTTCCTCTGGTTTTTAACTATTCTCTCTCTTCCTTTCATTATTTTTCAGTCGGTTAAAACGAGTGCCCTGCAAAACCTCAACACCAGTCAAGGCTGCAGGTCAAATCATTCATTGGCCAGAAAGCAGAAGAAATGCATGTGTACAAATCCTTGCCTCTAGGTCGAGATTGAAGACGTAATCACTACTGGCAGATTGTTGCATCTGCTTCTAGACATGATCTTAGTTCTGGAACAATCTTTGTTAAATTACGTGATGGTTATTGGAGGCTTATTGATTCCGCAGAGGTACTAAATTAATTTAGAAAACTTTTTTTTGGGCTCTCTACACCTCGTGGTTCTTTACACTTTTTTATCGGACGTATATGCTTGTTGTTTAGATATAAATTATTGATAAAAAAAATTAATTTTGTAAAAGTGATTGATTAATTTAACTAATTAATTTGTTGGGTTAATTGGTAGGGAAAAGTTGCAGACAGGAGGGCATTCAAAAAGAAGGAAGAAGATTTGGTATTGAGATATGCAAGGAGGTTACTCTTTGGTTTTCTTATAAAATGGGAACTTGTTTTTTGTTTAACGTGATGAAGAAAGTTAATTCTCTTGCATTTAGTTTAACTGTCTTTTGGATCCAACCCTACTCGACTCTATTTCAGCCGCTCTCCACTGCGTTAGATTAGAAACTACCACCACATCCTCCTCCGCCGTTCTTAGCACCACTGCACAAAGCAAATTCATCTCCTTCTCCATTTAGGCAAGCAAGTCATCATCAGCAAGAAGGGGCAGGTTGACGACATTTAGTGAAGGGGTAGGCCCTCCAAAATACCCACAAATGAGGTCCCGTGCTTGGGAGGACGACCCTGGTTGGTTTTAAATCACGTAGGATAGTCCATGACTCCATGTCATCTTCCTTTTCTTTTATTTTTCTTTTTTTAAAATGTCACGTAGGAAAATACTTGAGCCAATTTGACGGAAGTTAACTTATTCTAACAGAATGGTCTAATTTCAATTTTTTAATTAGTACAATGGGCAAATTTCAATTTTTTATAGTTTAATGGGATAATAAAAAAAAGTGCCAACTACAGTGACGAAATCATTAGTTTTGCCATTACTTTTAGTAAATATATGGTGCTTCTTTTGAGGGTACTTTCAGTATGGATTAAACGTTATTAAAAATGAGTTCACAACATAAATTCGTTTTTCACCTTTCCCATAATCCCCTAGTCACACATTTCCAAAGTTAAGGGTGTGACATAATTTTTTTAAAAATACAAATACATACAATAGATATATCCTTTTGATAGTATATCCTCTGTGCCACAATTAGTCACTTTTGAGTTTTACTTCAGTGCCTTGGTGAGAGTCGCTCTTTTCTTTTTGATGAATATGCAAGTCACTCTTTTAAAAGACAAAGACGTACATGATATAGTTTACAAAATGTTCCATTAAGAATTAAAGCTTTAATGATAACAAGACAAAGAGGTACATGATATAGTTTACAAAATGTTCCATTAAGAATTAAAGCTTTACTGATAACAAGAGATTGAGCGCGTGATGTGAAAGATAAAAAATATTTGATAGGGATCACTTTAGTACAAGTATATTATTGTCTATATAATATTTTGAGGGTATTGGTGGAAATTGCTTCTTACACTTGGAAATTGGTAAAACATAAATTGACTTCCTTGAGTATGCGCAAAAACCAAAAGGTGACATTAAATATGCAATATTAACACATTATCATGGCCATTACTCTCACTCCACCACACTGACCCTTTAGATAAAATCTTCCTTAGTCTAACAAATCTCATGGAAAGTTGTTCAATACTTCAATCTTCAAACAAGTGTGGCTGCTTTACATATTAAGTGTCCCAGAGTATCGCAAGTGAAATGTCAATTTTTAACTGGCATATATAGCCTCCATCAAATAGCCATGCTCACTTGATTCTTACAAAAGGAGAGTGATACATAGACTGTCTCTATTACAATATTTTTTTTAATGGTTATCCGGTTAAATAACTAATCAAGAAAAAATTCTTACGCAAGAAGGCTAATTCCATCTTTCTTGCTACCAAATAAGATTTCAATATGCATAAAACCAGAATTCACTTATAATAATATGCCCAAACAAGACATGCATATGTTTTTCTTCACTACATTTCTTCACTTAACTTACGAAACATACATGTACTCATACTAGGGCACACAAAACATTGATGATGAATTTATGATGCAAATGCTTATCCAGGAAGTAGAAAAATGTGAACACCCCAATTCATCCAAGTAACAAATCAATTTTTGCATCAAAACATGGTAAATAAAAGCTTAAAACCTTCAATTAAAAACAATAACGAATAACAGTTGCAAGGCAGATGCACAACGAGAACCTGGAACTGCTTCTGGCGAGAGAGGAATAGAAGAATGAAGCTTATGTTCTTCCTCGTATAACCTTTTGTACATTGCCACCTGTCCAGAGAGCAGAAATAATTGAATAATTAAATTTAAAAAAATTGCATTTTCCCCTACATCTGGCCTTGAAAAAAATCAACCCAACCATAAGCTAAGGCACCATGCCTAAGTTTAAACCCTTGAAGTAAGCTCACCGAGGTATGAAGTGACTCTATCATGCGCCCTTGCTCTTCTGCTCTAGCTAATACTGCATCAACTTTAGAGGCAGCTTCATCAGAACGTTTTTGAAGCTCCATCTCAAAGTTCTCCTGACAATCCAAAATACTCCCACAAGTTTAATATTGAAAATTCTTTTAGACCGATATACCCATGGATGTGGTCTACAATTGACAAATCATTATACGAAGAAGACTTGGTGAAACCTTCAATTCCACTTCTTTGTTCTCAATCTGGTCAGAAAGTTTGCGAACAAGGCTTCGCAGCTGTGCACTCTGCTCAACTAATCCATTTATATCCTTAAAGGTCAACTGTAAATTTTTATCCACAATGGTACATCAAAAATCTATCACCAGTCTTCCACTGAAAACGCCTGATCCTAATAAAGAAAAGAAGAGAAGACCATAAAATATACCAGCCGTTCAGAAATAATTTTTTGAGCATTGAACTCGGCAGTAAACTGATTAGCAGGAGATGTCAGGACATCGCCATCATAATCATGGCTAGCAGATCCGCATCGAAGCTGTATATCACGACATTCCTTTAGGAGAACCGTTACCTGATCATACACCATCGTAAAAATTAAAGAAAACTCGGATACAATACAATGCTATAATCATGAGGGCTCAACCCATCTCATATCAATCCAAACTAGACACTATTCCAGATGATAATTAGGTGATAATACATTGCATTATAAGAAGGGATATGGGTTAGAAGAATGGGTTCACCATATGGGGATTCGGCAGTTCCACAATTTTAAAACAAGGGAATTCGGAGATTTGGCACATATAAACATATAAAAATACACCCTCCGTCCCATAAAAGATGTTATATGTACACTTGTCACACAATTTGAGAAAAACAGAAGTAGAAGAGAGAATAAGTTCTCATTTTTCCCACAATAGACCACACGTAAATACATTAAAGACCATATATTTTTTCTAAAAGTAGTGGACCTATTTAAGTACTTTTGAGGGTAAAATAGACTTTATATAACAGCATTTGAATTGTTCACTTTAGACATCTTTTAGGGGACAATTATTTTCGTACTTCAGTCGTCTTTTGGAGGGAGTAGATTTTTTAAACACAATTATCTACATACACTAAAATTTCAATACTAACCAATATAAATTTTCTTTACTAATACAATGTAAGAATTTAGGAATATATAATAATTAATTCTTACGCAAATTTCGTTGATAGTATTAGTATAAAAAATATTATATTTCCTAGTATAGTATGTGTTATTAATATTTCTAAATCTTATAATAAAAAATCTACGAAATAGTCCCAAGAAGAATCCACAAGTCAGAATCAAGGAATTCTCCATGATCTAAGGATTTGATTTCGACTGAAACAACTCGAGTCAAATCCCGAGTCCAGAATAAATCTCGAGTCAAATCCCAAGTCCGAATCGAATCAAATCCATCAAAATAAAGTCTCAAACCACTGGCCCAATAGTATCTTCTTGAGTCATCTTAGTCCACCACAGGCTCACCCAAAAAGTTATGAATTGAAGGTACTATCGGTAGTTACTTAAATCCTCATATACAGACAAATTTTCCCCTATCTTTCGTGGACTGGGGTGTTGCATCGACGGCCTATAGAATAATCCTTGAGCAGACAATAATTCAATCATTTAGGTTGATAAAAATTTTAGATGTGTGATAAGAACAGACTGAACAGTTCTGCTAATAATAGCAATCTTATTCATTAAAAAATATTTATGAACTACCAATCACTAAACATAACAAGGCGTTTGAAGAACTTATCCTGAGTCGACTCGCAATAATTTTGTAACTTGACCAAGTTGTTTTGGTTGGCCGCGAGTAAATTATTTAAGACTCCCCATTATGTAGATTTTTAAAGGGTTCTGCTTATACAATGTATGTCATGTATTCATGTTAAACTCTTAGTGTTCAGTAGTTCTATCATTACTGCATGCATGTATGTGCATGCATGTATAAAATATATATTATAACTAGATCTACATGCATGTATATGCTTTACAAATATTCATGAAATTATTTAGAAATATACTTAATAATTTCTCTATACTATATAAAATAAAATATGCCATTTCTAAAATTAGCTCGTGCCTTGCACGGCTTGTCAATCTAGTACTATACAAATATGAAATAACTATAACTTTACAAATTACCAATTGATCATCATATATATTAATAGTTTTCTCATAACCTGTTTCTGAAGGTCAACAATTTCCTTCTGAGCTACATCGTAGTCACGTTCATGCCTCCTCAAATCAGCCTGGAGAAACACGCATGAGCATGAACTTCTGACCAAACAAGAAAAAACAGAAGAAAAAAAAAAGGAAGAGACTACAGTTCTTGATATGCCCAACCTTCAATTCCTGGATGGATTTCTGTAAAGTAGTTTGTTCAGAAAGAGAGTGCTGCAATTTTTGATTAACAGCAGAATAAGCATCGACCAATCTCTCATGTTCCGCTGCATAATTAAAAACAGAATCAGACTCCAAATCGTAAAACCAGTAAGAAACAACTTAAACAGATAAAGTAGATTCTTTCAACTCATATATTGATCTTCTCCTGTGTCAATAGAGAATTCTAATTGTAGGCATGCTTCTAAATTTTTCACAATTCTTTGGCAGAATTCATATATTGGGCTATGTGTTTCCTAATTTCACATGAACTTTTCTTATTCATAAATAATTAATGTAATGAAACCAGGAAACATATAATAATTCTTCTTTATACTAATCAAATTATAAATAAACTGTGTTAAGGGAGCACAAACACATGTACCCATTAATATCACAAATTTATATATCAGCACAATAGACTCTGGAAAATTTAAGCAAAACAACGAAATATGCGTTATAATCTGATACTATTGTTGATCCAAACTTAAAATATTCAAACTAATGCTACCTTTCCCACCAGAAGATACTGATTTAGTGCAGCATGCTATATAATTGAAATAATAAATATTTAAATAAGAAAGAAAACAAAAGAGTTAAAATATCAATTTGATATTAAGCATATACCACGCTCATCCAAGATGACCCCAGCTTTCTCCTCAATCTCGTATAGAACCTAGAAAAAATAACAAGAAAAGGAAAATGAATAAGAAACGCTTGAAAAAGAACAACATTCGTACATCAACTCCAAATAATAATAAGTAACAAAAAAAATCAAGCAAGCTATTATTCACAAGGAACCAAACAAAAAAGATAAAGGAAAGATAAGAGGAAAACATTGATCAAGCACAACAAAGTACCAGCACCACTGTCTCATACGATCAACTACTTACGACCACCAAGAAAGAGGCCATCTTCCTTTTTTTTTCTTTTGTCCAATAGGAAAGAGAGGGATCTCTTCACCAAAGCATAGTCTTTAAAAAGGATAATCTGAATAATTCCTCCAGTGTCCTTTGGCATTGAAAAAAAGTATACAGTAAATCCCATTATATAGTGACCTCTACCAAAGTATCCCCAACTGCCCGAGATAGAAGAATATATAAAAATATATAATTGACAAGAACGTACAAAGTAAATATTATTCAAACAGAAGACAAAAATAGAAAGCATCCAAATCTCCATTTTTAAAATTTGATGAACCCACTTATTCCCGTGTCGTGCACCCATATCCTTGCTTCCTTGGGACTCACTCCGGTCCCAGAACAACTCCACATCACAAAAAAAAGGCTCAATCCACTCAGTAGTAACAGTCACATCTATTCTTAAAGAGAATAATTCCCAAGATAAAAAATATAACTTGGAGAAAAAATAAATGCAATACACAAGTCAAGTATGATTAAAGAATTGCACAAGCAATGGAAAGTTAGATTCTTCACATAATCTGATGATTATTGAAAAATATTAACAATCAAAACATTTGGCACAGTACCCTCTCCAGTATCGCTTCGGACTGCTTTCTACCCAATTCCTCATGTCGTAGAGCGTCGACAGCTTCTTGGTATTTGGCATACATTTTAGCTAGCTTCAAACAATAAAATGTACAATATCAAAAAACATATTCAACGAAAAAAGGAGATAATAAGAAGTCCAACCGATCAATAGTGATCACATAATATTAATTGAAAACCATTTACAACCTTATCATCTATGGAGGAACTACTTCCACATAATTGAGGTCAGAGCTGAAGTCAAGAGGCTGCGAATATAGGCCTTCCCCATTTACATTAAAAGGGAAAAAAACAAAGAAGAACTAACTCACACTCCATCCGTCTCGAAGAAGTGAAGCTGCTAATGCTGTTCCGGAAACACCTAGTGGAATAGCTGGAACCAGCATGTGATTATCCTCGACCATGCCACTGTTTTCAACTGAGTTTACCCATCTGTAATTTAAGTAATTGAGAAAAAAAAACACTCAATGCAATACCATTCAACAAGGTAACATAGTAAAAGATTATTTGAAATTTCAGATTTTCATTCTGCCAGTGTGGTCACGAGACTCTGCTATTCATGAATAAAAACCGTCAACCAGTGAAAAAGGGAGCCCAGGACAGCAGGGGGTTAAACGTAGAATGCACAATTCAAAACTTGAAAATTAGAGACTGAATCAGCTACCTAGTTATAATTTATAAATGTAAACATCATCTTTTCCATACACCAAAAGCAAAAGAACTCTTTAGCTATATCAGAAATATGGTTCAAAGTATCATCCATTACGCCGTAATATCAGCATATCAGTTAGGCATTTATCGGTGCCGAACCACAACCTTGACACTAATCGCAAAATTAAAAAGCATTCATGTAAAGGGTAATTTTGGGAAAATTTCAGCAACTTGGCGTAATGCAACGGTTTCGGACCAAATAAATGAGAAATCACAACATAAAAGAGAGGATCACCACACAAAAAATATTCGAAAGATCTATGTTGAAACCTATAAAGGGAGACGACAATAGAGAAAGAACATTTCTCTATAAATTATACTTAAATTATACACATGTAATACCCATACATATGTAATACCCAGTTAAGTATAACTTCAAAAAATGAAAAAAAATATTGTATTTCAATATACTTGATTAAGTTAAATTGTACTTAAGATGTACCTATATAGCACCTAGTTAGTATAACCTCAAAAAAAATATAAAACTGTACTTAATACATAATTAGTTAAGCTAAATTGTACCTCTATAGTAACTAGTTAAGTACAACTTGCAAAAAATTGCAAAAAAAATATGCTTAGTTAAGTTAAATTGTACTTAAATTATACAGAATATGTGTGCCCAATCATTTGAACTAAGACAACATCAATATCAACTTTATTCAAGCATAAAATTGATTAAGCATATTTGCAAGATGTCTATTTTATCATTTGAACAATGTTATGTGCACTAGATGGTGTTTTTTGTGAATTTAATTGGTTCATGTTGTCGCTCTTATTATTTAGAATCCTTTTGTAATTTTTTATTTTTTTTGAAGCTCCTAACTAGCTAACGGTACATATATAGTCCGAAACAGATACTGAGACCAATATTGAGTCACAAAATGACCTTCTGAAACATAACTACATAAGCCACTTCCACGACTTTGGACCATACTCAAATGCAAATCTAGTTGAGGCCACTGTAGCAGTGTCACCATCTTACTTCATGACAACTCCAAACTATCAATCCATATAAAAAATGTGTAGAGGTTGGAAAATAATTCATTTAGAAAAGAGTAATGCAACAAAAACAAAATAATCCAAAACAAGATCAAAACAATGTTGTTAGAAGCGCGCCTAGCGTGAGGCCCATCCCACGTTGCGTGCGGCAAGGCGAGGATCCTTCAATGAGGATCACTCAAGGAGCGCGAGGCACAAGTCTCATCGAAGTTGTGTACAAAAAATCCAAAGCAATCTAAACCATCAATTGTAGCTTCCTCTAATCTTTATCTCTTCTCCTTTTTTTGAATTCTCCTCTTTCCCAAAAAAAAAAAGGTTATTTTGCAAAATACTAAGGGGTTATGCTGCCCAATTTTTTTCAAAGATTTTGGACACTTAACTACACTACTATTTTGGTGTACTAATTAAATAATTAAATTTGTATATAACTTATAAGTATTTTTTTTAATATTTGAATATGAATTTATATTGATGTTTAGTGCCTGCTACTTAAATATATATATATATATATATATATATATATATGTAAGATTGTAAGTATTTAACTATGTACTTATGCATAATGTAATTATGATTATATCAGTTAGAGCCGTAAGCGAACTGGATTGTTCACCAACAACTCGAGCGTGGTAGGTTAAAAGCTCGACTCGAATCGAGTTCGCAAGTTAAACGAGTCGAATTCGAACAACATTCTCTACTCATATATTTAACGAGTCGAGCCTCATAAAGCTTGCGAGCTACCCAAGTGGCTCGAGCAAGCTCGATTAGCAACACTCATAGTGTTGTGACAGTCCTATTATTAGGAAAACTTCCTTCGATTTTTACACTCTAAACGATGTGCGACTTAGAAAGTGTGTTATGTAAAACTTAAAAGCTCAGCCTAATATATAGGGCACGGAGGAGTTTTTTCAAAAGTAGGTGATGTGGGACTTAAAGATTTTTTGCTCTAAATACTTGGTTCTCCTCCTTGCTACTTTGTTTCTCTATTCGAAGTCCCACAACATCGTCTAAAATACTACTTGGTTCTCCTTCTTGCTGCTTTGTTTCCCTATTCAAAGCCCCCACATCGTCTAAAATACTTCTCTTGTCCTAACTCTATTTTATAAATAGAGGAGAGTTCCACACTGATTGGAAATTGAAATATCCTTCTACTTCTACTTTTTTAGGGAAGTTTTTTGATGTAATTAAGGGCTCGTTTAAACCTCACGGCAGCTTGTTAAAAGCTTGTTTATTAAACGAGCCAAGTTCAAACAAGCTTTTTGAAACCCGGCTTGAACTCATTTAGGCTCGACTCGTTTAGTTTATAATCAAGCTCGAGCTTGAACATGCCAAAGTTCGACCAACTCGACTCCTATAGAAACTTTTTGAACATGGCTAGAAGTTTGTAAACCTACTTAATCGTTGATAAATTTGATACATAAATGATTAAATGTGTGTGTATATATATTTAATTTGTTTAAAATATGTGTGCCTCGCCTCACTTCGATGAGGCGCGAACCTAGCTTCGTGCCTCACGCCTATGCCCACTTTGCGCCTCAGTGCGCCTTAAATAACAATGGATCTAACAAAATGAAGTGACCCCCCCCTTCAAATGAGGACTTCAAATCTTAAATAATCCCTATTGATGAGTGCATATTATTCATTTATTTTGATTCCTTTATATTTAGTTTTATTACATGTTTCATGTGTATATAAGCTTATTAAGGTGTTTAATGATTTCAGAAAGAATTAGAGCTGAAATGAGGAAAAGAAAAAAATTACAGGGTTTTTAGCATTAAGTTGGATGCATGGTCTTGGCTTGGGACTTGGATTTTATTGTAGAGCTCTTCCTTATCTTTCCGGAACATCTCGAATCGTCCCAATCGGAGTTCGTATGAAGAAGTAATGATCTTTTTACCAGACGGAAGTTGAACCTCAAAGTTTGGAAATTAGAATTTGCATAGCAGTCACTTGGAGCCTGATTTCGACCTTGATCCAGCTAGAATCTGTCAAATCTCAAAGCATGAAAGTTATAGATCTCGTCGATATCTTCGTTTTGATAGGTAGCAAGCCCCGTAACTCCTCCCGAATCAAAAGTTATGCTCGTTTTACCAAAAGACATTGCAACAGAAAATGAAAATGAAAATCTTGAATTTTTGGAAAGTTTCTAAATGCAGATTTTATTTCTACATAAAATGGGATTGATATTTCTATTAGCTTTAGGATTTCCTTTAGATAAATATTTATTTCCAAATTAGATTCTATTTCTTTATGGAAATTAGTGTGATTTGTAATTCCTTTTAGGATTTGAATTTCTACTTCCCTAAATATAAAAAGAGGATAATAGTCAGAATTTTATTCATTCAATCGTCTACTACATTCTCTCATCTACAATATTGGAGGATTGAAGACATGAGCTAAGTTTTTTTTATTCAGTTCTAAGGGATGTTGAACCTTATTTATAATTAATAGTTAATTGAGTATTCATTATTTATTTCATCTCACATGAAATTCATTCTTGATAATCTGATTTAATTTTTGAATGTTATTTGGCTTAACTGATTTGATTTCTGCAGATTGAGTTGGTTAACGAATATCATATACTAGATCAAGGAATAATATTACGTGTAATTGATATTGTTCCAAATCACAAGTAGTAATTAGTAATACCTGATTGTGGACAAACTTTTGAGTATTGTTATGATTATCAGAAGACAAATTAAACAATCCGAGCTTCTGTGTTTGTTGCTTGGAATAGTCTAATTCCCTAATTCTTAATGCTGCTATTATATTAAATCTAGAGAGCTTGTTCTAGGTTATATAATTGTTAGAATCTTGTGAAGAACTTATTTCATTGAGTGACAATCTAAAGGAAGTTTCGGGTAGCAGAGTTTTTTGTTACCTAGGGCTATTAGTTTCATTGAAGGGTAAATAATATTACATTTTATTAATCTATTGTTGTAAAAAGGTGATACTGAACTGAAGAACTGAAGAACTGAAGCTTTTTATTCATTGTTTATTCTTATTAGTTTATTCTTGTTAATTTAGTTAATTAATTAAAAATTCCCTTTTCATTAGAAATCATAGGATAAATATAAAACAAATCACTCTCTGTGGGATCGATCACTGCTTACTACTGTGCTAATTGTTTAAATTTGTAAAGTAAAAGTGAGATTAATTTAAGAGTGTAAACGACAGCTCCCCACCTATTCCTTCTCCCCTCAAACAGGATAAAAAGTATTATACCAATCTGTAAGATCTTTTGTTTCTTTAGCATAACTTCACAATACTGTTAGTTACAGGTAACAGAAACAGATAACCAATTTTTCCAACACATTAAAACATTTCTCTTATAAATAATGCCTATCACTTGCCTTACTATATAATTTACAGGCTTTTATCAATCATTCCTGCTCAATGCCAGGCAATAATGTCAAAATACCATATCTCAACTATCAGAGTTGTTAGAATTTGAGCTGATTACCACAAATTATAATAGAAATTCCTGTAGTTGTTACCAGAAAGCATAACAGAAAAACTTTTCTCCTCTAATTCACTAAATGTCACCAAGAGATTAATTTGTTGTATGAATCTCACCACAAAAATACACTAACCAGTGAGCATAAAGAGCAGGAAAGAGAACATTTATCCCTCAACTCCATTTAATGTCTCCAATTCATTAATTATTTCATGCACGTCGCCATAAATCTTTACTAACCAAAAATTATCAAACACAACAATGGTGCCACAATCATATTATGAGCATAAAGTTATTGGCAGGTTGGCCTTCATTAACAGATGCAAAACTGCAAAGAGATGAGTCATTTATGCAATTCAAACACATGCAACCTGACTTACGTTTTCGTAGGACTGCTCAGGGTTAGAAGATTCATCTCATTTGAGTTTCTAGCACTTTCCAACTCCGCTTCACACTTGTCAAGTTTCTCTTTCAAACATGCAGCTTCCTGTAGCCACACAAAAACAACAGTACATTAATGGAGCAACAAAGACCATCTTTGTATAAATAATTTTTCTGATCATTATCTTTTCCTTTTTGCTGGTTTCCATTAATTTATTCATTTCTCTTCTTTTTACTAATTGGGGGATAGATAGATGTGGGGACTAGGGTGACAGACTAATGTCATTAAAACGACACCAAACAGGGGCATCACCGGTGGGCATACCGTGTATACATAGAACAAAGGAGATCAAAAAAAATAATCTCCTAAAGCCAGCCATCAAACTAAACCTATTACAACAAAAGAATGTGCAACCCCAAGGAGAACCCTAAAAGTAGCCACACAATGCTCCCAACACATACTCTCCCAAATAAATCGACGAAAGAAAAAAAAATATAGACAGCGGACATCATTTTGTCAAAAGAAAAACTAAGGCTGCAAAAAGGAAACAGAAAATGCAGAATCGATCTCTTGTTATCCTCAAAGCACCGACTTTTTCTTTCTCTCCATGAAGTCCATCATAAACAATAAAGATGAAAAATAATATCCCAACAATTCCTCTTACAGAAAGTACTATTAAGTAGTTAAGACGAGAAGGTCATACAGACTGCTTTTTCAAGTGCTACTTTTCCCTGACAAGTAGACCTGAATAAAACTTTCAAATACTGTAGGTTCCCACATATCATTGTTTCCAGAACATCTAGAGATCACTCTTGGGGAATGTTTCATAACCAATTGAGAATTGTTGTGAATTCGAGACTAGTGTGGTCAACAACTGTTCGTTTTTCTTGTTTTTTTGTTGGGGGGTTGGGGATCGATAGGGATCAATACATGAGACGTCATCGTCGATGATTCGCTATTTAATTATTTATTTATCAGTTTCTATTTAGTTAGTTTGTTGGACTTCTTATTTATTGGTGTTTTTCAGTATTAGGTTATTTATTTAGAGGCCCAAATGTTACTTGATTTAGGGTTATTAAAGTTTATTTTTTATTAAATATGTTTGCAAGTCATGTCAGACTCTTTACACTTTGATATTTGAAATTATCCTAATTATTGTTTGGAATCAATATTTTTCCTCCTTATTGCAGTTGGGAAGCCCCAGGGATAGTAGTTCTCCGGTGGTTGGATCACCTTAATTCTTTTAATTTTCCTTATTGATTTACCACTTCCAATTAATTATCTATTCATCACTTTCCATCCTACATCATATTGGCATCAAAACTTGATTTCTCCATCAATTCCTTAATTTTTGGGAGATCTAGAGTTTTCGAGAAAAAAAATTAAAAAATATGTTCATCCGAGTCACTATTCATCGGATAATATTCATCATCGAAGTTACTAATAAGGACTCCAAGTCAAGAACAAAGAAGAGATTTTTTATATTTATTATTCGGAATTTTTATTATGTTTAATATAAAATTAGTTGATGTTATTTATGTATTTTATTTATTAGTGGGGATTTAAGACATTAATAAGTGATTAGGAATTATAAATAAGAGTATTTTAGTCGTTTAGTACTTTTATTATTCCCAAAGTAATATTAGGGTGTTGAGTCTCTTTAAATAGTAATGTAATCCTCACAAGTCTTTTAGACTACATAATATTAATATTGAAGTTGATTATTTTATTCATGCCGTAAAAGTATCCTACCGTAGAGGTATTTTATCCATCTTGGTGTTGATACACTTGAGAGATCCTAGTAATGTAAACGCGGAGTTTAAATCATAGTTTATTTTTTATTAATTCTTCATCCTCAATCAGTCTTGCATTAGTTACTGTTCATCGCGACATTAAAAAAAATTGTTGTTGCGTTGTTTTGGAAATAAGGAGGTAACCCTAACTTTCCTAATTTAAATTAGGGCTAAATATACTTCTGTCCCTCGAAGTATGACTTTTACACTTGTGACCCTAATGTTTAAAACTTTACATTAGCATACTCCAAGTACACTTAAGTAAACAAGTGACCCTATATCCATTTCCGACGAAAAAAATTGCCCGAGTGCTTATTTGTCAACGTGAAAGTCGTATTTTTATAATTTTCAAAGTATTTCATTGTATTTTACCATAAAAAAAATTGAATACATGTATATACTTGTTAAATTCGTATACTTATATTAAATCCGTATAATTTGATTATAAAATTATAAATACAATTTATAATTATAAAAAATTATAAATAAAATTATAAAAACAAATTAAAAACATTAGAAACGAATTAAAGATATTTCAATACAAATTAAGAGTAAATTAACAAAAAAACTAAAAAAAATAGCATCAAAAATTATACCCAAATTGATAAAACATTTAGACTCTCAAAATTATACTCAAATTGATAAAACCTAAAAAATTATAAAAACAAATTAAAAACATTAAGAAACAAATTAAAGATATTTGAATACATATTAAGAGTAGATTAACAAAAACATAAAAAACAAATTAGTAACATAAATTATACACAAATTGATAAAACCTAAAAAAAATTAAACAAACACAAACAAAACACATTTCTCTTTGAAAGCTCCCCAGATCCCCAATTTCGAATAAATAACTTCTTCAAATCCAAATCTCCAATGAAATCCAAGTAATTAGTGAAGAAAATATACAACACCACTCCACTACACTGTCACTGACCTAACTTCTCTCCTATGGATCCACTCTCAAGCTCTGAGAGACTTCACCGTCCAGGATAAACTGGACCAAATCGTTCAAGTTGGCGACAATTTTATGGTCGGGCAATCTGATTCGCTCCTGGAAAGTAATGGCACAAGCATAATTTCCGACGTGGATCAACTTGGTGACTCGGCTATTGGCTCCGTTGGTGCTGATCACCACATCGACGGCTAGGGACTGCTGGGGATCGTTTGTAGTGTAATTCACAACATAAGGTGCTCCGGCGGAGGTTGGGACCTCGATATTCGTGACCAGGGCTTTGAGGATCGTGGCACCTTTGGTCTCGTCACATGACTGGAGGTAGGAATCCAGTACTTCGCGACGGAGCATGGATATGAACTCGTGGGGTTTGAGGGTCTTCCCGAAGTCCACTGTGAGATTTGAGGGAGAGATGATCTTCATATGTGCCACTTTCCGGTCAACGAGTTTTACTGGAATGGAGAACTCGTCGAGCATACAAAGTGGAATAGCACCGCCACATGGCTTGGCACCTTCAGGGCTCCGTTCAAAGATAAATGCGTTTTGTTTGTGTTTGTTTAAAAATTTCTAGGTTTTATCAATTTGGGTATAATTTATATTGCTAATTTGTTTTTTGTTTTTTGTTTTGTGTTTTTGTTAAGCTACTCTTAATTTGTATGCAAATATCTTTAATTTGTTTCTTAATGTTTTTAATTTGTTTTTATAATTTTTTAGGTTTTATCAAATTGAGTATAATTTATAGTCCAAATGTTTTATCAAGGGTATAATTTGTGTGGCTATTTTTTTTAAGTTTTTTTGTTAATCTACTCTTAATTTGTATTAAAATATCTTTAATTTTTTTTCTAATGTTTTTAATTTGTTATTATAATTTTATTTATAATTTTTTATAATTTTAAATTGTATTTATAATTTTATAATAAAATTATACGGATTTAATATAAGTATACGAATTTATTAAGTATATACATGTATTAAAAAAAATTAATGGTAAAATACGCTAAAATACATTGAAAAGTATAAAAATACGGCTTTCACGTTGACACGTTAGCACTCAGGCAATTTTTTTCGCCGAAAATGGATTTAGGGTCACTTTTATTTACTTAAGTATACTTGGAGTACACTAATATACAGTTTTAAACATTAGGGTCATAAGTGTAAAAGAAGTCATACTTTGAGGGACAAAGTGTATTTAGCTCTTTAAATTTTAAAGTCTCGCAAATTACTTTTTAGTACCCCAAACTTCCGCTCTCCATTTAAATATTGCCTCACAGTTTATTAGTTTACATTTTTCACCCATGTATCTTACATAAAGAACCCTAAAATTTTAACCTTAGCACTTTTCACCCCAGTCTCATACTTTCTAATCAGTTAGATCAAAAAAGCAAAAAAAAAGGAAATAAAACTTTTATTTTTGAATATTAGGATTTTAAATACTTACTCGCTTAGAATTCCCTTCATTCATTAGTACTAAAATTTTGAAAGCTTGTTTTGGATTTATTCTTTTAAATTGCATATTATTCCATTTAGTTGCATACTATTATTATTATTAGCTTTTGAGATTGAAACTGAGATTGTATAGGCTTAGGCTTGTAATTTTAATTTGCTTCAATTAAATTTATATATTGTCTCGGCTTTGCACTTTCATTTGCATCATGACTACACGTACCCAAGCTGCTCAAGACCAATTAGTGGTTATAGCTGCACAATTAGGTCAAATGAATAATAGGATCACACAAATTGAATAAAGGCAGCCTGAACCTCAGGGGAATAATGGAAATGATATGTTTGAAAACCCACGTGATAGGCACCATGAACATCCTGGGTATGATACTTATGATGATGACTATAGAAAAATCAAGGTAGATGCACCCGAGTTTGACGGTAAATTTGATCATAATGCATTCCTTGATTGGTTGTTAGTATGGATAAGTATTTTGACTAGTATTAGATGTCTGAGGATACGAAAGTGAGATTGGCCAAAATGAAATTGATAAAATTGGCCAGGTTATTCTGGTAAGGGGTTAAGAGAGACTTGGATTATCTAAGGCAGCCCACCTTTCAGGTATTAGGGGAGCTGAAAACTCGCCCAAAGCAACATTATTTACCCATATAACATACCAATATGTTAATGGAACAGTATGAAAACTTACATTAGGATAATAATATGGATGTTGATTATATCTACAGATTTAGGGAGTTGACTCAAAGATGTAGGATCAGTGAGTGACAGATTAACCATTATGAAGTTCAAGAATGGTTTACGACCTGAACTTCCATCACATATCACGACCAGTGGCATCACTACCCTAGATGACTTTTTCTAGTCAACTCCAGATAACGAGTATAAATTACAAAATATTGCTAGGAGAGTACCTTCTTACTCAAGTCAGCCCAGTGGCCGAAATTTCTAACAGAGTAGACATTTCCTCACTTTTGGCTAGTAACACCATAGTTGGGTCATCTCGTGACAAAGGGAAGTGTGTAGTTGCACCCAACTCTCAGTCTACTACCCAAGAGAGGTACTTTAAGTGTCAAAGGTTACGGCACAAGTCTTTTGAGTGCCCCAATCGCAATCGCTAGCAAGTAACAATAATAAGGGATACTTCAAAAAAGGAGGGGAAATTGTCGGGGCTGAAGTCGAGGGTGAGTATAACTCGCATGATGATGAGACTGATGATCACCTAGAAGAGATAAGTAATCAAGTAGAAGAGATAAGTAATCAAGTAGGTGTCATGAGATGCCTTTTCACGAGCCATAAAAGAGGAGGATTGGAGGAGAACCACTATATTTCAAACCTAAAACAAAGTAGGTGGTGTCTCTTCTAAGTTGATCATCGATGGGGTAGTTGATGAGTCCGCCTTACCACGGATGAAGCTAAAGGCAAAACCACATCCCCAGTGTAACACCCCAGTCCCACATTAAAAGATAAGAGAAAAATTTGTCTGCATATAAGGAAATAAGTTACTACCAATAGTACCTTCAAGTCATGACCTTTTGGGTGAACATGTGGTGGGCTACGATGACCCAAGAAGATACTATTGGGCCAGTGATTTGAGGCCTTATTTTGATGGATTTGATTCGATTCGGATTTGGGATTTGACCCAAGATTTGTTCCGAACTCGAAATTTGACCCAAGTTGTTTCATATGGTATCAAAGCCGACTCTCGAAAGCTTGGGTCGGGTCATCCGATCGGGTTGCCGGAGGTGGGAACACGAAGGCTGGTGGTATTATCCCACAATGGAAAGATGAAGGTCCGGATGTGGGAACACGAAATCAACCGGTATTATCCCACAATGGCTAGAGAGGCAAAGATCTTTGAGCCGTGTGTGTAATCGGTTCTAACGAGAACGTCAAAAATTTAAGTGGGAAAGTTTGTAACACCCCAATCCCACATCGAAAGATAAGAAAAAAATTTGTCTACATATAAGGAAATAAGTTACTACCAATAGTACCTTCAAGTCAAGACCTTTTAGGTGAGCCTGTGGTGGGCTACAATGACCCAAGAAAATACTATTTGGCCAGTGATTTGAGACTTTATTTTGATGGATTTGATTCGATTCGAACTTCCGAGATTTGTTCCGGACTCGAGATTTGACCCGGGTTGTTTCACCCAGCCTTTTAGTGTCACCTGGGTTAACAAGACATTCATTCCTATGTCAACGAGTTGCCTAGTGTTGATCCACCTTCAGGGCTATGAGGAGAGTATTTGGTGTGATGTCCTTCCTATGAATGTTGCACACATTCTATTAGGGCACACTTGGCTGTATAACCGTGATGTAACTCATTATGGGAGGACAAACACATGTTTTTACACACAAGGGACAGAAAATATGATTAGCATGTATGAGACCCTGAGTGTCGTCCAAGAGTTAACCACGTGAGACTAGTTTACCTACCCAACAAACCAAATCACTCTATATTCTAAATAAAAAGGAGTTTGAGTGGAATGTATTGGAAGAAAAGGTTGTGTATGTGATAGTAGCTAGAGAGGTGAGAGGCGTACCTGAGGAGAGTAGTAAAGAAATTCCTAGTGATGTTAGGTAGATTCTACATGAGTTTGCCCATGCCTGGTGAGTTGTCCGATGGGTTACCACATCTTAAGGACATCTAGCATGCCATTGACCTTTTTTCAGGGTCTTCTTTACCTAACCAGCCACATTATAGGATGCATCCTACAGAGCAGACTGAGATGAGACAAGTAGGTGAGTTGTTGAGGAAGGGCTTTGTTAGTCTTAGCCCTTGTGTCGTTCCAGCATTATTCACCCCTTGTGATAGTCGAGCCATAAATAAAATCATCGTCAAGTATAGGTTTCCCATACCTAGGCTTGATGACATGCTAGATATTATAACTTGGGGCTCGCGTTTTCACCAAAATAGACCTGCAAAGGGGATACCACCAAATTCGCGTCTGAGAGGGAGATGAGTGGAAGACTGCCTTTAAGACGGGGGACAGACTTTATAAGTAGTTAGTCTTATCTTTTGACTTGACCAATGCACCCAGCACATTTATGAAATTTCTGAATCAGGTGCTACGTCCTTTCATAGGCAAGTTTGTAATGGTCTATTTTGATGACATCATCATTTATAGTAAAACCCGAGAGGAGCACTTCACTTGCAAGAGATTCTAGTAGTTCCTCTACGAGAGGAACTCCATGTTAATTTGAAAAAGTGTTCTTTTATTCCAGAGTCGGTCATTTTCCTCGGGTTTGTGATCTCCAAAGAGGGGGTTTTTTCTAACCCTAAGAAAGTAAAGTTACTACGAGTGGCCTGAACCTTCTAATATTAATGAAGTTCGAAGCTTCCATGAGCTAGCTAAGTTTTATAAGAGGTTCATCAGAAGATTTAGTATCATTATGGCTCCCATCACTAATAGTTTGAAAAAGAGAGAGTTTGTCTGATCTAAATCGGCTACCAAAGCCTTTGCGGAAATCAACAATAGGTTGACACATACACCTGTTCTAGTGCTACTAGACTTTAGTAAAGTATTTGAGGTAGCATGCGACACTTCAGGCGTAGGGATAAGGGGAGTGCTTAGTCAGGAAGGTCATCCAATACCGTTCTTTATTGAGGAATTGAATGACTCGACAAAAGTACTCTACCTATGATAGGGAGTTTTATGCTATAGTCCAGGCATTTAGGTATTGGCAACATTATTTGTTACATAGGGAGTTTGTTCTTTACTCCGATCATCAGGCACTTTAGTACCTTAGCTCCCAGAAAAAGTTGAGTAATCAACACATTAGGTGGGTAGAGTTTATTCAAGAGTACTTTTTTTGTCCTGAAGCATTGCAAAGGGACAGAGAATGTGGTTGTCAATGCGTTGAGTAAGGTGTCCATCCTTGTCAACTCTATGAGTAAAAGTTGTGGAATTTGAACGCATTATCCAAGAGTACCCTCCTTGTTGAGACTTTAGTGACATTGTGGGAGTTACATGCGGGAAGATTAGCTAGACACTTTGGTCAAGATAAGACTGTTGTCATTGTTGAGGATAGGTTCTTTTGGCTTAGCCTCGAGAGAGATGTAGCTCGTGTTACACATGTCAGACTGCTAAGGATACACTTCCGGTTCCCCGTACACCTTGAGAGGATCTTAGCATGGATTTTGTCCTGAGGTTGTCAAGGACCTAGAGGGTCATGATTCAGTTTTTTTTGTTGTAGTAGATTGTTTCACTAAGAATGCACATTTTATTCCTTGCAGCAAAACTAATAATGCCTCGCATATTGTCATAATTTTCTTTAGTGAGATTGTGTGGGTTACCATTGACTATAGTTTCCTATAGAGATGTTAAATTTATGAGTTATTTTTGAAACTCTCTAGAAAAAACACAAATCTTAATTTTTCCACTGCTAATCATCCACGGACCGATGGTCAAACTGAGTTTGTTAACACGAGTCTAGGTGATTTGATACGTTGTCTTGTGGGTGATTATGTATCTACCTGGGACAAGATTTTTCCTATGGCTGAGTTTGCATATAATAGCTTAGTTAATAGTTCGACTAGAGTGAGTCCTTTTCAGGCTTATACTGGTTATCTACCTAAAAAACCTATTGATCTAGCTCCTCTTCCCACTGCATATAGGACTAGTGAGTGTGCAGAATCTTTTGCGCATCACATTCATGATTTCCATGTTGAGATAAGAAAGAAAATTAATTTAAGTAATGAAAATTAGAAGTCTACTGCAGATGTTCATTGCAGGTATTAAGAGTTTAAAGAGAATAATCGAGTGATTTTGCGCACCGTGCTGAGAGATTACCTCCTGACACATGGAAGAAAGTGCATGTTAAGAGAAGGAGTCTATTTCGAGTTCGAAATAAGGTTAGCGCTAATGCATACGAATTGGATCTTCCGAGTGAAATGGATATTGGTCTTGTATTCAATGTGGAAAACCTTACTCTTTACCATAAGCCTTCTGATGACTCTGCCCCCTTTTCCACTTCTTTTCCTACTACTTCATCTACACTCATTAACCTTAATGAGCATATACATGTTCCTCCTTTAGCTATTCCACATGCACCTCCTATTATTCCTACATATAATACACAACGTAATAACTTACGATTTTTTTGGTGTGCGGGTTGTGGCGACCAAGGTAGTTACTGTCAGTTTTTGGTAAAGGGGCGCAACAGGACTCCAGATGATTGTACATGGATTACTGTGATGATTGTACATGAATTAGTGCTGAGGAGTTCCGTCGACTTAATCCAAACCTTTTGGAGAGATATGAGGCTTTCACTTCGCCAGAGGCTTCATTTTCTTAATTGGGGAGTTGATAGGCTTCATAGTCACGGATGATTCGCTATTTAGCTATTTATATATTAGTTATTTATTTATTTAGTTTGTTGGACTTCTTATTTATTAGTTTATTTCAGCATAGGGTTATTTATTTAAAGGCTCAATTGTTACTAGACTAAGGGTTATTAGAGTTTATTTTCTTATAAATATGCTTGTAAGTCATGCCAGACTATTTACACTTTGATATTGAAATTATCCTAATTATTGGTTGCGATCAATATATTTTCTCCTTACTACGGTTGGGAAACCCTAGGGGTAGTGGTTCTCCTGTGATTGGATCACCATAGTTCTTTTAATTTGCCTTATTGATTTACCACTTCCAATTAATTATATGTTTATCAATTTCTATCCTACATCAGGGATGAGCTCATGGAAGCCTTGTCTAGACGTTATTTTCATGATTGGGAATTAAAGGTGGTGACCAAAATGTTGAGAGTTTTTGTTCGAGAGGGTTGGTGTTAGATGAGGAGGATAAGGTAGGTTGGACCATAGCCATGGTAGATTCTCTATGCTTTCATATTGCCGTAGAATAGAGGGAAGCTCATTTGCTTGGAGGAGTATTTGGAAGATGTGGGCCTTCTGAAAGATGATTCAGTATCTTGGACGGCAGAGCTAGGGATGATCCTTAAGCAAATTAATCTTCAGATGAGAATGCAATGCCTTCTGAACAGGTGTGTTATGTGTGCAGAGGAAACAGCTGATCATCTTCTTCTTCATTGTTTGAGAGTAAGAAATTTATGATCAGAGTTGTTTTCTTTGTATGGTATTGTCAACGGGTTCATGCAGGCTTGTGGGGGGTTGTTCAAGAGAGGAAGGATTGGAGAAGTAGGTGGAATTTGGTGTTGCACAGTATTTGGTGGACAATTTAAAAGGAAAGGAACAGTCTACTTTGAAGCTTGAACGTAGAAGGAGATCTTTTCATCAAATTCAATTTATTTTTCTTAGCCTTCTTTTATTTTTGTTGCAAGAGTTTATGAGTTCTATTGTTCATTTTGCAGATATTTCGGGTGATATCGTGTTTGGGGGCTACTGTATAACTTTTTGGAAGGCTATCTGTATAGGTTGAGATTTGCTTATCTGTTGGCATAGCTGGTCTAAGTGTATACTTCGTGAGTACTAGGGTTCGCACCCTTTTTGGCATTTTAATCCAATCCACTTGATAAAAAATTATATCTAGAGTTTCTAGAAACCGCCATATAGTCTAACAGTAAATATGAGCTTCATAAACTGAAGTCTAGATGGTCATAAGCTATGGCATTTAAGACTTTCAAAAAGATGATCAACATTAGAAACTCATTTAAAAAATTTACATTTTAGATGGAATTTTAGATATAAAAACTCTTAGAGAGTGGTTGGGATCGTTATAATATTATAATCAATTTTAAGGAGGTAACCTAATTTTAAAATTGCTAAAAACCATTTTCTATGAAAATAATCAGAAGCTCCAATTTAGAGCTTCTAATTATTTGTCAAATCTAATTGTCAAGTTTGACCAAATATATTACTATTATGTCCTTATTTATTTTAATAATTCCACACAATAACTTTCTTTACTTTTCCAAACCTTTCTTTTTAGTAATTTACACATGAAATAAGGGGTAAACATTTTTTTATACCAAACACTTTATTTTTTTACTAGTTTAAGTGCTTTTTTTTAACAAACACAAACTATATTTTTAAAACTAATTATAAGTAGATTCAATAATCAGAATCCTTAATCACATCTTTTATGCGATCCCAGACACATTCTTAGTCCCAATGCCAATAACCAAAATGCCAGAAGAAAGAACAATAAAACATTTTATCGTGAAAGCTCATAATAAAGATCATACCTTCTCATACTCTTTCCTTGCAGACACTTCATTGTCAAACCTTTCATTATAATCACTTTCAACTTGACTCATGTGTGTCTGGTTGCCAAAAAAAACATAAATCCAATAACTTCCATAAACTTCTTAAAGCAACTACAACAATAGAGAAAATAATATATTTGAGGCACCAATCGTAGAAAATCCCACCTCCAAAGCCTTGATCACACCCTCAAGCTCTCCTGCCTTTTTGGACCATTCCTCTGAGCTCTCCTTGTATAGTTCAACAAGCTTGGTTACCTACAAATTCGAAATGCCAAGATGAATGCAACTACTATCAATATTAGAAAATCACAGGTAAAATATCTATTGTTCAGATACAGGTGGCAATTTTTAACCCAACAGGAACACGACATAAAATAAGTGGATTGATGTTGAGTATAAACAGTTAACGTGTCATAAACAGGACGACACGTTCAACGCGAAATTTAAATGGGTCAAACACGTATAATCAAAGGGTTGACACGTTTAACACGATTAGGCACATTTATTTAAAATAATTTGAAAATAAATATGATATAACGTTATAATTTACCTTAAATATTGAGTTTTACCTTTCTTAGTTACTTTTCTAAGCATGTCATCTAACATTTTGTTAAATATAAATCGTTGTTGTAATGAATAAATTGCATTATTATTCAATAAATAAGTGAATGATGTTTATTTTTTTATTTAAAAATTTTAATTTATGTACTAAACGGGTTAAGAGGGCCAACACATTTAACACGATTAATAACGATTAATAAATGGGTTAGAGTTCGTGTTGAGGATCTTGACACGAATAATTAAATGGGTAGTGTTAATGCTGATCTATTTGTGTAATTCCTATAACCTCACACGACACGAATTCGCCTAACACGTTCAGATGGTATACAAGTCCCAGAATCAAATGCAAAATAAATTTCAAATACGTCTCAAAAGTCAAAATGACGAATCGTATCACTTATGATTTATTAGTCCCAGAATCAAATGCAAGCTCAATTTCATTTACGTTTCAAAAGTAAAAATCACTAATCATGCTTTAATAAGAATCTGCTCCCTAGAACGTAATAACTTATTTAGAAGGTTCCGTGACAAAACGCATATATCAGAAGTCTACGGACAGCCTCTAAATCAAAATGTTTATTATAGGCACAGATACAAGAAAGTTATTTGTCAAGCCATTACGCTCCAAACGTCCTTTTAGAGAACAAAAAAACATAAGACAAAAAACACACAACTACCAGCCTTCCACGGCTAGTAAGGTGGGACTAACAAAACCTGCCTGTTGAAATTTAGAGACTCAAGGCAATGGGAATTTGATTCAAATGGCATAAGTCTATAGTACATAAGCAAAAGCTAAAAGTTAATTACTAGCACTCAAACCCCACCACTGGCATGTAGATTTTCGACACCATGATACCACCCTGTACAGCTAGAAATTCATCCAAAAGACAATCAATGAAGATGGTCAAGTTACAAATTTAGAACTAACATACTTAATAAACAAAACACATTGTATCAAGGTGTATGGGTTCAAATAGTAACATTTAAAGAGTTTTCATAGAGCCTACCGTTGAGATTTCAGCTTGAAACTGCTCTTCAGTTGCAGCAGCTGTGTCTTTAGATGAGCATAACTCCTTCATAAAGAACAAGACATGGAAAAAATGAAGTTTATAAAACAAATTCAAACAAAATATGCTCAACAGGCATATACGCAAAACATACCTCTTGCAGAGATGTTAGCTGCAACTCCAGCTCCTTCACTCTATCATGCTTCCTCTTTAAAGTGCTGGAACTTTCACTATACTTTTTCTCAACCTAAACGAGATAATGTTTGATTTAAAACTCTGTAACAACGAAATTTAAAACAAACAAAAATATTTATACACCAGTAATGTGAATCTGTCGATCAGACTTACATCTGCAAGCTTGGCAGTCATATCTGCCTCCACTTCATTATGTGTTCTACGCAGCTCATTAAAACTGTTAACTTTGGCGGTTAACTCGTCATTAAGCCAAACATTATGCCTTTCAATAAGTTCTTTCTCCTGCTTGTACCCAGAAGTTAGTATCAGAATGTTGACAAAGAATCCTACTTCAAGTGTACGACAAAAACATATAAATAAGGCATGGAATAAGAACATTTTTAAGTAAGGAAGTAGGCCCATCATGTAGAAGACAGCCAACTTTTGTCAAAGGTACAATTGTTCAAATATCCAAACATGTAAATAGTGTATACAGACATGCACAAATAAACTGACATGCATAAGTAAACTGAGTACCAACTCCTATTAATTACAGTACGAGATTAAAGGCATCCACCTCAGCAAAACTTCCTGGTGTCAACGGATTGAAGAATTGGTCGACTGAAATGGTGCAAGTGCCAAGTTGGCAAACTGGTGCAGATCAAGATAATATATTAAATTATTATTATAAAATAGTGTATATTGTTGTTTGAAATAAATCAATTGTAATTAGCAACAATATTTTAATTATATTAGGTAGATAATTGAAGAAGTTTAATTATAGTAGTAGATTATAACTAATTGTTGTTTTCTTATTTTAAATTAGGGTGTACTTAGTCTCCAAGTCTTAGGTTTTCAATATAAACATTGTAATCCTACAATTTCATGTAGAGTTGTAATATTATTGATTTGACATGAAAGCTATGTCCTTTTATTGCTTTGCGTTTCTCTAGTGATATGGGGATAGAGACCCATTCTTTCATCATAAAAAAATATATTTTCTAAGCCTTTCTAAACATGTCCTACATCACAAACCAACGAGTCCTGATTGGAAAAACCCTAGATTGGAGTATTTTCATGGGCCTTTAATATAAAAAAAAAAAACAAGAGTAGCCTAGACAACCAAAGACGACGACTACCTACCCAAGACCCTCCCTGAAGTAGGACAAGATGGAGGAAGGAATAAAGGAAATTAAAAAATAGATAAACAAAGCAAAAGGCTTAATCCAATAACAATCAATCATTTAGTGTCATATAATGATGATGGACTACAACTGTTTATATTGGAATAAGAAAAACCATAATACTTAATGACCAACTAAAATATTAAGTAACCTAATTAAATAAGGAAATAAAATCCTAGTATTTATCAACTACCTTAAATAATTAAAACAATAGATATTCTAACACTTAACATAATAAAGTATAATTACGTAGAACGAGAATATTTATATCCAAGTAATGATATAAAGTAATTAGTAATTAATATTTTGATCTTCTTTTGCTCCCCATCACTCACCTTTGTAGCATTCGCCAAGTCGTCCACTTGTTGTGCTACTTCTAAACCACTTGGATGTCTAGGCATCACCAAGGCAACAACTTGACAACCATGATATTTGTCTTTTGTTCATAATATTAGGGCAAGTTTCTTCAATTAGACACGGGTCCAAGAAGGTAAATACCATAGTTGATGCGGTGTGGAATAGTTGATGCGATGTGGGAGAAAAAATTCAAGAAGTTAATTATTAATTTTGTATTGTTATTTAGAAATAAATATTGTATTATTAATATAATTATTTTAGTAGGATATTCTAGGAGAGTTTTAATCATGGTAGTAAAATTTAATTAGAAGTTTTAATTATAGTATTAGATTTTACTTCTTTTTTAAATTAGGGTTTTTACTTAGGCCCCAAGTATTGGGTTTTCTATTTAAGTATTGCAATATTTTATTATTTGAGAATATTAGTATATGAATTGATTTGAGATTAAAATTGTGCGTTTTTATGTGTTTCTTTACCAATTCTCTGTGAAGATAGGTACCCTTGTTCGTTCTTCTCACCTTGCCCTACATCAATAGTGGTGGCCAATTCCTTTAAAACCGTATCAATTCCTTCTTTTTCCAAGAGTAATGGATTATGCAAAATGAACCAAAACTAATTACATTCTACCACGAACTTAGATAGCAAGAAATATACAAAAGAGCTTCCCATAATCTAAAACTGAAAAAAGTTTAACAGTTTCCTTTTGTGTTGCTTGAAAGGACTAAGACTTTAAAACTATGGATTTGCAAATCACATGAAACATGAGACAAATCATTCTTTCCCCAAATTAAGATAAATTGTTCATCCCCTTGCAAATCTGTGATTTGGAACAAATGAGATGTCTCATTCCAATAACATTTTTTTTCCAAATCAGAGAAGAACATGGTATGTATCTGAAAACGAGCCCAAAACAGAAACCGGATTTTAATTTAAGATTTATGACAACCTACCCAGTTGATGATCACTGTTAGACTTAATCACGCCACTACAAGCCCATGACGCAACAAAACAGATGCATATGGCATACAAGTTTCTGATCTTCTTCTCTTAAGTCAAGAATGCATCAACTGATGGAAGACTGAATTTCATGCACGGAAGAGAGAGGGGGGAGAGAGCAGTTTCGCATCTTGTACATCTCTTTTGAGTTGGTACTCATCTAGTTATTCTTACTGTAGATTAAAAAAAATGGGCCCATATTGGCAAATAAATTTCATTGGTCTCAAATAAACTGTCCGGTCACATTGAAAAGTATATTCTCAATGTGATTTAAATTTGGTAAAATGTCGTATTTAAATAACTATGAATTCTAAAATAGCCAATTATAAAAAAAAATCTGATTTTTAAAGTCATGAGAAATAGAATTAAGTACTAGAACTTTATTTGTAATCCTCAGAGATTAACTAATTATTCTTTTCTTTACTCTTTTAAAAAAATACAGAAATTTTTTCTTAGATGAATACCTATGTGGCTATCTGAATAAGCCTATCCCTGCGATACCACGTGCCACAGTGACATTTCCCACTATACAAACCTAACAATACGAATCTCCTGGTAGCCAACTTTTCACTCGAGTTCGACAAGACTACTTTATCATTAAATACATCAAAGATAAGCTATTAAAATGACTCAAGATAAAATCGAGTCAATGTGCTTAAAAAAAGTCATGCAACTCCTTTTGTGTAGGAACGGTGTAGTTTGAACAAGGCTATTTTAGTTACAAGCAATATTAACAAAATTAAAATATAGCCACAAAAAAATTATCATCTACAGATTCCATCTAGGAAGAAAGCTTAAGGTCAATTAACAATTGGCAAAAGAAATATTATAGAATGTCAAATTGTCAAACCTGTGAAAGACGGGCACATGAACCAATAGAGCGCGCCAACTCTGCTTCAGCATCTCGTAATCGAGCTTCCCTCATAGCAGCATTGTCAGTTAAGTTCACCTTCAAAGCAACACAACAATAAAAGACTAACATTATTACATTATTGGTTAAACAAGCTTTGCCACAAGATATAAAGCAAACCTTCTACAATCCAGGAGAACAACCAATCTCCTACCAAAACCCCAAAAAAAAAAAATTAGTGCACTAAAGGACTAGCAGAGAATGAAAGTGATGAGACCTAATCTCACAATCCTATAACAAATCAGTGAATCAAACAGATATATAGAGACCATGCTTAAAAGTTAAGCACCTCTGAAGCATGTCATTCCTATTGAGCCTCTAATCTTAAAGGAGCTCTTACACCTTCCAAATAAGTGAGAATTGAAATGAACGACCAAAAAAGGAGGATAAAGAATTTCAAAAAAGATTTGAAATGAGTTTAGGGTCCACTAAAAACTATCCAGGAGAGGGGGGGGAAGTGGTGAAGAAAAAAGAGATGACAAAATCATTACCCCTAAATAATAGAATTTCTTAAGAAGTAAAAGGAGAGGGAAAAAAACATGAAAAAAATCTGAAAATTACATAGTTCTGATGGTAAGAGAGGTGATAAAATGTATGAAAACAACAGAATTGGACCAGAGGAATATTACTCACAAAAATGAATATTACTTCCATTCCCACTTTATAATAGAACACAGAGGAAGAAACTAAGCACAACACTTGTAGATAAACTTCAAATGACTAGTGTGACTAGTATAAGTAGGATTTAGGAAGTACAAGATTGGCCTCCAACGTGTTCCCCTAGAGGCAAAACTTTCCCTTAATCACCTTTTGCTAGTAGAAGAAATAGGTTATAAGGAAAAATCCTTCTCATTTACTCATTAAAGACCATGTTCTTGGAACATAATTTTTTCCCAAACCCCTGCAGCTGACAAGAATAAAACACAAACTCATAAATAATCAAATAATCTCTTATCCTTGGTAACCAACCAAAGAAGCCAACATTATCCTCGATTCCTTCACAATAAACCAAACATTTTCTTGTTAAATAAGAGACTGTGAAGGAAGCAATTATAACCAAGCAATTGCATAACACAAGTCAAATATGCAGAGGGAGAAAATATACAATAAATAATTCTTGCTACAAGACTAAAAGCATGACAGCATTTCTTGTCGCCTACATAATTAAGATAGCACGTATGTAGCTTTTCGCTTTTAATTTTCAGATGAGTAAAGATAAAGAATGTGAGAAACACCTAAAATCAGTAACTAATGTATATAGATGACCCATGGAAGAGTAGAAAAAAGTCAAACGCCATCAAATCTCAGTTCACATATAAATTTATTTCTTCTACAACTCCATCACGAGATTGTGCTCAATTAAAAAAAAATTCATACAAACCTTTTTTGATATTTTTGTTTGTATTTAATCTCATAATGATTGTCCCTTAACTTCATATATTTGGAAGACCAAGGTCCCTAAAAAATAATGCTTTTGTTTGTTTAGCAGTTCTCAATCATCTTAATACTAATGACTTGTTGCAAAGACAAAGGAACCGTCTTAATACTAATGATTTCACAGAGGCAAAGGCCATATAAATGCTTGTGCGCGGATATGTGTGTCATACGCTGGTAAAGTTCAAAATGTCACAAGTGTCTGTTTTTGCATTGTGCTACAGCAAAAAAGGCTATGGAATTTATTTAGCAAAAAAAAGGTCTATGAAATTTCCTTTTTACGGTGTGTTAGGAGGTCTGAATGTCCCGTTAATTCTTTGGAAAATATCTCTGGGTGAAGGTTTTGGGGTATGCAGAAGACACATGCATACAAGATTACTTGAAATTGTGCTTGTTTTGCTATTTTATGAGGTATATGGACTAAAAACGATTCTATAATTTTCAATGATAACCATCTCTCTTTCATTTTTTATTGGGACAGGGTTTCATTTCCACCAATGGTGTGGCCGTCAACTATGGGAGCTTTTAGAAGTGTTGCTTTTTCAAATGTGTTCAAAGAGATTGGTGGGCAGTGCTTATTAGTTTTTCCTTATTTTCACACTTGTATTTCTGTACTACCTTTTGTACTCTATTTTCTATTTACTCAAACTTATTTTATTGAATGAAAAAATTGATTATTTCTAAACCAGATGAATAGAATCTATAAATTGTCACTCATTTATTTTAAACCTAATGCAGAAAGTATACACGGACCAGACATACAAGAAATGTGACAATTAATAGGTGGTAAGCCTTTCGTTTTCACTAAACCCACTAACATAACAAAGTAATCCAATCAGAACCTATGGCTCTGTTTAACCAAAACAACCCTCCAAAATAACATGTAGAGCTAATGAGGGAATAAATACAAAAACATGAGTTTTTGTGTAGGTATGTACATATGGAGAAACAATAAAATAGAGAGAGAAAAATTATCCAGATAAATAACATTGAAGTCTTAATTTATCTGG
Organism: Panax notoginseng; assembly: GCA_016801055.1. NCBI lineage: Eukaryota > Viridiplantae > Streptophyta > Magnoliopsida > Apiales > Araliaceae > Panax > Panax notoginseng. Next base: position 135,808,104 of record CM029012.1, on the reverse strand, counting down.
CAGCATTTTCTCAAAATATAGTACTATTTTTTTCTTTCTTTGGATTAAGGATTCGCAAATGTTTGTTATTCACCCTTTCCAATAACTAGACTAAAGCTTTTGTTTCACATCTTTAAAGCCCCTCTAAAGATTAGAATAATTATTTATTTTATAGACAGATTTGTCTTCTAAAAGTAAAACAGCTAGTACAAATACAATGTTTAGAAATTGAATAATTTCATATTATATAACTTCTCAGAGATGTTAAGTGATCCCAATAGCAATGCTATTCACCTCTCTTTGAATAAAGAAGATGAGATTTGGCCAAACCAGATCCAGTGCATCGCCAATAACACCCCAAGGCCCCAATACAACATCATTAGAAGATTATTTGGATATTTCATCATAGACAACCTGCACCACATTTGCTTTGCTTTATTCAATATATCTATGCTTGTTTGAGTGCTTGCACGCATGTGCATGCCTTTATACATTTTTCTATCCTAGATTTATTACTCTTTTTATGTTGTCAATGATGAGAATTGACCCCATGAACCCATTCCTCCCCCATGTATGCTGCCAACACTTCACCACCATTACACATTAGTAGCTTAATCAAAAGAGGGAAAACCACTGGTATATTTGTTACTGTCTTTCATTTTCAACAAATTTTGTTTCCAGTCAAGTCATCAGGAGGGGGTAGTTGGGGCACCCTTCCTCACAATATCTTAATTTCTGATGGAGAAGTGATTAGGGAAATACTGCACTGTAACAGTAGCTAAGATTAGTAGGTTAAGTAGATGATTACATGTACAAGTATAAAGTGAATGATATATATAGATGAATATATGCTACCTATTGGTCCAATCCACATAAATTAAAATTAAGCTTTCTATCCAGTTCTGTTGTTACTGATTTTTTTTAATTAATAGGTAAGAAAATAAATGGATTCAAAATTTGGTTAATTTTCTAGCCAAAGTTTTCAGTCCAAAAATGGACGGAAAATTAAATTAACATAAACAAGTCTTTTATAATCCCTATTATACCCTTTATATTATAAACAGGACAAACTAATCTAAGGGTAAAGTCGTAATGTAAAACTTATAAGTACTCCTAGAAAATCCTAATTGATATGGAACATATATTACCATACTTTGTAATAGTAATTACCCAGCAGCAAGTTATTAATGATGCTACTTAACTAGAAAATCCCAATTAAGCACCATAGAGTAACTGGATACACAACCTTTGTGCCAAGTATCCAACAACCAAGATGAAAGTAACAAGAGAGTGGCAAGAAGATGATACATACAATCTTATCGAGATAACTCTTGTTGGTGACATTTTTCTCACTGATCTCAATATCCTTCTGCTCCAACAATTCCAACAACTGTCTCTTTGATTTATGAAACTCTGAAGCTTCCATCGATAATCGCTCAATCTCTCCATCTTTGCCGATCTTTCCAAAAAAAATTCAAATAAATCATCATTATAACAACAAAATAAACAAAAAAACTTGGCACAACAAAAAAATAAAAAATAATAATAAAAAGAAAAGTATTTACCGATTGAAGATAAATTTGGTGCTTGTCAGCTTGGAGTTGAGCGAGCTCAGAGAGGCGTTGATCGAGAGAGGAATTGAGTTGCGAGTACTGAGATTGAAGGTAGGTGAATTCAGAGGAGAGTGAAACGTATTTCTGCTCTAGCAAGGAGCAAGTTTGCTCCGCAGTGATAGATGCGGCATCTGCCTGAGCCTTAACCGTCTCGAGTTGGTTGTACAGTTCCCTAATAAAGGAGTCCGCCTTCTCCGCCACCAGAGCTCCGTCGTGCTTACTCCGCTCATACTCCTCCTCCGACAGAAACAGCGGCATCTCGGCCGATCGCCTAACGTTTTCTCTAACAATAATCCAGAAAGTTCACAGGAAAATCAAACCCTAGGAGAGAGAAAATGCGATTGAATAATCAGGAGAAAATCGAGTGAGAGAGAATTGGAGGGAGAAATTACCAAATCGATGCCCTATGAGTATGAATTTATTTATGGTGTTAAAAATGAAATTGATAAATAAGCACCTGCCTTTTCTTTGCAAGCCTATTAAGCTATTGTTTAACTTCGGCCTCTCTTCTTACAAAACCCCATAATAAATTCATTTAAGCCCATCAGTAAAGTTGGGCTAGGGCCCGTTAAGCTATTCCTACAAACCCCATAAATATTAGATTCAATTAAGCCAAGCGGGCCTTTTGTTTAGCTAGATTTTTACTCCCTCAGATGTCCGTCACATAATATATGATTTTTTAGATGATTTTATTTTTTTTAAATTATTTGACATTTTATATAATCTAGGAGAATTAGTCATAGTCTTTCAAAATTACCTCTCATAGAAAAATATTACATATGAGAGAGTATGACATAAGTATATGGTAAGTGTATTATAGACAATTGATATTATATTTAATAATTAACCAAAAAAAATTATGTTTAATGTTATACAACAATTTCTTTAATTTTCACAACCGCACAACTATCTAAAATATCATATATTATGGGATGGAAGGAATACTATAAGAAAAAGTATAGGAGGACCGGACTTTGCCGACCGATCTAGCAACAGGCCAATTTTTTTTATTTTTTGTGAGTACCAAATAATATATACTCCCTCCGTTCCTTAATATAGGTCGTTTTAGAGTTGTGCATAAGTATTAAGGAAATGATTGTAAAATATTAAATATACTATCAATTGTCTATATTGCCCTTATATTGGAAAAAAAGAGTGTTATTTATTAGGCAAAAAATAGTGAAAGAACCAAAGTTATAGTATTTATTACTCGAGGTAATATTGTAAACTAAGTAATTAATGCTTACTTGAAATTCTCAAACAACTTATATTTAAGAACAAAAATATTTCTCTAAAACGACCTATATTAAGGAACGGAGGGAGTATATATTATTTGGTACTCACAAAAAATAAAAAAATTGGCCTGTTGCTAGATCGGTCGGCAAAGTCCGGTCCCCTGGTAGGATTGGTACTATAAAACTAATTAACTGTCAAACTGAACATGTTGGCATGTAAGCATATTCTATAATATTATTTAAGTTAGTAGCCTAGCTAAGTACTGCTTCTCACGTATTAAACCATTACGTACACTGTTATGTTAGGGAGAACTATATATATAAAGTATAAAACAAAGGTAAGCTAGGAAATAACATCATCATCTTCGTCAAGTTATAGTTAGTTTGATATTCAAATTAATATCAAGGAATAGAAACTTGAAATATGATGAAGGGGAGTTTTTGTATTGTTATGGTTCTTAATTTTGTTCATTGCATTGGCATGGCCACCGCGTTGGTAAGCAATAATGATGTTAAGGTTCCAGATTTACAAGTCATTTCTCCTATAGCTAAGCCAGAACCCAGACCTCCCAAAATCGTATTACGTCCCCAAGATTATCTTTCTACTGCTTATTATCAGAATTCATGTCCGGATCTTGAAGGCATTATTCAACAAAAATTGCAAGCTTTGATTATAAAGGATAATACACTGGCTGCTAGCATCATTCGCTTGCACTTTCATGATTGTATTGTTAGGGTACGTAAACCATGCATCTTATTAATCTCTTTGTGGTTGTATACCGTTGGGATTGGATCATGACACATGCACACAACAGTAAAGAATTTTCTCCAAACTCGGGTTCGGGTACATCCACGGGACCAGAGATAGGCGTTTTATTTATTATCTTAGTACATAGGATTTTTACAATAGAGAGTACATATATAATCTGCTCCGCTTCGTTCGGCACTGGCCTTTTTCAAAAACTTCAGTACCTCTTGTATTAGACCATATGAGCCACAAGTTCTAATATATAAGTATAATAAACTAATTCATATCTGCTTGTTTTGAATGTTAGGGATGCGATGCTTCGGTACTTCTGAATCACGCAGGAAGCGAGCGGACAGCGGAAGTGAGTAAAACTCTTAGAGGTTTCAATGTGATTGACGAGATCAAAGCAGAGGTGGAAAATAGGTGTCCTAAAATCGTGTCTTGTGCCGACATTCTCACGGCTGCTGCTAGGGACGCCACACTTATGGTTGGAGGTCCGTTTTGGGAAGTGCCATTCGGACGTAAAGATGGCCTAGTTTCTCTTGCCAAGGAAGCAAACACGGTGCCCCATGGCAACGAAAATGTGACGGAGCTAATCAAATTATTTGAAGCAAATGGCCTTAACATACTCGACTTGGTAATCCTCTCTGGGGCACACACCATTGGTAGAAGTACTTGTTATGCTATTCAGCAACGGGTGTTCAACTTTAACAATACTGCCAAGCCTGATCCTTCCATTAATACCAAATATTTAAGTTATTTGGCCAAAAAATGCAGGTTACCAACTAATTATGTTCATCTGGATGCTACAACTCCAAGGACTTTCGACCAGGTTTACTACACTAATCTCGAGACCAAAATGGGTTTACTGTCAACCGATCAACTTCTTTTTTCGGACAAACGAACTGCACCATTAGTGGATGCAATGGCAACTCAGTCTCAGCTCTTCATTAACCAATTTGCGGTGTCCATGGTGAAACTTGGAAATCTCCAAGGAAAAAATCAAGGCCAAGTCAGACAAAATTGCAATTATGTCAATAAGGGGGGGTTATATGCATAATAATATAGCACTTTTGTTTGGTACTATGTGTGGGTGGGAGGGAGTGCTGTAGTCATGAAAGTATATTTTATTCAGTTTATATTATGTTTATTTTTTTGTTGTTTAAGAATAATTATTGATGATTTTTGCAACTGTCTCGACTATAATATAATATATTTGTCGTCGTGCTAAGATCGATTATTTATCTTGTAAACAAATTTTTATTTATAAAGTTTGAAGTATACTCTTGTCCTCTTATTTATATTTTGGGTTGTATTCGTTTTTTTGAATATTATTTGTCAAGCTTTATCTTGGGGATGAATGAATAATAATGAAAATCCGGTTAGGAAAATGTGCTATTAATTCAAGTATTTTTATTCTGAAAGTTCTAATTTAAATAAAATCAAATGTAAGAAAAATGTGAACGCGTATTTGCTTACCACATTGATGCACTTTAAGATTTAGATATTTAAAAGTAAAAGGAGTGGTTAGCATGAAATTAACTTTGGTCAATTGACCAATACAATGTGAGATGTAATCTCTCTGCGTGTCAGCATTGTATTGGTCAATTGATCAACTTATCATGAAGTTAAATTTATGGTAACTAAGAGTGCAAATAAACCGAGTCGAGCCGAGTATTGGGTTGCTCAGATTTGGTTCACAAATTTATCGAGTATAAAATAAGATTTGATTGAGGCTCATTTAGCTACCGAGTCGAGCACGATCTCGAATCGAGTCTGAACAGTTTGAACTTTTTGAACAATTATGATCCGAGTATCAATAGAAAATTACAATTTGAGAAGGTTCGAGTAATTTATCGAACTTTAAAATTTGCTCGTATTTGACTCATTTATATTTCGAGTCGAGCTCGAATCGAACTTTTAGTCGAGCAAGTACGAATCGAATTCAAATTGTTTGCTAATTTTACGGCCTTAATGGTAACCGAATCCAAATATTAGCTTGTTGCATGATTACTAAAAGCTTGTTATAAATTCAACTGACTTGGCTCATAATATTAGTGTGGAGCAAATTCAAACTTCTTTCCTTATGTGACAATCCAAAGGAGCCACTTTAACTATATTGGGGTGAGAATTATAGGCTCATAACTAGGACCTGTGAAAATATTAGTTACAATTTTAATGTAATACAACCACAAGCAAATCATACAAATGAAGAAACATCCAACTTCAATGAAATATGTTTTTATTTATCATTTTTCTTCCTTTCTTTCTTATAATTAAAATAGATACCGGTTAACTAATTTATTATATTGAATATCATAATTGTTTAAAAAATAAAAGTAATCTAATATTTTTTTACCATTTAATAATCATGTGGATTTTTCATCAAAATTTCAATGAATGAAAATTCTTTTTGACTTTTAACGGTGAAAATAATTTTATGATTCTAATTTTTTACAGGATTGTCTTAATATCATCAATTATCTATTAACATATTTTGATCATTACCAACAAAAATATTAAGGGATCCGGATCCTCTATGAGGATTTCTCTGTGAGGATCTTGTGAGGGTTTTGTTGTGGGGTTGACAACACATTAAAAAGAAGATCCAATGGCTCACAACTCTTTTTTTGTCTGTATATCAAAACGACGTCGTTTTGATAGGAATTTTTTTTACAAATTGATAGAAAATTGGAAGCCACCAAACGCCGTTTATTTTTACCAAATAAATGAAGTAAAGTAAAAAGAGTACATTTAAATTAGTATTTGAGTTGTGATGATGATTGTCTCCGTTGAACAGTGGATTAAGAGAGGTAAAGTAAAACGATTATTAATAATAAAAAAAGATATAAAGGAATATGTAAATAATAATAATTGATAGGTCTAGAATATTTTCTTGGTTTACCCAGACGGCCCAATGGTTAGAGTAAATAATAATAATATTTTCAATGGTGAGCGTAAACTCTTTTTATGGAACAAATAAATACAAATTATAATAATTATAATAATAAATAATAATATAAATAAACAAACAAAAATAATAATAAACGAAAAATAACTAAAGCCACATTGAAAACATTAACGATAATTATAACCAATATATTTATTCATTTTTTTTAGCCAAGTTTGTAGTTATCCTAATATTAATAGCAAGCTAAGTTATTAAATATATATAAAAAATTATATACAGAATAATCAAGAAATTTAAAATAATTATATGTAAAAATAAACGTCGTTTTGTGGCTTCTAATTTTTTGTCAACTTATAAAAAAAATTCCTATTAAAACGACGTCGTTTTGATACACAAACAAAAAAAAGAGTTGTGAGTCATTGGATCTCATTTTTAAATGTACTCTTTTTACTTTACTTCGTTTGTTTGGTAAAAATAAACGGCGTTTGGTGGCTTCCAATTTTCTATCAACTTGTAAAAAAAATTTCTATCAAAACAACGTCGTTTTGATATACAGACAAAAAAAGAGTTGTGGGCCATTGGATCTTCTTTTTAATGTGTTGTCAACCCCATAACAAAACTCTCACAAGATCCTCACAGAGAAATTCTCATAGAGGATCCAAATCCAATATTAAGATCAAATAATTTCTAACAACCCGGACCTCGCTACAGGCCCGAAGTACTATACGCCGCAAGCCCAAAGGCCCGTGATGTGTTAAAATTATGTACTGCAAGTGCACAGCGTCTATTCTAGATTTGACAAGTGTATGTCGAACCACAATGACTAGATCAATTCTTTAATATATCCTTAATTAATATTTTAGTCAAATTAAAATAAATATAGTGGAGATGATTAACTAACTAAATTATGCAACCTAAAAAATTAATGATGAAAACTAGTAATTGAAAACACTACCTAAGAATCTGAATCCGCCAAATATTAACATAATAAATAATTTCTTATTTTTTAAATTAATTCCCAAATTATTTTCCCATACCTTGAAAAATATTGATTGATATAATTAATATCGGCAAACATAAGTTATGAAAAAATCACAGATTAACTAACTTAAAAAAATTTCGCAATCAATATAAGAACTATATGCAATTTGTGCGAAGAAAAATATAAAGGCGAAAATAATTATGCACTAATTTCAGAACAGAAAGAAAATATTATTATGAAATACCTAGTTTCATCTTCATCCTAAGTATTACAAATTTAGCCAGTCATGGAATCAAAAATTAATACTACTAATTGCATGAAATAAGAACAATAATTAAAAACAGAATTTCTATTAGATCAATAAAAGAAAGTTACAATTACTCGCTGACAACAGTACCACACATGATTTGACTAAAAGAAAAAGATAAAAACTCTAAATATCTTACTTCCTTCTACACCAGCGAAAAACTAAGGAAAAAAATAAGAAGTGGTGTCCCTTCTCTTTAAAACAAGAGGCCTATTTATAGGAAAATTTTTTACCCAAATTTAGGTTCCTTGAACTTGGACACTTTTGTTCTTTTTTTTTCTCTTGTTTCTTTCTTGACTTCAATCTCTATATGGTAATTCTTCAAGAGTCATTTTCCTTATTTAAAAATTGGATATAAATCATTTATTTGCTTCCCAAGAAAAATAAATGTTATTTTCCACAAAACAAAATAAAATGTATTAGTTAAATAAAATAAGCATATAAAATAACAAACATGAGAATATTAAAATGTATTAATTATGTGTCTATCAAATACCCTCATACCAAGTTTTTGAGTAAAATAATAAAAAAATTAAATTAAAACAAAATTTATACTACCCCATTTTCGTAGAAACACGATTGCACTTAGCATGTGCAACAAGCCTTTAAACCCCAAGTGGACGAGTTGTGTCTCGTGAGTATTTGAAGTGAATATATCCACAAAATTCAAAATTCAAAATTCAAAATTCAAAATTCAAAATAAAATATTTTTGAGTTCAACAAATTATGAAATTTAAAGAAAACTTCTAAATATCCATTGGCATTATGTATAAACAAGATTAAATTTAAAATCACACTTTCACCTAATAAAAATACTCAATCTACATTTTAGATACCATCCTTCATAAAATTAATTTCATGTGATGCATGCATGTATATATGATGTAACTCTTAATAGATATTTTTATCATGAAAATCAAGAAAACTCATTTTACTTTTTCTTCATTCTTTTTACCTTCTTTTTTCCAATTTTTTTTTCATGACTTGTGCAATGTCTCGTTTTCTTAGGCTTGTCTGAGTTACTCATGTAGCGAGCGTTGGATCCCAAAATAGGTATACATCACTCATTCTGAGTCGCTAAAAATATGGTACAGAAATAACTACACTTCATTATTACAATTGTAGTGCAAAATACGACAACACACATACTGTGAGTTTCAATACAAATATTATCTTCTAGATAGTATTCAAACTCAAATAAGTCCTCATTACAATTATTCTATTTTACAAAATAGTGATGACTGCTAAACAACTATCTTGATCCATAATTCCATACCCTGACTAGTTCCCGCTATATTCTCTCATCTTGAGAAGAAAAATAGAACAAAAAAGAAAAGGGTGAGCTCAACTAGCCCAGTAAAGAATATTATGACTAAGATAATATACAACAAATTATCATTAATTTACAACAGGAAAAAATCTGATAGAATATAATAGACAATAAGTTTTAGATCAACAACTGCAGCGGAAACATCAATCCATTAGAAGAGTTAAGTAGAGAATGGATTCTACTATCTTCTGAGATTTAAAAGTCCATCATCAATATTTTATCCTTGTAACATCCATCAATATACATCTTGAATCAAATATTCATCTTTGCACTACATGCCAAAGATATTCATTTGTATTACCAGTTGGTCATGTTCATCTCAACACCTGTTCATCTTTGCACTACAGGCCAAAGATATTCATCAGGTAATCATTCATCTTTGCACTACATGCCAAAGATATTCAGTAATATCATCATTTAGGACTGAGGATGATGAAAAATATCTTAAAAAAAACGAATCCAATAAGACAAAAGGACAAATATTAGGGATTCGTACTACTGTTTATCCAAGTTCAAAAATACTTTATAATAATCAATTGTGGAGCATAATTTAAAAATAAAGATCAAAACATGGATACAATCAAAGATAGTAACCACAATAGACAACTTGGACAAAGAAAGAAAAATTTATTTTTTTGTGAATAGTGTCGTATTCGTGAATATTACCATATACGTGAATAGTGTCGAATACATGAATAGTAACCCCAACACGAAAAGGTAGAAATTCCATAATAAAATTCATACTAATATTTTTGTATAATGATATTGAAAGAATAACATCGATCATTTACGAAGAAAATAACATCCCTTACCTCAAAAAAATAGTACTTCTAACTTGAATATCGGATATAGTGCTGAAGGAAACTTGCACTGAATAGCAATTCTCAAAGTATCTAAATACTCACAAAAATATGCTCGATAATATAGAAAGAGAAAGCTTATGATTCTGGTGTGTTTTTCAATTCTAATTAAGCACCCTATTTATAGGAAAATACTAGAATGCCAAAGCAGACTAACCTGTTATCTGATGGCTTTACCTGCTACTATTCACGTCCACCACTTTGAAATAAAATTTGAGCACATTTCTTACCAATTAAAAGTGGGGCCCACCCATTCTAAAAATTTTCAAAATGTTTTAAATGTAAACAATAATCAACAACTTCAATAATTAATAATAAATAGCCCTTTTATCAGAAAAATTCAAGTCTCATGTCTATTCCATAGGAAATTTATTTCTCTACAACTTTGTAGAAGAAAGTTTTTTCAAATTCTAAACAGAAAATGTCCGAAATCCACATACGGACGATTTTTAGTACCTCCATTCTGACAAAATAATGATAAAACACCTCGGCATTAATTCTTTCATTTATATCCACATAAAATAAATATTTCCTTATCATATAAATCAATAATTAATTATTCACAAATAATATTACAAAATCACAATTATGACAACCAGGTCGTTCCCAAGAAAGAAGGGGCTTTTCGATAAGGATTTCTCCTTACTGGCGCGCAATTAGGTGACCAAATCTCTCCTTAGACAGAACTTCCTTAGAAATTGTCAATAATGCTATCTAATAATATTATTCAAATAATATGAATTATTGATCTGATAATGGGAAATACTGTGCAGTGACAATTATTGAAACAACAATAATATAAAATATCAACGTAGCAATTATTGAATCAATAAAATAAAATATTGAACAGTAATTACTGTAACAATTATTGAGTAGTGCCTTCTTACGTAAGAATCAATAATCCAATAATACTGTGCAATACCGTGTGCTACTGTGCAACCACGCGTATTACTGTACTTTAACCACTGGGTATTCCAACAGTGTTAACGGTAACAACTACGACGTTATTTATAAAAACTTAAACTTGTCGTTTTTTTCAACCTATCGTTTTCTGTTATGGGGCCCATAAATGGATGCGCCGTCGTACGAAAAGAATATTCCACGACCAAATGAATATTCCCCGATACAAGGAATATTTTATAACCACTTGCTTATTTTAAATAATTTACACATTTCACCCATAACCAAAATATTATATCAAATTAACACCTTATTATTCAAAATAATAATTATAGGAAATTCGATTTTATTTATAAAAAGTTGGGGTCTTACAACCTCCCCTCCTTATGAAATTTCGTCGTCAAAATTGATGTACGTACCTAGTGTTTCGAAAAGGTGAGGATACCTCGTTTTCATTTCTGACTCCAACTCCTAGGTCATTTCTTCAATAGCATGGTTTCTCCACAAAACCTTAACTTGTGGTATAACCTTGGTACGTAGGACATGCTCTTTCCTATCCATGATCTTCACATGTACCTCCTCGTACGTTAAATCTTCGGCTATCTCATCTGGTTCTAACTCAATTATGTGGTTCGAGTCTTTCACATATTTACGAAGCATAGATATGTAAAAAATATTATGAACACGAGACATGCTTAGAGGTAATGCGAGTCTATATGCCACATTTTCTATTCGGTCAAGAATCTCAAATGGACCTACAAATCGTGGATTGATCTTTCCTCTCTTCCCAAATCTTGTAATTCCCTTCCATGGAGCAATACATAACAATACATGATCCCAAATATTAAATTCCACGTCTTTTCGATGAAGATCCGCACAACTCTTTTGTCGATCCTGTGATGTTTGTATACGTTGTCGAATCGTTTGGATCTTTTCTATAGTTATACGTACCAATTCTGGTCCCAACAAAGTTGCTTCACCCACCTCGTCCCAGCATACTGGAGAACGACATTTTCTTCCATATAACGTTTCGAATGGAGCTATGCCTAGACTTGCTTGATAACTGTTGTTGTAGGAGAATTCCACTAATGGTAAGTACTTATTCCAACTCCTTTTGAAATCTAGGACACAGAGTCTTAAAAGATCTTTAAGAGTTTGAATAGTCCTTTCTGATTGCCCGTCCGTTAGAGGATGGTATGCCAAACTGAATCGTAAATCCGTGCCCATAGCTTTCTACAAGCTAACCCAAAATTGTGAAGTGAATCTTAGGTCACGATATGAAACTATGAATATTGGCATGCCATACAATCTCACAATCTCATTCACGTACATACGAGCAAGATGTTCAAGGGAATAAGTCTCCCGTATAGGCAAGAAATGAGCAGACTTGGTTAATCTATCAACAGTAACCCAAATTGCATCTTTGCGTTGAGAAACCTTGAGAAGACCCGTAACGAAATCCATAGTAATGTGTTTCCACTTCCATTTCAGAATATCAAGTGATTGCAATGGATCCTTTGGCACTTGATGCTCTGCCTTTACACGTTGACAAGTTAAACACCCCGAGATAAACTCCGAGTTCTCTCTCTTCATATTGCTCCACCAAAATGTATATCGAAGATCATGATACATTTTGATACTCCTAGGATGGATTGCAAATGGTGTGTTGTGTGTGTCCATCATGATTCTATGCTTCAAGTCAGAATCGTTAGGAACACAAAGTCTGGAGTTGACTCGAAGTATTTCTTCTTCATCGATTCCTGCTTTTGGAATAACACCTTCTTGTATTTTCTTCTTCATATGCATCAGCTCCAGGTCTGTAATTTGAGCAGCATTAACTTTATCGATTAAAGTCGGTTCTACTCGTATATTTGATATCATCACGAGGGTCCCTGGAGTCTTTAACTCTATCTCCATCCTTTGCAAGTCATACAAAATGGGTCTTTGCGTTGACATTATCGTACTCGTACCCGCATATTATCTTCTACTCAATGTGTCAGCTACTACGTTCGCTTTTCCAGGATGGTATTGGATGGTATGATCGTAATCTTTCAACAGCTCAAGCCAATATCGTTGCTGCATATTGAGTTCCTTTTGGGTGAAGAAAAATTTAAGGCTCTTATGATCCGTATAAATCTCCACTTTCTCCCCATACAGGTTGTGTCTACAGATATTCAACGCGAAAACGACTGATGCCAACTCCAGATCATGAGTAGGATAATTCCTCTTATATTCTTTGAGTTGTCGCGAGGCATAGGCTATGAGTTTTTCATGTTGCATGAGAACACACCCTAACCCTTTGCCTAAAGTATCGCTGTAGATAACAAATCCGAACCAGATGGTATTGTCAGAACATGTGCCGTAATGAGTTTCCTCTTGAGCTCTTGAAAACTCTTCTCGCATTCCTCGCTCCGTACGAATTTTGTATCTTTACGAGTCAACTGAGTTAATGGAGTAGCAATTCGAGAAAATCCTTCCACAAATCTCTGATAATAACCAGCTAAGCCCAGAAAACTACGTACTTCAGTCACCGACTTCGGTTGCTCCCAACTTTGTATGGCTTCAATCTTTGTCGGGTCAACAGATACTCCATATTTAGACACCAAGTGCCCAAGAAATGCTACTTCCTCAAGTCAGAACTCGCATTTATTCAGCTTGACATATAGCTTGTTATCACGAAGCTTTTGAAGTACTAGCTTCAAATGGTGCTCATTATCTTCACGGCTTTTGAAATAGACGAGGATGTCATCAATAAAGACAACAACGAACTGATCCAAATATTTCTTGAACACACAGTTCATCATATCCATGAAAGCAGCAGAAGCATTAGTCAATCCAAAAGACATGACTAAGAATTCATAATGCCCTTACCGTGTTCTGAAGGCAGTCTTCAGAATATCCTCAGTTTTAATCTTCAGCTGATGATATCCATAACGAAGATCAATCTTTGAAAAGAATTATGCTCCTTGCAACTGATCGAACAAGTCATCAATGCGAGGTAGCAGATACCTATTCTTGATGGTGACATGGTTCAATTCCCGGTAGTCAATATAAAGTCGCATACTCCCATCTTTCTTCTTTACGAATAAAACAGGAGCACCCCAAGGAAATGTACTATGACGAATGAAATCGATGTCTAACAACTCCTGTAGTTAGATCTTTAACTCCTGAAGTTCAATAGGAGTCATTCGATATGGAGTTTTAGAAATGGGCTTTGTACCAGGTTCAAGGTCAATAAAGAATTCAACTTCACATTCTGGGGGTAGACCGAGAAGTTCTTCAGGAAATACGTCAGGAAATTCACTAATAACAGAAATGTTATTCAAATCTGACGTGTTTTTGTTCAAGTCTGTGACATGGGCTAAGAAAGCTTGACATCCGTTTTTCAATAAACGAATAGCTTTATGGCTTGATATGACAGTGATTGAGTTTAGTGGTTTGGTAGCTTGAATTCGCATAACAGATTGGTCAGGAATATGAAAACTAACAACCTTACGGAAACAATTAATTTTGGCATGATAAATAGTTAACCAATCAATCCCTAAAATCACATCAAATGTAAGTATTTTCAAAGAAATAAGATCGACAGGTAATGTGATGGTACCAACTTGGATCAAGCAATATTTATAAACAGTAGATGTAATGAAAGTTTCTCCTAACGGAGTCTCAACAGATAAGTCAAAGTCTAATTTATCTGGAGTCAAGTTCAAACGTTGAGCACAAGCAGGAGAGATAAAAGAATGGGTAGAACCGGTATCTAATAAGGTATAAACTTCGCAAGAGTTTATGATTAGCTTACCCGTGATCACCTCGTTCGGGTTCCTCTCATTTTGGCCAGTCATGACAAACGTTCTTCTAGGAACCGCTGATTTTGACTTGTCCGAAACAGCCTTTGGAGTCACCATTTCCGCTGGACTTGGTTTCGCTACACGACAATCTCTTGCTATATAACTTTCTTTTCCACAGTTATAACACACCTTGGATTGTTGTAGGCAGTTTGGGCTGATATGTCCCTCTTTTTCGCATTTGTAACAAACGACCGGTGATCGTTCTCCTCCTCTAGAAATAGTTGATGATGGTGCTAACGTCTTCACGTTATCATTGTTGTACCTTCTCTTTTTGAAATCTCCCCCCGACTCGCTTCTTCTACTATCATGGCCATGATTACCACCAGAGGGGTTACCGCTTTTGTCCGAATATTTTCCTCCCCGCTGGTTGTCATTGCTCCGATGACTGCTACCACCGATATGACCCTGATTGTGGTCCCTTGGTTGAACATACTCATTATCTCGCTCAAATAATTGAGCCCTATTTACAACATCTGAATATAGAGAAATTTTATGAGAGATAAGATATTGCCGAATTTCAGGTTTCAGACCTCTCAGAAACATCCGCGTCATACATTCCTCATTCTCTACCAAATGAGGTGCAAACTTGGATAACTCCGCGAACTTCGCTTCGTATTGGGACACCGTCATGTTATTTTGTTCTAGTCTAATAAACTCTACCTCTTTCATATGACGAATACTTTTAGGAAAGTACTTGTCATTGAATAGTTTCTGAAACGTTTCCCAAAATATATTGAGTGCGGCTGGCTGGGTATGCTTCACAGACTTCCACCAGTAGTCTGCCTTACCACGAAACATAAAGGTGGCGAATGGAACCTTTTGTTCCTCCTTGCATCCCAAGACATCAAATATCTTGGTAATTTGTTTAACCCACATTTCTGCCTTGATCGGATGCCGCTTTCCCATAAATTTAGGTGGTCCCAACTCTTTGAACTGCTTAGCTGTGACAAGCCGCGCATTGCTATCATTTCCACCTGTATTTTGTACACGAGTCTCCCTCGTCTGATTTTGCAAGAACTGCAAAAAGCTTCTAAACATTCCATCATTCGTCGTTTGTTCGGTAGTGTTGTTTATAGGAGGAATATTGCCTTCCTATTGCACGTTTCCCTGGTTGGTGATTAAAGGTGTCTCCACAGTCTCATTCACTCCATTGTTATCATTCTCAGCTGCCATTCTCAAATACTACCATAAAACAAGAGTTAATTAAAGAAATTGACTTACCACATAATACCCTTATATTATGACCGACCAACAAATAAGCTTAGGTAGGACAAACTAGCGAAGGAATTACTCGTCTCTCCCGTCCTAGTTCTATTCTCCGATCTCTGCTAGAGACCATATCCTTAAGCTCTGATACCAATTGTGACGCCTCAAAAATAGGTATACATCACCCATTCTGAGTTGCCAAAAATATGGTACAGAAACAACTACACTTCATTATTACAATTGTCGTGCAAAATACGACAACACATATATTGTGAGTTTAAATACTAATATTGTCTTCTAGACAGTATTCAAACTTAAATAAGTCCTCATTACAATTGTTGATACACTATTTTATAAAATAGTGAGGACTGCAAAACAACTATCTTGATCCATCATTCCATACCCCGACTAGTTCCCGCTATATTCTTTCCTCTTGAGAAGAAAAATGGAACAAAAAAAAAGGGTGAGCTCAACTAGCCCAGTAAAAAATATTATGACTAAGATAATATACAACAAATTATCAGTAGTCTATAATAGGGAAAAATCTGATAGAATATAATAGACAACAAGTTTTAGATCAACAACTGCAGCGGAAACATCAATCCATTAGAAGAGTCAAGTAGAGAATGGATTCTACTATCTTCTAAGATTTAAAAGTCCATCATCAATATTTTATCCCTGTAACATCCATCAATATACATCTTGAATCAAATATTCATCTTTGCATTACAGGCCAAAGATATTCATTTGTATTACCAGTTGGTCATGTTCATCTCAACACATGTTCATCTTTGCACTACGGGCCAAATATATTCATCAGGTAATCATTCATCTTTGCACTACATGTAAGACCCCGAATTTTATGAAATGAAAGTATTCAATTTTCTTATAATTATTATTTTATTTCGTAAATGGTTAAATTGATAAAAGGTTAAAGTTAAGGGTGATATGTAAAATTTTTTGTAAAGTATGCAAGTTGTTATAAAATATTCGTTTGGTCGTAGAATATTCTTTTTGACGAGGAATATCCGTACGACGGCACAATTATTGGTGGACCCCACAACGAAAGTATTGTCGTATTTAGAAAACAACAGAATTATCTTTTTATAAAAATAACTGCGAAAGTTTTACCGTTAAACTGTTGAACTACCCGGTAGTAAAAGTACAGTAATACGCGTGGCTGTATAGTAACACAGAGTATTGATTATTGATGCTTACGTAAGAAGTCACTCAGTTATACTCAATTATTGCTACAGTAATTACTGCATCATATCTCTCATATTATTGATTCAATTATTGTGACATTATCATCTGCATAATATGTTATATTATTAAATCAATAATTGAGACGATAAAGTTATTCATATTATTATTTGTAATATTGATAATGTCTAGAAGTTCTGTCAAGGAGAGGTTAGATAATCTAATTGCGTGCCAATAGGGAGAAATCCTTATCGAAAAGCCCCCTCTTTCCTGGGAACGATATGGTTGTTAAATATTGTGTGTTATAATATTAATGATGAATAAGTTCGTATTGATTAAAGATGAAATTGATAGCTCCATTGTGTGAGAATTATTAGTGTTAGTGAAAATCGACATTTATTTCTTTAATAATTAATGTCTGGAGGTTATATTGACCAATCGGGTAATTAACCGGATAAATGAACAACTAATTGCTATTATTTCACATGCTTATAACTATTTGTTCACATGTATGTACTATTGATTCACATTCTTGTACTATTAGGGGAGTTGGTGCAATATTGATAATACTTACATGACTAAGTTAAAAATAGAGGTATAGATGGAGGTACTATACTGTAATTAGTTTTTTCACATGATTATACTATTGAGTCACATGAATGAACTATTAATTCACATGATTTACTATTAGGGGAGGTGGTGCAAGTTTGATAATACTTACAGGACTAAATTAAAAACGAAGAAAAAGAGGAAGGTATTATACTGTAATATTTCGAGCCCCAAAATGTGCAATTATTGAAATTATATTTTTCTATAAATAGAAACTCATTCTTTCTTCATTTCTCACCAATTCACTAAGTCTCACAAGAGCAATTATTATAGTGAAATTATAGAGAGAAAGAAGAAGAGAAGTCTGCTACCTCACTATTCCAGTATCCAGATTCTTCTAAGGTAAGGGGTATTATTTCTTTCGTATTCATGAAGAGAGCTTCTATTATTCCATTCTTTATTATTATGTTGGAATAACCTGTCTATGCGAAGTACCGCATACATGGTGAAATTCTTCTGTTATTTCATTCTTTATTATTATGTTGGAATAACCTGTCTATGCGAAGTACCGCATACATGGTAAAATTTTTCTGTTATTCCATTCTTTATTATTCTGTTGGGAATAACCTGTCTGTGCGGTCTATCGCATGCCTGGTGAATTCTTTTGTTATTCCATTCTTTATTATTCTGTTGGAAATGATCTGTCTACGTGGATTACCGCATGGCGGATGAAAATTCATTTGTAGTTTCGTATATTCTATTATACTCGTATGAGATATCATTTCTTTTGTACTCGTCATGGAATATCATTTTCTTTGATATTTTTCTTTTACAAGTTACTATTCACGGGTTACAATTCACCCGATTACTATTCACTCTAGTATCATTCACTCAGGTAATCGAGATACTTTTTGTGTCGGAGTACTATTCACGAGTTACTATTCACCCAAATTACTATCACCCGAAAATTATTCACTCAGGTATTTGGGGTACTTTTCATGTCAGGGTACTATTCACGAGGTACTATTCTCGAAGTACTACTCATCGGATACTATTCACTCATTAATTGCTGTATCATATCTCTCATATTATTGATTCAATTAATGTTACATTATTATCTCCATAATATGTTATATTATTAAATCAATAATTGAGACGATAAATTTATTCATATTATTATTTACAATATTGACAATGTCTAGAAGTTCTGTCAAGGAGAGGTTAGATAATCTAATTGCGCGCCAATAGGGAGAAATTCTTATCGGAAAGGCCCCTCTTTCCTGGGAACGACCTGGTTGTTAAATATTGTGAGTTATAATATTAATGATGAATAAGTTCGTGTTGATTAAAGATGAAATTGATAGTTCCATTGTGTGAAAATTATTGGTGTTAGTGGAAATCGATATTTATTTCGATAATAATTAATGTCTGGAGGTTATATTGACCAATTTAGAAATTAACCGGATAAATGAGCAATTAGTTGCTATTATTTCATATGCTTATAACTATTTGTTCACATGTGTGTACTATTGATTCACATTCTTGTACTATTAGGGGAGTTGGTGCAAGATTGATAATACTTGCATGACTAAGTTAAAAATAGAGGTATAGATGGAGGTACTATACTTTAATTAGTTTTTTCACATGATTATACTATTGAGTCACATGAATGAACTATTAATTCACATGATTTACTATTAGGGGAGGTGGTGCAAGTTTGATAATACTTGCAGGACTAAATTATAAATGAAGAAAAAGAGGAAGGTATTATACTGTAATATTTCGAGTCCCAAAATGTGTAATTATTGAAACTATATTTTTCTATAAATAGAAGCTCATTCTTTCTTCATTTATCACCAATTCACTAAGTCTCACAAGAGTAATTATTATAGAGAAATTATAGAGAGAAAGAAGAAGAGAAGTCTGCTATCTCACTATTCCAGTATCCAGTTTCTTGTAAGGTAAGGGGTATTATTTCTTTCGTATTCATGAAGAGAGCTTCTATTATTCCATTCTTTATTATTATGTTGGAATAACCTGTCTATGCGAAGTACCGCATACATGGTAAAATTCTTCTGTTATTCCATTCTTTATTATTATGTTGGAATAACCTGTCTATGCGAAGTACCGCATACATAGTGAAATTCTTCTGTTATTTCATTCTTTATTATTCTGTTGGAATATCCTGTCTGTGCGGATTATGCATGACCTGATTCTATTCTTTATTATTCTGTTGGAATATCCTGTCTGTGCGTATTACGCATGACCTGATTCCATTATTTATTATTCTGTTGGGAATAACCTGTCTGTGCGGTCTATCGCATGCCTGGTGAATTCTTCTGTTATTCCATTCTTTATTATTCTGTTGAAAATAACCTGTCTGTGCGGTCTATCGCATGCCTGGTGAATTCTTTTGTTATTCTATTCTTTATTATTCTGTTGGAAATGATCTATCTACGTGGATTACCGCATGACGGATGAAAATCTATTTGCAGTTTCGTATATTCTATTATACTCGTATGAGATATCATTTCTTTTGTACTCGTCATGGAATATCATTTTCTTTGGTATTTTTCTTTTACGAGTTACTATTCATGGGTTACTATTCACCCAGTTACTATTCACTCTAGTATCATTCACTCGGGTATTCGGGACACTTTTCGTGTCGGAGTACTATTCACGAGTTACTATTCACAGGTTACTATTCACCCAAATTACTATTGACCCAAATTACTATTCACTCGGGTATTTGGGGTACTTTTCATGTCGAGATACTATTCACGGGGTACTATTTATCCGAAAAATATATTTCTTTTCTGTCCAAATTATTTTTGGTACATGATTATTATTCTTGAATTTTACTCCACAAAGCAGTATCATGTTGATAATTTGAACGTTATTAATTTCTGGATAAATTAAATTATAAATCTTTAAAATTTATCCTTGAACTTGTTTTATTGAATTATTATGTCATTGTCATCATCCTCATGCTTATATTGTGATGAAAGTCATCTTTGGCTTACGTGCAGAGATGGACTTGGTATGATTATGACCAGGGATTATTCGGTATAATCGTGACCGTAATGTGACGAATGATGTGGTGAAAGTCCTCATTGGCCTGTAGTTCATTGATGGACAGTTGCTGATATGATTATGACCAGGGATTATTCGGTATATTCATGACCATTGATGATTACATGAATATCCTTGGTCGTGGTGTAGAGATCATTTGATTTTATTTATTAAGCTGAGTCTCAGCGATAAAGTTGATGAAAAACTTTTTAAATCATAGAAGATAGTAGATTTTATGCTCTACTTGACTCTTCTAATGAATTGCTTATTTTCGCTGCAATTGTTGATCTAAAACTTGTTGTCTATTGTATTCTATCAGTTGTTATACTATTGAAGGCTAAGGATAATTTATTCTGCATTATCTTAGTCATAATATTTTTTACTAGGCTAGTTGAGCTCACCCTTTCTTTCATTGTTCTCTTCAGGAAATGAGAATATAGTTAGGACGAGTCGGGAAATGGAGTGATGGTCCAGGATAAATGGCTTTAGTAGTCTTCACTATTTTACTGAATAATGTAATAATAATTGAAATGAGGACACCATTGAGTGTGGATAGTGTCTAGATGACAATATTCTTGTTTAAACTCTCAACTATGTTTTGTCGTATTTTACACGACTGTTATATAATTAAGTTGTATTTGAATTAATGTACCATGTATCTGGTGACTCAAGATGGGTGATGTATACCTGTTTTGGTGGCGCTACACTACAGACCAAAGATATTCAGTAATATCATCATATAGGACCGAGGATGATGAAACATATCTTAAAGAAAACGAATCAAGTGAGACAAAAGGACAAACATTAGGAATTCGTACTACAGTTTATCCAAGTTCAAAAATACTTTATAATAATCAATTGTGGAGCAGAATTTAAAAATAAAGATCAAAACATGGATACAATCAAAGATAGTAACCACAATAGACAACTTGGACAAAGAAAGAAAATTTATTTTTCTGTAAATAGTGTCGTATTCGTGAATAGTACCGTATATGTGAATAGTACCGTATACGTGAATAGTAACCCCGACACGAAAAGGTAGAAATTTCATAATAAAATTCATACCAATAATTTTGTATAATGATATTGAAAGAATAACATTATTAACGAAGAAAATAGCAACCCTTACCTCAAAAGAATAGTACTTCTGACTTGAATATCGGATATAGTGCTGAAAAAACTTGTACTGAATAGCAACTCTCAAAGTATATAAATACTCACAAAAATACGCTAGATAATATAGAGAGAGAAAGCTTATGATTCTGGTGTGTTTTTCAATTCTAACTAAGCACCCTATTTATAGGAAAATGCTAGAACACCAAAGCAAACTAACCTATTACCTGATAGCTTTACCTGCCATTATTCACGCCTACCACTTTTAAAATAAAATTTCAGCACATTTCACACCAACCAAAAGTGGAGCCCACCCATTCTAGAAATTTCCAAAATATTTTAAATATAAACAATAATCAATAACTTCAATAATTCATAATAAATAGCCCTTTTATCAGAAAAATTCGAGTCTCATATCTATTCCATAAGAAATTTAATTATCTACAGCTTTATAGAAGAAAGTTTTTTCAAATTCCAAACAGAAAATGTCCGAAATCCACATACGGACGATTTTTAGTACCTCCATTCCGACATAATACTGATAAAATATATCAGCATTAATTTCTTCATTTATATCCACATAAAATAAATATTTTTTTATCATATAAATCAATAATTAATTATTCAAAAAAAATATTACAGAATCATAATTATGACAACTAGGTCATTCTCAGGAAAGAGGGGGCTTTCCGATAAGGATTTTTCCTTATTGGCAAGTAATTAGGTAACCAAACCTCTTCTTAGACAGAACTTCCTAAAACATTTCTAATAATGCTATCTAATAATATTATTCAAATAATATAAATTATTGATTTGATAACTGGAAATATTATGCAGTGACAATTATTAAAATAACAATAATATAAAATATCAACGTAGCAATTATTGAATCAATAAAATAAAATATTGAACAATAATTACTGTAATAATTATTGAGTAGTGCCTTCTTGCGTAAGAATTAATAATCCAACAATACTGTGGAATACCGTGTGATACTGTGAAACCACGCGTATTACTGCACTTTAACCACTGAGTATTCCAACAGTGTTAACGGTAACAACTACGCCGTTATTTATAAAAACTCAAACTTGTCATTTTCTTCATCCGACCGTTTTCCGTTATGGGGCCCATAAATGGCTGCGCCGTCGTACGAATATTTCTCGACAGCAATAATATTTCACGGCCAAACGAATATTCCCCGACAACAAGGAATATTTTATAACCACTTGCTTATTTTAAAAAATTTGCACATTTCACCCATAACCAAAATATTATATCAAATTAACACCTTATTTTTCAAAATAATAATTAGAGGAAATTCGATTTTATTTTTAAAAAGTTGGGGTCTTACACTAGGTGTAGAGACACCCCTAAGGGCTTACTTACTCGAGTAACAAAGGCTACAAAACTAGACTAGTAAACCTACTTTTATCCATCACATTTTTCAGCGTGAATATCGATGCTTTCTAAGGCATGGATATTCAGATATTTCGTCCATTGGACATTGAAACAGTTATTTATTTCTTTCAAATTTTTTCCAACTTCTTTTTTTTTCCTTTGTTCAATTTCTTTCTTTTTTTTTTCTCTTAAAATTGCTCAAATCATAGTTTATACCCCATAACTAAGAGTTAGTATGAAGGTGAAGTGCAAAAATGAATATGAACTTTTTTTTACTCAAGATGGTGTTTCTAATTAAGATTTTGTATCTTATCAAAAATTCAAGAGTTCTAAATCTTTCAATCTTACTTGTGAGTTTTAACTCCACGGACACTTATTAGAAAAAATTCAATCCATAAAAAGTTAAACGAAATTTTTCGTTTTTCAATTATTTTTTTACAAAAAAGAATTAATTTCCTAAAAAGAAGAAAGAGAAAAAAATATCAAATATTAAAATTACAAAATTCCCCCATACCTAAATCATGCATTGTGCTTAATGTATGCAAATGAAAAAAGAGAACAAAAAATGAAAGAATTGTACCTCGTAGGATGGGTCAAGAACTGGATGACAATATTGTACAAAAAAAAAATATACGTACAAACTTACAACAAGTGCAGTGCTAGTCATTTTGAATCAGGTGGGTCAACAAGGTATACAACCTCCCCTGGTTCATTTTGGCATTTGTAAAAAGGGTTTGAGTCATTGGCCATTCACTTTGAATTTTTTTTTACTATTTGGATTTTCAATATCGACTGCCCCATGAGATTAAAATACCTTCACTACAAAAGGTCCATCCCATCTAGAACGCAATTTGCTCAGAAATAGATGTAGCTTGGAGTTATACAAGAGAACTTTTTGACCAGGTGAAAATGATTTTCTCAAAATTGATTTATCATGAAACACTTTTGTTCTGTCCTTGTAAATTTTAGCATTTTCATAAGCATCGTTCATAATCTGATCTAACTCAGTTAATTGTAATTGTCTATGACTCCCACTAGTGGACATATCAAAATTCAACTGTTTTATGACCCATAAAGCACGATATTCAAGTTCAACAGGTAAGTGACAAGTTTTCCCAAACACAAGCCTATACAGTGACATTCCTAAATTAGTCTTACGGTAAGCTCACAATGCATCTGATAATTTTAGAGACTTTTCTATTGGAACTAGTCATTTTTTTAGGATTTATTTTATTCGAGACTTCTACTTGACCACTTGTTTGAGGGTGATATGGTGTTGCAAGTTTGTGAGTGATGACATACTTTTTCAACAAGGATTCAAAAGGCTGATTTTCGAAATGTTTCACTTGATCACTGATTATTGCCCTAGGGGTACCAAAGCGAAAGAAAATGTTTTCTTTTAGAAATTTGACAACAACCTTGTTGTCATTGGTCTTGGTTGATATTGCTTCTACCCACTTAGATATGTAATCCACCGCAAGTAAAATGTACAGATTTCCAAAAGAATTTAGAAACGGGTCTATAAAATCTATTCCCCACACATCAAATAATTTAATGACTAGAATAGGTTACATATGCATCATATTCCTCCTAGTGATCCTCCCTAATTGTTGACACCTATTGCTATTAGCACATAATTTTGTGGCATCATTGAATAGATTAGGCCAATAGAAACCACATTGGAGGACTTTGGCGGCCGTCTTTTTGCCTCCAAAATGTCCTCCACATGTTTGGTCATGACAGAATGATAGAACACTCATAAACTCATGGTTATGTACACACCTTCTAATGATTTTATTAGGAAAATATTTGAACAAATATGGGTCGTCCTAATATATAAAAGTATTTTACTTGTGAAAAAAACTTTGATCTATCTTGTTTGGACCAATGGGAAGGAATCTCACTTATAACTAGGTAGTTCACAATATTAGCAAACCAAAGTGTAGTAGATATAGAGAAAAGGTGCTCATCTGGGAAAGATTCATTTAAGGGCAGGTCAGAGTTGGACTCCATAACTAAACAGGACAAATGATCAGCTGCCACATTTTCGGACCCTTTTTTGTCCTTTATCTCGAGGTCAAATTCTTGAAGTAATAAGACCCAACGATATAAACGGGCTTTTGAATCTTTTTTAGAAAGAAGATGTCTGAGGGCAACATGGTTAGTGCAAACAATTATTTTAGACCCAATAAGATAAGATCGAAACTTTTCTTGGGTAAAAACTACAGCTATAAGTTATTTTTCAGTAGTGGAATAGTTCAATTACGCATCATTTAAAGTCTTATTAGCATAGTATATGACATGGGAAATCTTGTTGATTCTTTTCCCTAAAACAGCACCAACTGCACAATCAGATGCATCACACATTAACTCAAATGGTTGACTCGAATCAAGTGATTTGATAATAGAAGCTGAAGTCAACTCCCTTTTGAGTTGTTCAAAGGATTAAAGACATTTTTCATTAAATTCAAATTTTGCATCTTTACCTAGAAGGTCTTGCTTTCTTACTGAAATCTTTAATGAATCGTCTGTAAAAGCTTACATGTCCTATGAACGAATGAATTTATTTGATTGTCCTAGGTGGTTGAAGATTGACAATGAGGTCGATTTTGGCTTTGTCTACTTTAATTCTTTTTTCAGATATGATATGACCAAGAACAATTCCCTTTTTTACCATGAAATGACATTTTTCCCAATTTAGGATTAATTTAGTTTCCTTACATATCCTTAGAACTAAGTCAAGGTGGTGAAGGAACTTGTGAAATTTAGACCCAAATATGGAAAAATCATCTATAAAAATTTCTAGGAATTCAAACACCGTGTCAGAAAAAAATACTCATCATGCATCTTTAAAAGGTGACAGGGGCACTACATAGCCTAAAGGGTTGACGACGATATGCAAAAGTTCCATAAGGACAAGTGAATGTGGTCTTTTCTTGGTCTTCTAGGGCTTTGGGAATTTGAAAGTAGCCCAAGTATCCATCAAAAAAATAATAGTAAGCATGATCAACTAACCTTTCTAGAATTTGGTCTATGAACGGTGATCCTTTCTTGTGGCGGCATTGAGTTTTCTATAATCTATGCAAACCCTCCAACCAGATTGGACACAAGTGGGAACTAACACATTAGCTTCATTTTGAACCACAGTTATGCCAGACTTTTTAGGTATCACATGAAACAAGACTTATTCAAGAGCTATCCGAAATGGGATAGATGATCCCATTATCTAGACACTTAAGAATTTCCTTCTTAACAACTCTTTTAGAACTGGGTCCAACCGCCTTTGTGGGTCTCTCACTGGTTGAGCATCATCTAATTATTGGATCCTATGTTGGACAATGGCTGGATTGATCCCCTTAATATCAGTTATGCTCCATCATATGGCTTCCTTATTTTCTCGAAGGATGGTTAGTAACTCTTCCTTCTGTGTGTTTTTTAAATCCGAAGTAATGATCACATGAAGAGTTTTGGAGGGACTTAGATATACATATTTAACATTATCGGGCAAATGTTTGAGTTCTAACTCTGGTGGACTCTTTTTAAAAGGTTCTGAAGATTGCAAAAATGGCCTAGTCACAAGTTCCCATTTAGAGTAAGACATTGATGTGGATGACTCTAACATTTCATTCACCTCATTTATATATTCTGTTTCATCCCAATGTTTACATAGTCATAAGACATCAAATATATTGGTGATCTGCTTAATCTATGCTTCTGCCTTAAGTGGCTCTGGCTTTCCTAAAAACTCTGGCGATCCCAACTCCTTAAATTGCTTAGCAGTAACCAACCGTGAGTTACCATTGTTTTCACTTGCATTTTGAACACGTGTCTCTCTCGTTTGGTATTGCATGAATTGTAGAAAACTCCTAAACATCCCATCGCTCATCATTTGGTCGATGTTGTTGTTTACATGAGGATTATTACCTTCCTGATGCACATTATCCTGGTTATTGATTGGCGGTGTTTCAACGGTCTCATGTGCTCCATTGCTTATCTCAAAATTTTCAGATGTCATTCTCAAATACTGCCACAAAATAAGGGTTAATTAAAGAAATTGACATGCCACATATTATCTCTATATTCTGACCGACCAATTAAATAACAAATAAGCTTAGGTAGGACACACTAGCAAGGATTTACTCGTCTCTCCCCTCCCAGTTCTAATCCCAGATCTCCAGCAAAGATCATATCCATAAACTCTGATACCAACTGTGATGCCCCCAAAATAGGTCTACACAACCCATTCTGAGTCGCCAAATACATGGTACAAAATTCAAATACAACTTCATTTATACAACTATTAATTATCGTGTAAAATATGGCAAAATATAAACTGTGAGTTTCAATACAAATATTGTCTCGTAGACAATATCCAAACTCAAAATAAGTTCTTATTGCAATTATTGTCACATTATTTTACAAAATAATGAGGACTACTATAATAACCATCTTGGACCATTACTCCACTCCCCGACTAGTCCTAGCTACATTCTCGCCTCTTGAGAAGAACAATGGAACCAAAAGGAAAAGGGTGAACTTAACTAGCCCGGTAAAGAATATTATGATTAAGATAATGTAGAACAAATTATCCTTAGTCCTTAACAGGAAAAAATTTGATAGAATACAATAGACAATAAGTGTTAGATCAACAACTGAAGCGAAAATAGCAATCCATTAGAAGAGTTAAGTAAACCATGATGTCTACTATCTTCTATTATTTAAAAGTCTATCATCAATATTTTATCCCTGTAACACAAATCAATAATTATTTCCAATCAACGAATTATCTATGCACTACGGGCCAAAGATAATCGTTTGTATCAACAGTGGTTATGATCATGCCAAACATCTTTCCATCTATGCACTACGGGCTAAAGAGGACTTTCATCACAAACTTTTATCTGTAACATTAAAGGTCATGATTATACCAATACATAATTCCTTATCATACTCATACCAATCAACAGTCCATCTTTGCACTACGGGGCAAAGATGACTTTCAGCACAATATAAGCATGATGATGATGACAATGATATAAAGAATCAATCAAGTGAGATCAAGGATAAATATTAGAGATTTATAATTTAATTTATCCAGAGTTCAAGAATATCCAAATTGTCAACATGATAATTAATTATGGAGTAAAATTTAAGAATGATATTCATGTATCAAAAATAATTTGCACAGAAAAGAAACCAATTTTATCGTGAATAGTACCCGAGTGAATAGTACTCTGTGAATAGTACCCCATGAATAGAACCCCGAATGAAAATATTTAAATTTAATAAAAAGGTTCAGAAAAATATTTCAGTGAAACAATACTAAATGAAGCGCAAAACTCAAGGATATTCTACAAATTTCAGGGATTATAGAAGCAATATTTATCAAAGTAAGTGTAGATTTAGAAATATAAAACGAAATAATATCATTTACATACTATAGGGTGTGGAATAAAATAATATTCCTTACGAATATTGAACGAAAATAATATCTCTTACCTTAATAGGAGACTAAATTTGACTGGTATATCGGATATATTCTTGAGAAAATCTTGCACTATTATTAACACTCAAAGTATTCTTATACTAGAAAGAAATACGCACAATATTATAAAAGAAGAATTCTCTGATTCTGCTTTAATTTTTATTTTTTAACTAGGCAACCTATTTATAGAAGTATGACAGGGAACTATTTAAGAAAATAATCACGAATGAACAGAAACAAATTCACGGGAATTCGACTGATTTTCTGATTTTTACTATTCATCACTGTGTAATAAAATATTCTAATAAAACAAAATATTTATATATAATATAATATATTCTAATTATAATATAATAAAACAAATAACTTTATATATATTATAAAAGTTTTCTGTTTTATTACTATTATAATAATAATAAAACAAAACTGAGACACTTTCTACCGATAATTTTGAAAAATGAGTAAGTGGGGGTCCATATAATTAGCCAAACTTGTAACAAATACTTCATGATAACCCCCTCTATTTATATCAAAAATTGAATAAATATTTACCACAAATCACTTATCTTCAATCAACACATTTTTAATCTTTCAACAATTATTCATCATTAATATTATAACTCACAATATTGACAACCAGATCATTCCCAAGAAAGAGGGGGCTTTCAGATAAGAATATCTCCTTTTTGACGCGCAATTAAATAACCTAACCCTTTTTCTCAACAGAATTTTATAGACATTGTCAATAATATAAATAATAATATAAAGAAATGTGTCATCTCAATTATTGATTTAATAATATAAAATATTATACAGATGATACTGTGATAATAATTGAATCAATAATATGAGATACTATGCAGCAACTACTGTTGTAATTATTGAATAAAATTAAGTGACTTCTTATGTAAGCATCAATAATCAGAGATACTGTGCAATACCGTGTGCTACTGTGCAACAATGCGTATTACTGTACTTTTATCATTGGGTATTTTAACAGTTTAACGGTAAAAATCTTGCCATTATTTTATGAAAAGGTTATTTTTGCCGCTTTCTATATCCGGCAGTCATTCTATTGTGGGGTCCACCAATGATTGTGCCGTCGTACGAATATTTTCCAACCAAACGAATATTTTATGACAACTTACTTAATTTATAAAATTTGCACATATCACGCTTAACTATACCATTATATTAAATCAACACCTTATAATTCAAAATAACATTTAGAGAGAATTATATCTTTATTCATAAAAAGTTGGGGTCTTACACAACGACCTCGCCCCGACGAGCTCCTCTCTGCACCTCTTCGCCCCAACCAGCTATAAAGCCGCCCCAGCCAACTCGATTCTGCTAAAGCTTGCCCCGGCGAGCTCCTCAATACAGACGAGGGAATTTGAAAATTTTGGAAAGTTTTCAGGCTAGATTTTGACGAAATTCTACATGGATTTGGATTGCATTTTCTCATAGGAATATGATTTTATTTCAATACTATAAATACATATGACACCCCCAAAATAGGTATACATTACCCATTCTGAGTTTCCCAAATACATGGTACAAACTTCAAATACAAACTTAATTTATACAACTGTTAACTGCCGTGTAGAATACGACAAAATATAAGCTGTGAATTTTAATACAAATATTGTCTTTTAGACAGTATTCAAACTCAAAATAAGTCCGCATTACAATTATTATCACACTATTTCATAGAATAGTGAGGACTATTAATGCAAACATCTGAACCGTCACTCCGTTTCCCGACTAGTCCCAGCTATATTCTCATTTCTTGAAAAGAACAATAAAAGCAAAGGATGAGCTCAACTAGCCCAGTAAGAAATATTATGACTAAGATAATACAGAATAAATTATCGTTAGCCTTCAACAGTGTTAAACTTATAAAATATAATAAACATCAAGTTTAACTGCAGCGGAACAAGCAATCCATTAGAAGAGTCAAGTAGAGCATGAAATCTACTATCTTCTATGATTTTAAAAGTTTATCAACAATTTTATCGTTAAGACTCAGCTTAATAACTAATCCACCTCATTGAATCATCCCTGCACTACGCCCAATGATATTCATTAGTATCACAACCACGAATTATTCAATCACTACGGGCCAAGTATATTCGTGTTTTCATCAATGGTCATGATCATGCCAACAACTGTCCATCAATGCACTATGGGCCAATGATGACTTTTACCACATCATTTGTAACATTACGGTCATGATTATACCGAATAATTCCTGGTCATAATCATACCAATCAACAGTCCATATATGCACTACGGGCCAAAGATAGCTTTTATCATAGTATAAGCATGAGGATGATGACAATGATATAAGAATTCAATTAAATGAAAACAAATGATAAACTTTAAAGATTTATAATTTAATTTATCCAGAATTCAAAAACGTCTAAATTGTTAACATGATACTGCTTTATGAAGTAAAATTCAAGAGTAATATTGTATCAAAGATTATTTGGACCAAAATAAAATTAATTTTTATCATGAATAGTATCCTGGGTGAATAGTACTGAGTGAATAGTATTTTGTGAATAGTACTTCAGGAATAGTACCCCGTGAATAGTACTCCGACATGAAAAAGTTAAAACTTATCAAGAATGCTCAGAATATTATTTTCATGAAAAGATATTGGATGAAGCGCAAATTTTAAGGATATTCTACTAATTTTATGGAGTATAGAAGCCAAAACTTAACAAAAATGAGTATAAAATTCAGAATCTGAAACGAAATAATATTACTTACATACTACAGAGTATGGAAGAAAATATTATTTCTTACGAATACTGAACAAAAATGTAAGACCCCAATTTATTATAAATAAAATTGAGTTTCTCTATTTATTATTTTGAAATAATAAGGATTAATTTGATATAATACTTTGATTATGGGTGAAATGTGCAAATTTTACAAAATAAACAAGTGGTTATAAAATAATCATTGTTGTCGGGGAATATTCATTTGGTCGTTGAATATTCTTGTTGTCGGGAATATTCGTACGACGATGCAGTCATTTGTGGGCCCCATAACAGAATAACTGTCGGATGAAGAAAAACGACAAAGTTTGAGTTTTTATAAATAACGACGTAATTGTTACCGTTAACACTGTTGGGTTACCTGGTGGGTAAAATACAGTAATACGCGTGGTTGCACAGTAACACACGGTATTGTACAGTATTGTTGAATTATTGATTCTTACGTAAGAAGGCACTACTCAATAATTGTTATAGTAATTACTGTTCAATATTTTATTTTATTGATTCAATAATTGCTGCGTTGATATTTTATATTATTATTATTTCAATAATTATCACTGCACAGTATTTTCCATTATCAGATCAATAATTCATTTTATTTGAATAATATTATTAGATAGCATTATTGGCAATGTCTAGAAAGTTCTGTCAAGGAGAGGTTTGGTCACCTAATTGCGCGCCAGTAAGGAGAAATCTTTATTGGAAAGCTCCTTCTTTCCTGGGAACGGCCTGGTTGTCATAATTGTGATTCTGTAATATTATTTGTGAATAATTAATTATTAATTTATATGATAAAGAAATATTTATTTTACGTGGATATAAATGAAGGAATTTTTGTATGAATTATTTGTTGAAAGTTTGATAATTATTTTTCTCCGATAAAATATTTATTACATTGTAATAATGTGATAATATAATAATATAATTTTTATATATTTTAGCACGTGAATTTGTTAAGGGAAATGGAGGTGAGAAAGCTTGATGAATTTCCTTGATTTTCAGATTTGGTGCGCTACATTGTGTTTCAAACCATGTGCTGGTGAAATTTTCTTCCATGGGGGGCCACCTAATTTATTGGTGGAGAAACTTTCCTGCAAAATTATTTTCAAAGGATGGCTCTACTAATTTTCTTCTTTCCTGGTGGGTGGTAGGTGTTATGCCAAATTATTTCAAAGTGTGGCCCCATCCATATGGAAAAACAAATAAAGTTAGACTTTGAATGGAAAGTTAGGCAGAAGGAGAAAATAAAAATTCGGTAGAGTGCTTGTCTTATGCTTCCGTATTGCACTATAAAAGGAGGGCAAACCTCCATCCTAAAATCACTCCATTTTCAAATTCTGAGATTCTTATTCTAAAGTATTGTGAGTATTTTCTTGAGTATAAGGATAGCTTGAGTGTAGTTTTTCTGCAAGATTTTCTCATAATAGTATCCGATATTCCGGTCAAATCCAGTTTCTACCAAGGTAAATGATATTATTTTATTGGGATACTCGTGAGAAATATTATTTTCTTTCATACTTTATATTACGTGAGCAATATTATTTCATCTCGTATTCCTAAATTTGAACTTACTATGGTAAGTATTGCTTCTATAATTCCTGAAATGATTAGAAATTTCGCTTCATCTAATATCATTTCATAAGAATATTGGTCTGAACTTTTTATCAAATTTAGAACTTTTCGTGACGGGTACTGTTCAAAGTTACTGTTCACGGGTACTGTTCACAGTTACTGTTCACGGGTACTGTTCACAATTTTTTTTTCTTCCAAGTTATTTGTTGTGACCCTTATTCTTGAAATTTAATCCATGTTTTGATCTTCATTCTTGAATTTTACTCTGCTACAGTTTATTATGGAGTATTATTGAACTTGGATAAACAGAAATATGAATCCCTAATATTTGTCCTTATGTCTCACTGGATTCGTTTTTTAAAATATTTTTCATCATCCTCAGTCCTAAATGATGATATTACTGAATATCTTTGGCCCGTAGTACAAAGATGAATGATTAACTGATGAATATATTTGACCCGTAGTGCAAAGATGAACAGGTGTTGAGATGAACATGACCAACTAGTGATACAAATGAATATCTTTGGCATGTAGTACAAAGATGAATATTTGATTAAAGATGTATATTGATTGTTGTTACAGGGATAAAATATTGATGATGGACTTTTAAATCTTAGAAGATAGTAGAACTCATTCTCTACTTGACTTTTCTAATGGTTTGTTATTTTCGCTGCAGTTGTTGATCTAAAATTTGTTGTCTATTATATTTTATCAGATTTTTCTCTGTTGAAGACTAATGATAATTTGTTGTATATTATCTTAGTCATAATATTTTTTACTAGGCTAGTTGAGCTTACCCTTTTCCTTTTTGTTCCATTTTTCTTCTCAGGAGGTGAGAACATAACAGGATCTAGTCGGGGTATGGAGTGATGGTTCTAGAAAGATGTTTTAGCAGTCCTCCCTATTTCTGTAAAATAGTGTTTGAATAATTGTAATGAGGACTTATTTGAGTGTGGATATTGTCTAGAAGACAATAATTGTATTTAAACTCACATTATGTGTTGTCGTATTTTGCACGACAATTATATTATTGAAGTTGTAGCTTGCTTTCTGTACCATGTATTTGGCGACTCAGAATGGGTGTTGTATACCTATTTTGGGGGCGTCACAGTTGGTATCAGAGCTTAGGGATATGGTCTCTAGCGGAGATCAGGGAATAGAACTAGGAGGGGAGAGATAAGTAAATCATTCGCTAGTGTGTCCTGTCTAAGCTTATTTGTTGGTCAATCATAATATAGGGATATTATGTGATATGTTAATTTATTTAATTAACCCTTGTTTTATGGCAGTATTTAAGAATGGCTGCTGAGAACGTTAACAATGGAGTGTATGAGACTGTGGAACAACCTTTAGTCACAAACCAGGAGAACGTACAACAGGAAGACAATATTCCTCCTGTAAACAACACTACCGAGCAAACGATGAATGATGGAATGTTTAGGAGTTTTTTGCAGTTCATGCAAAACCAGACGAGGGAGGCTCGTGCACAAAATACGGGTGGAAATGCTAGCAATGCGCGGCTTGTCACAGCCAAGCAGTTCAAAGAATTGGGACCACCGAAATTTAAGGGAAAATCGGATCCGATCATGGCAGAAACGCGGGTCAAGCAAATTACCAAGATATTCGAAGTCTTGAGATGCACGGAGGAACAGAAGGTTCCATTCGCCACCTTTATATTCCGCGGTGAGGCAGACTACTGGTGGGAGTCTTTGAAGCGTACCCTGCCAGCCGCACTCAGCATGTCTTGGGAAACATTTTAGAAACTATTCAATGATAAGTACTTTCCTGAAAGTATTCGTCATATGAAGGAGGTAGAGTTTATCAGACTGGAACAAGATAACATGACGGTGTCCCAGTACGAGGCGAAGTTCGCTGAGTTATCCAGGTTTGCACCTCATTTGGTAGAGAATGAGGAACGAATGACAAGGATGTTTCTGAGAGGTCTAAAACCCGAGATTCGTCAATACCTTATCTCTCATAATTTTTCTCTGTATTCAGATGTTGTCAATATGGCTTAATTATTAGAGCAAGATAGTGAGTATGTTCAACCGAGGGACCACAACCAGGGTCCTACCGGTGACAGCAGTCATCAGAGTGATGATAACCAACGAGAAGGGAAAAATACGAACAAAGGCGGTAACCACTCGGGTGGTCATCGTGGCCATGATAATAGGAGAGGTGAGTCAAGTAGAAATTTCAGAAAGAGGAGATTCAACAATGACGGGAAGACATCAGCAGCAGCACCAGCACCAACAACAAATTCTAGGGGAGGAGAACGACCGCCAGTTAGATGTTACAAATGCGGGAAAGATGGACATATCAGCTTAAACTATCCACAACAATCGAAGGTATGTTACAACTGTGGAAAGGAAGGCCGCATAGCTCGGGATTGTTCTGTAGCAAAACCAAGTTCAACGGGGATGGTGACTCCAAAGGCTGTCCCGAACAAGTCAAAGTCGGTGGTTCCTGGAAGGGCGTTTGTCGTGACTGCACAAAACGTGAGGAACCCAAACGAGGTGATCACAGGTAAGCTTATCATAAACTCTTGCGAAGTTTATACCTTACTAGATACCGGTTCCACACATTCTTTTATCTCCCCTACTTGTGCTCAACGTTTAAACTTGACTCCGGAGAAATTGGACTTTGACTTATCTGTTGAAACTCCGTTGGGTGAAACCTTCGTTACATCTACAGTTTATAAATCTTGCATGATCCAAGTTGGCACTGTCACATTACCTGTTGATCTTATCTCTTTAAAGATACTTGCTTTTGATGTGATTTTAGGAATTGATTGGTTAACCACTCATCATGTTAAAATTGATTGTTTTCGTAAGGTTGTTAGTTTTCATATTCCTAACCAACCTGTCATACAAATTCAAACTACTAAACCACTAAAATCAGTCACTGTCATATCAAGCCACAAAGCTATTCGTTTATTAAAAAATGGATGTCAAGCTTTCTTAGCCCATGTTATGGATTTGAACAGAGACAAGTCAGATTTGAATAATACTTCTGTGGTTAGAGAATTTCCTGATGTATTTCCTAAAGAACTTCCCGGTCTACCCCCAGAACGTGATGTTAAATTCTTTATTGACTTTGAACCGGGTACAAAACCCATTTCTAAAACCCCATATCGAATGGCTCCTATTGAACTTCAGGAGTTAAAAGTCCAACTATAGGAGTTATTAGACATCGATTTCATTCGTCCTAGTACATCTCCTTGGGGTGCTCCTGTTTTATTCGTAAAGAAGAAAGACGGGAGTATGCGACTTTGTATTGACTACCGAGAATTGAACCATGTCACCATCAAGAATAGGTATCCGTTACGTCGCATTGATGACCTGTTCGACCAGTTGCAAGGAGCACAATTCTTTTCAAAGATCGACCTTCGTTCTGGATATCATCAGCTGAAGATTAAAACTAAGGATATTCCAAAGACTGCCTTCAGAACTCGGTACGAGCATTATGAATTCTTAGTCATGTCTTTTGGATTGACTAATGCTCTAGCTGCTTTCATGGATATGATGAACCGTGTATTCAAGGAATATTTGGATCAATTCGTTGTTGTCTTTACTGATGACATTCTCATCTATTCCAAAAGCCATGAAGATCATGAGCACCATTTGAAGCTGATACTTGAAAGGCTTCGTGAAAACGAGCGATATGCCAAACTGAAGAAATGCGAGTTCTGGCTTGAGGAAGTAGCATTCCTTGGGCACGTGGTGTCAAAACATGGAGTATCTGTCGACCCGGTGAAGATTGAAGCCATACAAAGTTGGGAGCAACCGAAGTCGGTAACCGAAGTACGTAGCTTTCTGGGCTTAGCTGGTTACTATCGGAGATTAATGGAAGGATTTTCTCGAATCGCTACTTCGTTAACTTAGCTGACTCAGAAAGATACAAAATTCGTATGGAGTGAGGAATGCGAGAAGAGTTTCCAAGAACTCAAGAGGAGACTCATTTTGGCACCTGTTCTGACAATACCATCTGGTTCGGATGGATTTGTTATCTACATCGATGCTTCAGGCAAAGGGTTAGGATGTGTTCTCATGCAACATGGGAAAGTCATAGCCTATACCTCGCGATAACTCAAAGAATATGAGAGGAATTATCCTACTCATGATTTGGAGTTGGTAGCAGTCGCTTTCGTGTTGAAGATCTGGAGACACTACCTGTATGGGGAGAAAGTGGAGATCTATACAGATCATAAAAACCTCAAATATTTCTTCACCCAAAAAGAACTCAACATGCGGCAGCAACGTTGGCTCGAGCTGTTGAAAGATTACGATCATACCATCCAATATCATCCTGGAAAAGCAAACGTAGTAGCTGACGCATTGAGTAGAAGATCATATGCGGGTACGAGTGCAATGTTGTTAACACAAAGGCCCATTTTGTATGACTTGCAAAGGTTGGAGATAGAGATGAAGGCTCCAAGTACCCACATGATGATATCAAATATACGAGTAGAACCGACTTTAATCGATAAAGTTAAAGCTGTTCAAGCTATGTACATGGAGCTGATGCGTATGAAGAAGAAAGTGCAAGAAGGTGCTATTCCAGAAGTAAGAATCGATGAAGAAGGAATACTTCGAGTCAACTCCAGACTTTGTGTTCCTAACGATTTTGACTTGAAGCATAGAATAATGATGGAGGCACACAACACACCGTTTGCAATCCATCTTGGGAGTACCAAAATGTATCACGATCTTCGACATACATTTTGGTGGAGCAATATGAAAAGAGAGATCGCGGAGTTTATCTCGAGGTGTTTAACTTGTCAACGTGTAAAAGCGGAGCATCAAGTACCAAAGGATCCATTGCAACCACTTGAGATTCTGAAATGGAAGTGGGAACACATTACTATGGATTTTGTTACGGGTCTTTCCAAGGTTTCTCAAGGCATAGATGCGATTTGGGTCATTGTTGATAGATTAACCAAGTCTACTCATTTTTTACCTA
Source organism: Panax notoginseng (assembly GCA_016801055.1). NCBI lineage: Eukaryota > Viridiplantae > Streptophyta > Magnoliopsida > Apiales > Araliaceae > Panax > Panax notoginseng. The sequence goes on along the minus strand of CM029012.1, from coordinate 135,770,042 downwards.
TACGTGAGACTTATTCTCTTGAACATCTTGCTAGTATGTACGTAAATGAGATTGTGAGATTGCATGGCATGCCAGTATCCATAGTTTTGGATCGTGACCCAAGATTCACTTCACGATTTTGGGTTAGCTTGCAGAAAGCTATGGGCACGGATTTACGATTTAATTCAGCATACCATCCACAAACGGACGGATAATCAGATGGGACTATTCAAACCCTTGAAGATCTATTAAGACTCTGTGTTCTAGATTTCAAAGGAAGTTGGGATAAGTACTTGCCACTGGTGGAATTCTCCTACAACAATAATTATCAAGCAAGTATAGGCATGACTCCATTTGAGGCGTTGTATGGACGAAAATGTCGTTCTCCAGTATGCTGGGACGAGGTGGGAGAAGCAACGTTGTTGGGACCAAAATTAGTACGCATGACTACAGAAAAGATCCAAATGATTAGACAACGTATTCAAACCTCACAAGATCGACAAAAGAGTTATGCTGATCTTCATAGAAAGGACGTGGAGTTTAATATTGGAGATCATGTACTGTTACATGTTGCTCCATGGAAGGGAGTTACAAGATTTAGAAAGAGAGGAAAGCTCAATCCAAGGTTTGTTGGTCCATTTGAGATTCTTGACCGAATAGAAAATGTGGCCTATAGACTCGCATTACCTCCAAGTATGTCTCGTGTTCATAATGTTTTTCACATATCCATGCTTCATAAATATGTTAAAGACCCGAACCACATTATTGAGTTAGAACCAGACGAGATAGCTGAAGATTTAACTTACGAGGAGGTACCTGTTAAGATCTTGGATAAGAAAGAGCATGTCCTACGCACGAAGGTTATACCACAAGTTAAGGTTTTGTGGAGAAACCATGCTATTGAAGAAATGACTTGGGAGTTAGAATCAGAAATGAAAGCGAGGTATCCTCACCTTTTCTAAACACCAGGTACGTACGTCAATTTTCGAGGACGAAATTTCATAAGGAGGGGAGGTTGTAAGACCCCAACTTATTATAAATAAAATTGAGTTTCTCTATTTATTATTTTGAAATAATAAGGATTAATTTGATATAATACTTTGATTATGGGTGAAATGTGCAAATTTTACAAAATAAACAAGTGGTTATAAAATAATCATTGTTGTCGGGGAATATTCATTTGGTCGTTGAATATTCTTGTTGTTGGGAATATTCGTACGACGATGCAGTCATTTATGGGCCCCATAACAGAATAACTGTCGGATGAAGGAAAACGACAAAGTTTGAGTTTTTATAAATAACGGCGTAATTGTTACCGTTAACACTGTTGGGTTACCTGGTGGGTAAAATACAGTAATACGCGTGGTTGCACAGTAGCACACGGTATTGCACAGTATTGTTGAATTATTGATTCTTACGTAAGAAGACACAACTCAATAATTGTTACAGTAATTACTGTTCAATATTTTATTTTATTGATTCAATAATTGCTGCGTTGATATTTTATATTATTGTTGTTTCAATAATTATCACTGCACAATATTTTCCATTATCAGATCAATAATTCATATTATTTGAATAATATTATTAGATAACATTATTGGCAATGTCTAGAAAGTTCTGTCAAGGAGAGGTTTGGTCACCTAATTGCGCGCCAGTAAGGAGAAATCTTTATTGGAAAGCCCCTTCTTTCCTGGGAACGGCCTGGTTGTCATAATTGTGATTCTGTAATATTATTTGTGAATAATTAATTATTGATTTATATGATAAAGAAATATTTATTTTACGTGGATATAAATGAAGGAATTTTTGCATGAATTATTTGTTGAAAGTTTGACAATTATTTTTCTCCGATAAAATATTTATTACATTGTAATAATGTGATAATATAATAATATATTTTTTATATAGTTTAGCACGTGAATTTGTTAAGGGAAATGGAGGTGAGAAAGCTTGGTGAATTTCCTTGATTTTCAGATTTGGTGCGCTACATTGTGTTTCAAACCATGTGCTGGTGAAATTTTCTTCCATGGGGGGTCACCTAATTTATTGGTGGAGAAACTTTCCTGCAAAATTATTTTCAAAGGATGGCTCTACTAATTTTCTTCTTTCCTGGTGGGTGGTAGGTGTTATGCCAAATTATTTCAAAGTGTGGCCCCATCCATATGGAAAAACAAATAAAGTTAGGCTTTGAATGGAAAGTTAGGCAGAAGGAGAAAATAAAAATTCGGTAGAGTGCTTGTCTTATGCTTCCGTATTGCACTATAAAAGGAGGGCAAACCTCCATCCTAAAATCACTCCATTTTCAAATTCTGAGATTCTTATTCTAAAGTATTGTGAGTATTTTCTTGAGTATAAGGATAGCTTGAGTGTAGTTTTTCTGCAAGATTTTCTCATAATAGTATCCGATATTCCGGTCAAATCCAGTTTCTACCAAGGTAAATGATATTATTTTATTGGGATACTCGTGAGAAATATTATTTTCTTTCATACTTTATATTACGTGAGCAATATTATTTTATCTCGTATTCCTAAATTTGAACTTACTATGGTAAGTATTGCTTCTATAATTCCTGAAATGATTAGAAATTTCGCTTCATCTAATATTATTTCATAGGAATATTGGTCTGAACTTTTTATCAAATTTAAAACTTTTCGTGACGGGTACTGTTCACAGTTACTGTTCACGGGTACTGTTCACGGATACTGTTCACAGGTACTGTTCATGGGTACTGTTCACGGGTACTGTTCACAAAAGAAATTTTTTTTTCTTCCAAGTTATTTGTTGTGACCCTTATTCTTGAAATTTAATCCATGTTTTGATCTTCATTCTTGAATTTTACTCCGCTACAGCTTATTATGGAGTATTATTGAACTTGGATAAATTGAAATATGAATCCCTAATATTTGTCCTTCTGTCTCACTGGATTCGTTTTTAAAATATTTTTCATCATCCTCAGTCCTAAATGATGATATTACTGAATATCTTTGGCCCGTAGTGTAAAGATGAATGATTAACTAATGAATATCTTTGGCCCGTAGTGCAAAGATGAACAGGTGTTGTGATGAACATGACCAACTAGTGATACAAATGAATATCTTTGGCCTGTAGTGCAAAGATGAATATTTGATTAAAGATGTATATTGATTGTTGTTACAGGGATAAAATATTGATGATGGACTTTTAAATCTTAGAAGATAGTAGAACTTATTCTCTACTTGACTCTTCTAATGGTTTGTTGTTTCCGTTGCAGTTGTTGATCTAAAATTTGTTGTCTATTATATTTTATCAGATTTTTCCCTGTTGAAGACTAATGATAATTTGTTGTATATTATCTTAGTCATAATATTCTTTACTGGGCTAGTTGAGCTCACCCTTTTCCTTTTTGTTCTATTTTTCTTCTCAGGAGGTGAGAACATAACAGGATCTAGTCGGGGTATGGACTGATGGTTCTAGAAAAATGTTTTAGCAGTCCTCCCTATTTCTGTAAAATAGTGTTTGAATAATTGTAATGAGGACTTGCTTGAGTGTGGATATTGTCTAGAAGACAATAATTGTATTTAAACTCACAGATGTGGTGTCGTATTTTGCACGACAATTGTATTATTGAAGTTACATTTTGCTTTCTGTACCATATATTTGGCGACTCTGAATGGGTGTTGTATACCTATTTTGGGGACGTCACAAAAAATAATATTCCTTACCTTAAAAAGGAGAGTATTCCAACTGGTATAGCGCAGATATTCTTGAAGCAATGATATTCTTGAAGAAAACTTGAACTGTTTTCTACGCTCAAAGCTTCCTTAAGCTCTAAAAAAATACGCTCAATATTATAGAAGAAGAATTCTCTGATTCTGGTATGATTTTCAATTCTAACTAAGCATCATATTTATAGGAGAATGGAAAGGATACTATTAGAATTTAGAAAAACACGGACGCACAGTAATTTCGGACGAATAATTTGCAGGATCACGAGCGAAAGGAAAACTTCAGACGCTCCTCTCTTTATTTTTCAAATTAATAATATAATATTCAATAAAATATAATATATTCTATTTTTCATAAAAAAATAAAACTTATTATATATACACACACACACACACAACACACCATTAATTCCACCACCACTTAATCCACCCGTGAATCCATTCCTTTTTCTCCCTCCCATTTCATTTTTCTTCCACTTGTGGGCCCCACCCATGGCCCCTACCTCTTTATAATATAAATATATATCGAATTCTATCGATTATTTTAAAAAATGGGTACATGGGTGGTCAATATAATAAGTCAAAATTACCACAAATACTTCATAAAAATCACCTCAATATTTTTAACAATATTTATCATCATTATTATAATTCGCAATATTTAACAACCAGATCGTTCCTATGAAAGAGGAGGTTTTTCGATAAGGATTTTTCCCTATTGGCGCGCAATTTGGTGACCAAACCACTCCTTGATAGAATTTTTTAGACATCTTCAATATTGCAAATGTTAATATGAATAACTTTTTCGTCTTAATTATTAATTTAATAATATAAAAAATATTGACAATAATTGAATCAAATTACGTGAGATATTATGCAGCAATTACTATAATAATAATTGAATAAAACTGAGTGACTTCTCACGTAACCATCAATAATTAATACCGTGTGCTACTATTCAACCACGTGTATTATTGTACTTTTATCATCGGGTATTTCAACAGTTTAACGGTAAAACTTTCGCTGTTATTTTTATAAATAGATATTTCTGTCATTTTCTCATTCCGACAATAATTTTGTTGTGGGGTCCACCAATGATTGTGCCGTCGTACGAATATTCCCTGTTAAAACGAATATTTCCCGATCAATCGAATATTTTATGACAACTTGCATACTTTGAAAAATTTATAAATATTAACCACAACTATAACATTATATTAAATCCACACCATAATATTCAAAATATATATCGAGAAAAATTTAATATTTATTTATGAAAGTTTGGGTCTTACAATACATGTAATTAAAGAGACAATAGGGACATCATATATCATATCATCTACATTGGAATTCAAACCCTTGTTTTGGAAGATCGAAGGCATGTCAGACTAATTTCTCTACTTTAGTTCTCAGGGATGTTAAACCTTCTTTACAATTACTGGTTTGATTAATTTTACTTTATTTATTCCTTCTTGCATGAGATTCATTATGATAATCTGTTTTAATTGATTGTATGTTATTCTATCTGATTGATTTGATTTGGCCAGTTAGATTAATCTGATTAATATCATCGGCTAGATTAAGATATAGTATTAAGTAAACGATATCATATCTGATCATAAGTAGCAATTAATGATGCATAATTGTGGACAACATTTTAAGTATTACCATGATTATCAGAAAGGCAAGTTAAATAATCCCTTATTGTGTGATTGTTATTTGGAATAACCTAATTCTCTAAATCCTCTTGCTGTTATTATATTAAATCTAGACTGATAGTTCTAGGTTGTATAATAGTTACGCTCTATTGGGACGATTGTCACCTTAAATTTACAACTTAAGTTGAATTTCGGATAATTAGCGATTGCGGTTATCTAGGGTTATTAATTTCATTGAAGGTTAAATATTGCTTAATTTGATCATTCCATAATTGTGAAAAGGCGATACTGAACTATGGAGTTGAAATCTTTTACTCGTTGGTTATTCATATTAATTATTCTCTATTTTTTTCAGTTTAGTTAATCAAACTCAAAAATCCCCATCTTTGTTAAAAAACAATTGGATAAATTATAAACTCATCACTCTCTGTGGGATTGATCGTTGCTTATTGCTATGCTCATTCTTTTGCTAGTAGAGTAGAAGTAAGATATTAATTTTGGAGTGTCAACGACAGCTCGCACTCTCGTTGCTTAACTAAACAACCTATTTATAGAAAAATTAAAGGAGACACGCTCCCTCAATAAATGAAAAAAATTTCAAGGACGGGTACACCTAGTTTGAAAAGTTTACTGAATAAATGAAATAATGAACACACCGATTTTGAAAAAAAAATTGCGTGATAAATGATTTTGTAGGTCCCATGGAAAAAATAAATAAAGTTGTGGGTTCCTTAGAAGAAATAAATAAAGTTGTGGGTCACATAGAAGAAATAAATAAAGTTGTGGAAAGAAAATAAGTCAAACTTGTAACAAAACTACTTATGCTAAATCCCTCTATTTATAGCAAATATTTAACCAACATCTATCACACATCAATTATCACACTTTATCTTTAATCAATACATTTTTAATATTTTTTTCATCAATTATTCACAATTATTATTATACTATCTGTCTTCTACATTATTGACTTAATTAATGTATTAATATCACATATATTAGTATTCATTAAATTTTGAGTCTGTCTAACTACTTAATACCCATGACTTTTAACCATCACTACCATTACTACAATGACAATTATTAATAATATGAAATGTTGTGACAATTACTGTGACATCCCCAAGTCCGTAAACTTGTTACAATGGACTGGTGCTCACTATCCAACACTAAATTATTATTGATACAAATATTATAAACTCACAATACTGACAATCAAATTATTTCCAGGAAAGAGGGGGCCTTCTGTATAGACGACGCTCAATCAAATAACTGTTTTTCTCGTCAGAACTTCTAGAATTTGCCAATAATGTTAACTAGTCTAATTATATTATTTCAATTAATAATATGAAATATTATGTAGTTGATACTGTAACAATTATTGAGTCAATAATATGAAATACTATGCAGTTACTACTGTAACAATTATTGAGTTAATATTATGAAATACTATGTAATACCATGTGTTACTGTGTAACACCGCGTGATACTGTGAAATAGTGAGTGCTAATATTCCTATATCACCGGGTATTTTAACAGTTAAAAGTGTTAGGTCCGTTGATATTTTTTATTAAAAGGGTTATTTATGTCATTTTCTGCATTTGACAATTATTTCGTTGTGGAATCCACGAATGATTGGTTGTTTCGGCGTCGTCGTACCTTACCTAATATTCCTCGACATACTTTTATCCTATAATTTGCACATATCACCGTTAACTGTAACTTTTTATTAATTTGACACCTTACTACTTAGAATAATAATTATAAGAAAAATTAAGTTCTATTTAATAAAAGTCGGGGTCTTACATAAATTATTTCTCTAATTTATATTGTCCAGGTCTAAGAACCACTAATCTATGATCCGCTCGGGTGAAACATACTAGGGAATTCCATAGTACACTATCAAATTGAGGGTCCCACACGACCGTTTCTCGATCAAACAGTGAAGTTGTCAAGTGATGGGACGTATCCAACCAAATTCCTTGCTCATGTGCTTCATTTGGTCTAAAAACCTCAAACCACGAGATTTTATCAAATATACCATTAGGATCAGGATCAGGATCAGGATCAAGATGGGGAAGGGGGTTCAGGCTTGTCTCACCACCCTCTAACAATAAGTATTGGCACCAAGAGTGGGTTGTAAATTAAAAAGGGAGAAATTTTTAGCTTGCTTCGATTCGTTAGCCTAAAGGACCCCAAGGCACTTAGGGTGATGAAATACTCAGTCCCGGATAAAGATCGAGTGAGGTACAACATTTTCTACCAAATTTATCCTGAGCAGCCCTGATATCTGAAGAACTTCCGGGATCAATACTTTCTTTATAATCATAGACGTAAGACTCTTTTTACTAGGGGTTCAACTTGGGTTAGGTAAGCCACGGGTAACCCAAGCCCATCCACGGGTAACCCGAGCCCACCCACGATTTTATGGTACTTGGGTAAGAATTTTTTATATTTTCAAAAACCCGCCCAATCCATTGTCCGCCTAAATCTAATTTAGGTAAGTTTATGTTTAAATTTTTATAAACCCACGAAACTCGAGTCCACCCAAATTTATATATATTAAATTCATATAGATAGATTAGATGTATTATCTTTTAACATTATTTACAATTTATCAATATACTTTTGACATTTCTTATATTTTCGATGTGTTTTTTTTTTAATTTTTTACTATTATAAAAAAATAGGTCACCTTATCTAAGAAACAAACAGTAAGAGCCCTTTTTACATTTATTTTTTTGTTTTAAAAAAATAAAGAGAGAAATTCAAAACTTGTCTCATTCATCTATTCTTATTTTTTTTTAAATACTGATTAAATTAGTTAATAAGTTACCATCTTTCAACAATTTATGATTATTAACTATTATATTTTGACTAATTAAGTTTACTGTAATTTTAATTGTTGTCCGCCCAAATCTACTCAGCCCAACCCAAACACATAGACTTTATTAGGATTAATACTAGGGTTCTTTACAGAAATATACAACAATTAGAAAGTAATTACACCATTAGTGCATCAACAAATTAATTATAAAAAGAGTGTAATTAGGACCCATATTACAAAAATAGTACAATTCACATTAATAAAGAAACCTAAAATCAAGGAGAAATAACAGCTATAATTAATAATTCAAATTCAAATATTTGGGATCTAACAACAAAAATAAATTCAAATTCAAAATAATAATTCAAATTCAAATCTTCATCTCCCTTTCCATATTTTCTCTCTCCTTTGTAACTAAAAAATTCCATCTAGCTCGTTCATGGTGTATGTGTAGCAAATCTGAATTTACATCTTCCATTCTCTAAAATAATTTCAGATTTCTCTTCAATACTTGATTTGCGTACTGGGAAATATAATGAACTTGCACGGTCCGCTGCCTTGATAGGAGGTCCCTGTGGTTTGCAATAAATCAAGATAAAATATATATATTCAACAGGAAGTGAATTTGTAAAACAATTTATTCTTTCACTTAAATACACTTTAAACTTTTAAATTTTTTTTCTTTTTACAATTTAAACCTTAATATTTCAGTTTTTACTTTTTTAGTTCTCTCTTACCACCGGCTTCTCTTTCGCTACTCCGTCGCTACATCGCCGCGAATCTCCGTTGTCTAAAACGCCAATGAGAAGAAGAAGATTCGCCCTACAAAAAGTTTAAAAATAAAGATGTAACTTTTACTGTTCTGATTTTTTTTATGACTATTTTGTTACTCATAAATACTAAAATGGTTACCTTTGTATGAATGGTTGGTTACCAACTGCATCACATTCAAACGAAATTGGTAACTTAATAAAACTGAATTGATTACCTTGGTTTGAAGGTTCGGCTACCAACTACAGTATGAAAAAACTGCAGGTGTGGATGTGAATTGATTACCTTGGTATGAAAGTTTTGTTACCTTAGTATGAAGGTTTTCTTACCTTGATCTGAAGGTTTGGTTACCAACTGCACTAAGAAAAAATTGAAAGTGTGGAGGTTGATTGGTTACTTTGATATGACAGTTTGGTTACCTTAGTATGAAAGCTTGGTTACCATCATCCAGTATTTGAAGGAACACATTGAACACGTCAGAATGGACTTTCTCAATCTCATCAAACAAAATACCGTCCATTCCCACCACCTCCTCAATCCACTTTTTGTGCTCCACCGCCAAATCAAACCCAGCTTCGGCCTCTGCCACAGCCGCCACAATCAAGAGGTGCAAATCAGTATTCCCAAAATTGGGGTGGTTACAGTGGTGCTGGTGATGGGTCTTCCTTTCCCCAAAATTACCCAACTCAGACAAGTTTTCAACATGCAAATTACGGTTCATCTTCATCACAACCCTATTATGGAGCTCCTACAAAAAATCAGATCCCTTTGGCTACTCCACCTTAACAGCAACAACAATATTCATATCCACCGCCTGAATCTTCATACCCACCTCTATTTTGACCCTTCATTTTGAGAAGCTACTGGAGATATACAGTTGGTTGACATATATATATATATATATATATATATATATATATATATATATATATATATAGAAAGAATACGTTGAATGAATAAGAAGGTTGATGACTAATTAATGCAGTTGTTATAAATGAGGAGAGAGAGAAGAAGCCATGGTGATAACTAATCCCTAAATTAAGGAATCCTAATTGCACTAATATTGTAAATAAATATGAAATTGTATTAATTGTGTAAATATTTTATGAGTACACTATTGTTGTAATTATTTTTAAAAATATAATAGAATATGTAATTCATCCTTAATACTACTTGGATAACGAAAGACAGACTTGACCTCCAGACCCGCTCAACCTATACGCAACAAAATTTGCGTGGGTTGGAACTAGGATGACCCCTAAACCCGCCAAACCCACCCAAGTTACACCCCTAATTTTTATAATGCCATATGCATCTTTTTACAAGTTTGATGTTGCTCGGTATTAACAAAGTTCCTTTTTGCAACTGTTTGGGACGATCCAACAATGGCAAGCAAGACTTTCAAAGTTGACAACACAGCTCTGGCGAACGCATCACACGTTGTTCAGACCCCAATTCTGAAGCACACTAGAAAGGGGGCACTGGGATATAGGCCCAAATGACTCGACCCAAGTTAAATAGGTCCAGGCCTAAGAACAACCATGCTATGACCCGCTCGGGTGAAGCGTGCTAAGGAAGTCAAAAGTAAACTCTCTAAATCCTTTGCCCATGTTCTTCATTTGACAGGACGAATGAACGGGAGTGATGGAACTATAAAATGGAGTCTTAAAGGGTAAGAAGAGATTAGATATTATTTTTTACACTTAAAACTCAACTAATTGATAACATATCTCTTGACCCTATTCACTGACCACATACACCGTAGGCATCTCACGGCGGCACCTGCCGTTGACCAAATTGTGGGCGTTTATGTAGGTCCGGACGAATTGTAGTCTACAGTTGAAGATCACCTCTGAGGGCTAGGTCATCATCAAGTACTTAGACACTAGATTACTAAAATTTTACAATTTTGTTGAACTCTAAAAAGTCAGTAATCACTCTTCTATAATTTATAACTATATCTATTATTTTTCATAATAGGACAAACAATATTTTATTGTATAAATTAAGTGGAATGTTTTGATTAGTTATGAACGAGCTGAGTTGACTTATAAAATTATACTTATATTTAATTGGTTGATATTTTTTCTTTTATTATATGTGTATTATCTCACAAGATATATGAGAATTGTTAGGTTTCTATCTTTGTCGGCAACTCATTCGTGAGATGAGATATATATAGAATTTGTAAACAATTCAATGGATATATAAATTGATGGTTCGGATCTTAAGCTCACTATTTATCTAACATATCTTGCAAACCCCCCTGTAGCGACGGACCGAGCAACGATTCGGTCAGTCGCTATATACAGAATCGTCGTCTTAGCTTTTAGCCACGGACAACATATAGCGACGGACCGAATCGTCGCCCAGTCCGTCGCTAAAGGGGGGTGAACAAGATATGTTAGATAAATGGTGAGTTTAAAATCCGGACCGTATAAATTGATAGTTTTTTGTCTTTGTAGACGTTTAATTCAACTTTTTATAGAAAATCTAAAATGTATTATACCTTTATTTACAAATTTTACAAATAAAATCCTCTTTATTTTTTTGTTGGAAAGCATACGGAGTAGCGTACTGATGATGGATCTAACTATTAGCTTGAATGACACATAAACTGAGACATGCGAAGCACAGGGAGTTTATAATCTTTTTCACCATTTTCATTTGTTCAAATCTCATTACTCTCATTTGCCAAGTATTTAGATACACAAATTATTTATATAGAGATTTCTTCTCCTTTTTTTTTAAATTCATATAAATTTCACATATATAGTTTATTTATTTTTCATCATTTATTATAACATTTACTCACACTAGTGATTTCTCACCACCAAACACCATCTTCCCAAACAATTTTTTATCAATCTTAATTCAAAATTAATTATATGCAAGATTATGGGACCGTTAGTTGATTTTTAAGTTGATACAGTTAGATAATCATAACAACAATCACCTCCCTTTTAACTTTTTAAGTAACAATTAGTATTCCTATAAATTTTTAAGGTCGGCCAAATAGATAAAATTACATATATTATCCTTATATGTTATCAAATTATAATTCATAATACACACACACACACACATGTATTGTCAATATATTTTACTCTCAATTTTATACACTCAATCTGTTACAAATTAAAATAAGATTATTATTGACTTTTTTGAATTCATCTGGATATTTTCAAACTCAAAATTAATATAAATTAATTTAATCTTAGTCTGTAAACTATCTATAAAATACAGCTAATTATAATGTTTTCTTGTTATATAAAATACAACAAATGTATATATCAAAACATAATATAATATAAATAGTAGTAATACATTGAACATGAAATCGAAGAGTTGTATGTATTTTCTAATGCATGTATATCATTGGAATAATAAAACAAATGATAGGAAAAGTTTGGTATAATTATAAACAAACATGACAAACATTGTATCAGTAAAGATGTTGAACTCGGGACTAATTCGATATTAGCTCGGAACTAATTCGGTGACCATTCAAAATAACTATGTTAATTTGGATAAGATCTTCAATTGTCTTCTTAGAGCATCTCAAACACCTTTTTCAATTACTTTGGAATACTCAAATAGGTAAGACACATCAAAAAAATTATCAAAAAACAGCATCTTCAAACTTAGTCATCAAATCTGTAACCTCACACTCTCTTCAAATCTACAATTAAAGGCTAAAAATATTTATTATACTTGATGGGTTTGATGTATAGCTCATTGAATTAAAGAGACTCATGAGGCACAAAATATGAAAGTACTTGATCAACGTAGGTCAACAAACTTCAATTTGAAGAGTATTTTTTTTTGGAGATGCTCTTAGATTACTATTATATGTCGTGCACGCTATTTGAGTAGAATTTTTAAACTTCGATCCCAATAGGCTTAAATATGTTTCACTACCTTAAACTATTGACCATATTATACTTCGGTGATCCACTTTTCAATTTTGTCAATTAGATGATTGAACTATTAATTTTTTTCAATTCCATCCAATTGGGTCTGCCACGTTAGAAATTGCTCACGTGACTTGTATACCTAAAATATTAGTACTGGTGTGAGTGTGACGCCCCCAAAATAAGTATACATCACCAATTCTGAGTCGCCAAATACATGGAACAGAAATTAAATACAAACTTCTTTTATACAATACGACAAAAGCGAAGCTGAGAGTTTTTACACCGATATTGTCTCATAGAGAGTATTCAAACTCAAATAAAGTCTTCATTATAATTATTATCACACTATTTCACATAATAGTGAGGACTATTATAGCCACCTATCTGGACCGTCACTCAATTCCCCGACTCGTCCCAGCTATATTCTCATTTCTTGAAGAGAACAATGAAAGTAAAAGGGTGAGCTCAACTAGCCAGTAAGAAATATTATGACTAAGATAATGCAGAATAAATTATCGTTAGTCTTCAACAGTGTTAAACTGATAAAATATAATAAACATCAAGTTTAACTACAGCGAAACAAGCAATCCATTAGAAGAGTCAAGCAGAGTATGATATTTACTATCTTCTATGATTTAAAAATTTATCATCAATTTTATCGCTGAGACTCAGCTCAATAAATAGTATCACAACCACGAATTATCCGTGCACTACGGGTCAAGGATATTCGTGTTTTCACCAATGGTCATAAGCATACCAGCAACTGTCCATCAATGCATTATGGGTCAATGAGGACTTTTACCACATCATTTATAACATTACGGGTCATGATTATACCGAATGATCCTTGATCATAATCATACCAATCAACAGTCCATCCATGCACGTAAGCCAAATATGACTTTCATCACAATATAAACATGAGGATGATGACAATGATATAAGAATTCAAATAAAAAAAGCAAATGATAAATTTTTAAAGATTTATAATTTAATTTATCCAGAATTCAATGTCCAAATTGTCAACATGATATTGCTTTGTGGAGTAAAATTCAAGAATAATAATGTATCAAAAATTAATTTGGACCGAAAAGAAATTAATTTTTGTCATGAATAGTACTCCGGGTGAATAGTACTTTATGAATAGTACCCCGTGAATAGTACTTCGTGAATAGTACCCAGGAATAGTAATTTATAAATAGTATCCCGTGAATAGTATTCCGACATGAAAAAATCAATAATTATCAAAAATGCTCAGAATAATTTTTTCATGAAAATATACTAGATGAAGCTCAAATATCAAGGATATTATACTAATTTCACGGAGTATAGAAGCAATACTTTAACAAAATGAGTGTAGAATTAGGAATACGAAACGAAATAATATTACTCACATAGTACAGAGTATGGAAGGAAATATTATTTCTTACGAATACTAAACAAAAATAATATCCCTTACTTTAGAAGAAGACTAGATATTGGAATAGTGAAGTAGCAGACTACTCTTCTTCTTTCTCTCTATAGCTTCTCTATCTATAATTGCTCTTGTGATTCTTAGTGAATTGGTTAGAATGAAAGAAGAATGAGCTTCTATTTATAGAAAAATATAGTTTCGATAATTGCACGTTTTGGGGCTAGAATTATTACAGTGTATGTAACGTCCCCAAAATAGGTCCATTCCACCCAACCCATTCTGAGTCGTCAAATACATGGTACAGAAAACAACTACAACTTTATTACAACAATTGTCGTGCAAAATACAACAACACATATGCTGTGAGTTTGGATACAAATATATACCAAATGTGACTCATGTTCCAACCGTGGACATCACCTCACAATAACACCTTACATAAAGGTATAGTCAAAAACTGTTTTAGAAATTAGAATCTTTGGGAAGTGCTCAAGGAAACCTTCGTACATGGGAGGCCACGCATCTAGGTTATGATAGATATTATATGGCCACAGAATTATCCTTGGTTGACCCAATAGACCCCAAAGAAAAACGAGAAGATTACTAGCATATTCTTCCCAATGGTGAGTCTTCTCTTGACTTATCATTATCTCCACTGTATCTAACTGAGAATTTTACTTCAAACAAACACCAAGATTATATAGGTAGTGCTTGTAGATATACTCAGCAAGTGGATGAGCACAACCCTGTCTTATGATGACACGAGGTTGTATGTCATTAGACATCTTGTATGATAGTGACAAAACACCCTTCCAACGTTGGGTTCGCCTCACCCTATTTTCTTCACCAAATATAACTACTAAATGATGACCACCGTTCTATTCCCTTGTTACCCCCGCTTGACCCAGCTACACTCTTATTACCTGAAAGGAATTGTGAAGCAAAAGGGTGAGCACAACTAGCTCAGTAAAGAATATCATGACTAAAGATAATTAAATTATCAATAGCCTTCATCAATAATAAATCAGAGATTTAGAACATATGGTAAATGATAAAAATTTCAACCATAGTTGCAGCGGAACGAGCAATCCATTAGAAGAGTCAAATAGACTATAAAGTCTATTATCTTCTCCATGTTAAAAATCCACCAACAATATTTTATCCATGTAACATCACTCAACAGTTCCTTTCCACAATCATATGAATAACTCATAATCATAATTGTGACTATAAATTTTTCTTCGCACCCAGGACGAAGAATATTTTCATCACCTGTCTTTACCTGAAACATCAAAGATCATGGTTATACCAAATCACAGTTCCTGTTTATAATCATACTAACAAATCCATCTTTGCACTACGGGCCAAAGATATTCATCAACAAACCATCTTTGCACTACGGGTCAAAGATATTCAACAACAGTTCATCTTTGCACTACAGGCCAAAGATATTCATCAACAGGCCATCTTTGCACTACATGCCAAAGATATTCATCAACAATTCATATTTGCACTACATGCCAAATATATTCATATCTCAAAGAAATATATAATCATTTCAGAATTTATATACACCATAATTATAACCATGTTAATCAATTCATCTTTACACTTAAGCTAAAGATATTCAATTATAAATTCAATGGTCATGATCATACCAGTCACAATTCAACTTTGCACTACAGGCCAAAGAGAACCCTAGTCATGATCATACCAATAATCTACCCATCTTTACACTCCAGTGAAAGAGAAATTCAACACCAGGGTTATAAAAATGTTATATATGATAATAAAATTAATATAATCAACATATAGATTTAATCTCAAGAGTAATATTCATAAATTAACTATAATTTGGTTAGTAAAAGAAACCAATTTTGTCGTGAATAGTAACTCGTGAATAGTAACTCATGAATAGTAACTCGTGAATAGTAACTCGTGAATAGTAACACCGACTCAAAAAGGTAGAAATTCCACAATAAAATTCATACCAGTATTTCGGTATAATGATATTGAAAGAATAATATTTCTTAAGCTTATAAACAATTTATTTAAATTGTTTACACTTTACTAATTAATGCATTTAATCATCATAAAATGCCAACTCTTAAGATTTCATCATCAATAACCAAAACCCTCATCAAAAATCTGCATATACCTCATATATAGGATTCTCAAGCCATAAAATCCTATTTTCCAATTTTCTTACTTCACATAACATATTTAATTCATTTTCTCATAACTAGACTATTTTCATGAAAAATACCAAATCCGTTCCAAAAATATTTCTTTTCTGGGATTTAGCATAATATAGTCCCATAGTGAACATATATTTTTCTCAGAATTTTTAAAAGTCATTTACTATTTTTCATATGGCCAAAATAGCCGAATATTTAGACATTTATCAAAAATGGTACTTTTATCTAAAAATTCTGAAATTCACAGTGTATACTCCTTTCATATATATGTACTCCCAATAAAAATTTCATCAATTTTGGAGTTAACCACAAGAAATTATAAGCTGTTACTTTTAAAATAGTCTTTTCTCATAAAATTCATAACTCTCAATCTATACATCCAAAAATCACCATTTTTGGACACAATCAAGAAAACTCATCAAAATATCATTTCAAATTTTTCTAGAATTTTTAAAGTTCAGAAAAATTACGAAACTAAAAAAACATAACAACTCTTAAAATCCCTTACTATCCCTTACTATCCCTTACCTCAAAAGAGCAGTACTTCTGATCGGTATAAGGCTGAAGGAAACTTGCACTGATGAATAGAAACTCACAGAGTATCTAAATACTCACAAAATACACTCAATAATCTAGAGAGAGAAATAGAGAAAACTTATGTTTCTGGTGTGATTTTCAATTCTAACTTAGCCCTCTATTTATAGGAAAATTTTGGTAGGTTTGACCTGCAACCTGGTGGCTTTACCTGCTACTATTCCCACCCACCACATTTGAAATATAATTCAGCACATTTCTTCACCAACCACAAATGGGGCCCACCAATTCTAGAATTTTTCACCAAAATGATAAACTCCGAAAATTCAACAATTTCTGAACCAGTCATCTCGTAAAATTCATAATAAATCATACGTTCATTTTTAACGGTTCAAAATTTGTGGACATATACTCAACTTATATATGTATAACATATCCAAAAATTACCACGATCCAACGGCCGGATTAAAAATTATAACCCCCGCAAAATATCTCAAAAATCCTGATTTTTAATACCTCCATTCCGACAAAAATACTGATAAAAACCTCAATATTAACTCCTTCATTTTTAACCACAAAAATATATCCCTCATTTATATCCACATAAAATAAATATTTTCTTATCATATAAATCAATAATTAATTATTCACAAATAATATTACAGAATCACATTTATGACAACCAGACCGTTCCCAAGAAAGAGGGGGCTTTCCAATAAGGATTTCTCCTTACTGGCGCGCAATTAGATGACCAAACCTCTCCTTAGACAGAACTTTCTAGACATTGTCAATAATATTATCTAATAATATTATTCAAATAATATGAATTATTGATCTGATAAAAGAAAATACTGTTCAGTAACAATTATTGAAACAACAATAATATAAAATATCAACGCAGCAATTATTGAATCAATAAAATAAAATATTGAATAATAACTACTGTAACAATTATTGAGTAGTGCCTTCTTACGTAAGAATCAATAATTTCAAAAATACTGTGCAATACCGTGTGCTACTGTGCAATAACGCGTATTACTGTATTTTAACCACCGAGTATTTCAACAGTATTAACGATAACAACTACACCGTTATTTGTAAAAACTCAAATTTGTTATTTTCTTCACCCGACAGTTATTCTGTTATGGGGCCCACAAATAGCTGCGCCGTCGTACGAATATTCTCCGACAGAAAGAATATTCCACGACCAAACGAATATTCTCCGACAACAATGATTATTTTATAACCACTTGCTTATTTTGAAAAAAATTCATATTTCACCCATAACTTTAAACTTTTATCAATTTAACCATTTACTGAATAGTAATTATAAGAAAAATTGAATACTTTTATTTCATAAAATTCGGGGTCTTACAGTGTAGTACATTCATCTTTACCTCTATTTTTAATTTAGTCCTACAAGTATTATCAAACTTGCACCACTTCCCCTAATAGTACATACATGTGAATCAATAGTACATGAATGTGAATCAATAGTTTCATACATGTGAACCAACTGTAAGTTACATGTGAACTAATAATAATTAATTGCTCATTTATCCAATTAATTACCCGATTGGTCAATATAACCTCCAGAAATCAATTATTATCAAAATAAATGTCGATTTCCACTAACACTAATAATCCCAACACAATGAAAATATCAATTTCATCTTTAATCGACATGAACTTATTCATCATTAATATTATAACTCACAATATTTAACAACCAGATCATTCCCAAGAAAGAGGAGGCTTTCCGATAAGGATTTCTCCCTATTGGCGAGCAATTAGGTGACCAAATCTCTCCTCGACAGAATTTTCTAGATATCGTCAATATTGCAAATAATAATATGAATAACTTCGGCGTCTCAATTATTGATTTAATAATATAAAATATTATGTTGATGATACTGTGACAATAATTGAATCAATAATATGACAGATATTATGCAACAATTATTGTAGTAATAATTGAGTATAACTGAGTGACTTCTCACGTAAGTATCAATAATCAATACCATGTGCTACTATGTAACCACGCGTATTACTGTTCTTTTACCACCGGATATTTTAACAGTTTAACGGTAAAACTTTCGCCGTTATTTTTATAAAAAGATAATTCTGTTATTTTCTAACTACGATAATACTTCCGTTGTGGGGTCTACCCATGATTGTGTCGTCGTACGAATATTCCCTGTTAAAACGAATATTTCCCGACCAATCGAATATTTTATAACCACTTGCTTACTTTGCAAAATTTAAATATTACCCACAACTATAATATTATATCAAATCCACACCATAATATTCAAAAATATATTTCGAGAAAAATAATCTTTATTCATAAATGTTGGGGTCTTACAACCTCCCCTTCTTATGAAATTTCGCCCTCAAAATTAAGGTACGTACCTGGTATGTCGAAGAGGTGAGAATACCTTGACTTCATTTCAGATTCTAACACCCAGGTCATTTCCTCAACATCGTGGTTTCTCCACAAAACTTTGACTTGAGGTATAACCTTGGAGCGTAGTATATGATCCTTCTTATCCAAGATTTTAACAGGTACCTCTTCATACGATAAATCTTCCACTATCTCGTCCGGTTCTAATTCAATAATGTGGTTCGGGACTTTCACATATTTACGTAACATAGATATGTGAAAAACGTTATGAACACGAGACATACTTGGCGATAAAGTGAGTCTATAGACCACAGTTCCTACTCGATCGAGGATTTCGAATGGCCCAATGAATCGAGGTTTGACCTTTCCTCTCTTTTCAAATCTTGTAACTCATTTCCATGGAGCAACACGTAACAACGCATGCCCTCCAACATTGAATTCCACGTCTCTTTGATGAAGATCAACATAACTCTTTTGTCGATCTTGTGAGGTCTTTATACGTTACCGGATCATTTGAATCTTTTTCGTAGTCATGCGTACCAATTCTGGTCCCAACAACGTTACTTCACCCACCTCATCCCAGCATACTGGAGAATGACACTTGCGTCCATACACCACCTTGAATGGAGCCATGCCAATACTTGCTTGATAATTGTTGTTGTAGAAAAATTCCACCAATGACAAGAACTTGTCCCAACTTCCTTTGAAGTTAAGGACATAGAGTCTTAATAGATCTTCAAGAGTTTGAATAGTCCTCTCCGACTGCCCGTCCATTTGAGGATGATATGCCGAACCGAATCGTAAATCCGTGCCCATAGCTTTTTACAAACTAACCCAAAATCGTGAAGTAAATCTTGGGTCTCAATCAGAAACTATGGATACTGACATACCATGCAGTTTTACAATCTCATTTATGTACATACGAGCAAGATGTTCAAGTGAATAAGTTTCTCGTATAAGAAAGAAATGAGCAGACTTGGTCAATCTATCAACAATGACCCAAATCGCATCTATACCTTGAGAAACCTTGGGAAGACCTGTAACGAAGTCCATGGTAATGTGCTCCCACTTCCATTCTGGAATTTCAAGTGATTACAATGGACCTTTTGACACTTGATGCTCCACCTTGATACGTTGACAGGTTAAGCACCTTGAGATAAACTCCGCGATCTCTCTTTTCATATAGCTCCACCAAAATATATGTCGAAGATCAAGATACATTTTGGTACTTCCAGGATGGATTACAAACGGTGTGTTGTGCGCCTCCATCATGATTTTATACTTCAAGTCAGATTCGTTAGGAACACGAAGTCTAGAGTTGACTCGAAGTATTCCTTTTTCATCGATTTTTGCCTCCGGGATAGCACCTTCTTGTACTTTCTTTCTCATACGCATCAGCTCCCGGTCTACAACTTGAGCAATTTTAACTTTATCGATTAAAGTCAGCTCTACTCGTATATTTATCATCATAATGTGGGTCCCTGGAGTCTTTAACTCTATCTCCATCATTTGTAAGTCATACAAAATGGGCTTTTGCGTTGACAATATCGCACTCGTACCCGCATATGATCTTCTACTCAATGCGTCTGCTACCACATTCGCTTTTCCAAGATGGTATTGAATCGTATGATCTTAATCTTTCAACAACTCAAGCCAACGTCGTTGCTGCATGTTGAGCTCCTTTTGGGTAAAGAAATATTTGAGGTTTTTATGATCTGTATAGATCTCCACTTTCTCCCCATACAGGTAATGCCTCTAGATTTTAAGTACAAAAGCGATAGCTGCCAACTCTAGATCATGAGTAGGATAATTCCTCTCATATTCTTTGAGTTATCGTGAGGCATAGGCTATGACTTTCCCATGTTGCATGAGAACACATCCTAAACCTTTTCCTGAAGCATCGCTATATATGATATATCCCTCCGTACCAGATGGTATTGTCAGAACCGGTGCTGAAATGAGTCTCCTCTTGAGTTCTTGAAAACTCTTCTCACATTCCTTGCTCCAACCGAATTTTATATATTTTTGAGTCAGCTGAGTTAATGGAGTAACGATTCGAGAAAATCCTTCCACGAATCTCCGATAATAACCAGCTAAGCCCAAAAAATTATGTACTTCGGTCACTGACTTAGGTTGCTACCAGCTTTGAATTGCTTCAATCTTTGCCGGGTCAACAGATATTCTGTGATTTGATATCACATGCCCAAGAAATGCTACTTCCTCAAGCCAAAACTCACATTTCTTCAACTTAGCATATAACTTATTTTCACGAAGCTTTAGGAGTATCAGCCTCAAGTGTTGTTCATGATCTTCACGGCTTTTAGAGTAAATGAGGATGTCATCAATAAAGACGATCACAAAGTGATCCAAATATTCCATGAATACTCAGTTCATCATATCCATGAAGGCAGCAAGAGCATTAGTCAATCCAAAAGACATGACTAGGAATTCGTAATGCCCGTACCGAGTTCTGAAAGCAGTCTTTGGAATATCATCGGTTTTAATCTTTAACTGATGATATCCGAAATGAAGATCGATCTTTGAAAAGAATTTG
This sequence comes from Panax notoginseng, assembly GCA_016801055.1. NCBI lineage: Eukaryota > Viridiplantae > Streptophyta > Magnoliopsida > Apiales > Araliaceae > Panax > Panax notoginseng. The sequence continues at coordinate 135,748,078 of CM029012.1, read as the reverse complement.
GCGCCTTGCAACTGGTCAAACATGTCATCAATGCGAGGCAATGGGTACCTATTTTTTATGGTGACATGATTCAACTCCCGATAATCAATACAAAATCGCATACTCCCATCTTTCTTCTTCACAAATAGAACAGGAGCACCCCAAGGAGACGTACTAGGACGAATGAAATTGATGTCTAACAATTCTTGCAGTTGGGTTTTTAACTCCTGAAGTTCAATAGGAGCCATTAGATATGGGGCTTTGGAAATGGGTTTTGTACCGAGTTCAAGGTCGATACAAAATTCAATTTCACGCTCTGGGGTTAGGCCATGAAGTTCTTCAGGGAATACGTCAGGAAATTTATTAACAATAGAAATATCATTCAAATCTGACGTATTTTTGTTTAAATCTGTGACATGGACTAAGAAAGCTTGACATCCATTTTTCAATAAACGAATAGCTTTATGGCTTGATATGACAGTAATTGACTTTAGTGGTTTGGTTGCTTGAATTCACATAATAGGTTGGTAAAGAATATGAAAACTAACAACCTTACGAAAATAATTAATTTTAGCATGATGAGTAGTTAACCAATCAATCCCTAAAATTACATCAAATGCAAGTATTTTCAAAGAGATGAGATCAACAGGTAACGTGCGGTTACCGATTTGAATCAAACAAGACTTATAAACAGTGGATGTAATGAAGGTTTCTCCCAACGGAGTTTCAACAGTTAAGTCAAAGTCTAATTTCTCCGGAGTTAAATTTAAACATTGAGCGCAAGAAGGAGAAATAAAAGAATGGGTAGAACCGGTATCAAATAAGGTATAGACTTCGCTAGAGTTTATGATTAGCTTACCCGTGATAACTTTGTTCGGGTTCCTCACTTTTTGGGAGGTCACAACAAACGCCCTCCCTTGAACTACCGGCTTTGACTTCTCTGGGACAGCCTTTAGTGCCGCCGTCCCAGCTGGACTTGACTTTATTGTACGACAAAATCGGGTTAGGTGACCTTCTTTTTTGTAATTGTAACACGCTTTGGATTGCATCGTGCAGTTTGGACTAATGTGTCCCTCTCTTCCGCATTTGAAGCATACGATCGGTGGTCATTCTCCTTCTTTATCAACGGGTGTTGGTGCTGACATCTTTTCATCATTGTTGAATCTTCTTTTCTTGAAATTTTCACTCCTATTGTCTTGGCCATGATTTCCATCGAAGTGGTTACCATTTCTGTCATGTTGATTACCTCCACGTTTATTGTCACTTCTTCGATGACGGCTACCACTGATATTGTGACGCCCCCAAAATAGGTATACAACACCCATTCTGAGTCGCCAAAATACATGGTACAGAAACAACTACATCTTTATTATTACAACACAAGAACTGTGAGTTTAAATATAAATATTGTCATTTAGACAATATCCACATTCAAATAAGTCCTCATTACAATTATTGATACATTATTTCACAAAAATGGTTAGGACTACTAAAGTAACTTCTAGAACCATCATTCCATACCCCGACTAGTACTCGCTACATTCTCGCCTCCTGAGAAAAATAGAACAAAAAGGAAAAGGGTGAGCTCAACTAGCCCAGTAAAGAACATTATGACTAAGATAATACAGAACAAATTATCGTTAGTCTTCAACAGGGAAAAATCTAATAGAATACAATAGACAACAAGTTTTAAATCAATAACTGCAGCGGAAACAGCAAACCATTAGAAGAGTCAAGTAGAGAATGAGTTCTACTATCTTCTAAGATTTAAAAGTCCATCATCAATATTTTATCCCTGTAACAACAATCAATAACCATCTTTAATCAAATATTCATCTTTGCACTACAGGCCAAAGATATTCATTTGTATCACCAGTCGGTCATGTTCATCTCAACACCTGTTCATCTTTGCACTATGGGCCAAAGATATTCATCAGTTAATCATTCATCTTTGCACTACGGGCCAAAGATATTCAGTAATATCATCATTTAGGACTGAGGATGATGAAAAATATCTTAAAGAAAACAAATTCAGTGAAACAAAATAACAAATATTAAGGATTCGTATTTCGATTTATCCATGTCCAAAAATACCTTATAATTATTCATACTGAAGTAGAATTCAAGAATGATCAAAACATGGATACAATCAAAGCTAGTACCCAGAATAGATATTTTGGACGAAAAGAAGAAAATTTTATTTTTCGGTGAATAGTAACTCGTGAATAGTAACTCATTAATAGTAACCCTGACGTGAAAAGTTCTAAATTTGATAAAAATTTCCAACCAATATTTCGGCATAATGATATTGAAGAAATAATATCATTTTTGAATAAAATAACATCCCTTACCTCGTAAAGACAGTACTTCTGGTCGGAATACCGGTATAAAGCTGAAAGACACTTGCTCTGATGAACAGAAACTCTCAAAGTATCTAAATACTCACAAAATACACTCAATAATCTAGAGAGAGAAAGAGAGAAAACTTGTTTCTGGTGTGATTTTCAATTCTAACTTAGCCCTCTATTTATAGGAAAATGTTAGCACGCCGAAGCAGACTTAACCTGCAACCTGATGGCTTTACCTGCTACTATTCCCACCCACCACATTTGAATAAAAATCTCAGCACATTTCTTCACCAACCAAGAGTGGGGCCCACCAATTCTAGAATTTTCTACCAAAATGATTAACTCCGAAAATTCAATAATTTCTGAACCAGTCATCTGTAAAATTCATAATAAATCATACGTTCATTTTTAACGGTTCAAAATTTGTGGACATATACCCAACTTATATATGTATAACATATCCAAAAATTACCACGATCCAACGGTCGGATTAAAAATTATAACCCCCGCAAAATATCTCAAAAACCCTGATTTTTAATACCTCCATTCCGACAAAAATACTGATAAAAACCTCAACATTAACTCCTTCATTTTTAACCACAAAAATATATCCCTCATTTATATCCACAAAAATAAATATTTCCTTATCATATGAATCAATAATTAATTATTCACAAATAATATTACAGAATCACATTTATGACAACCAGGACGTTCCCAGGAAAGAGGGGGCTTTCCAATAAGGATTTCTCCTTACTGGCGCGCAATTAGATGACCAAACCTCTCCTTAGACAGAACTTTCTAGACATTACCAATAATGTTATCTAATAATATTATTCAAATAATATGAATTATTGATCTGATAATGGGAAATACTGTGTAGTGACAATTATTGAAACAACAGTAATATAAAATATCAACGCAGCAATTATTGAATCAATAAAATAAAATACTGAACAGTAATTACTGTAACCATTATTGAGTAGTGCCTTCTTACGTAAGAATCAATAATTGGCGCAATACAGTGTGCTACTGTGTAACAACGCGTATTACTGTGTTTTAACCATCGGGTATTCCAACAGTATTAACGGTAACAACTACGCCGTTATTAATAAAAAACATATACTTGTCGTTTTCTTCATCCAATCGCTTTCCGTTATGGGGCCCACAAAAGACTGCGCTGTCGTACGAATATTCCCCGACAGGAAGAATATTCCACGACCAAACGAATATTCTCCGACAACAATGAATATTTTATAACCACCTGCTTATTTGAAATATTCGCGCATTTTACCCATAACTAACCTCATTAATCAATTTAACACTTACTATTTCAAAATAATAAATAGAGGGAATTTAAATTTCATTTATTAATAATTTGGGGTCTTACAACCTCCCCTCCTTATGAAATTTCGTCCTCGAAATTAACGTACGTACCTGGTGTTTCGAAAAGATGAGGATACCTCGCTTTCATTTCCGTTTCCAACTCCCATGTCATTTCCTCAATAGCATGGTTTCTCCACAAAACTTTAACTTGTGGTATGACCTTCGTGCGTAGGACATGCTCCTTTCTATCCAAGATCTTGACAGGTACCTCTTCGTACGTTAAGTCTTCAGCCATCTCGTCCGGTTCTAACTCAATAACGTGGTCTGGGTCTTTCACATATTTACGTAACACAGATATATGAAAAACATTATGAACACGAGACATACTTGGAGGTAACGCGAGTCTATAGGCCACATTTTCTACTCGGTCAAGAATCTGAAATGGACCAATAAATCGTGGATTGAGCTTTTCTCTCTTCCCAAATCTTGTAACTCCTTTCCATGGAGCCACACGCAACAATACATGATCCCCAATGTCAAATTCCACGTCCTTTCGATGAAGATCCGCATAACTCTTTTGTCGATCCTGTGCCGTTTGTATACGTTGTCGAATCGTTTGGATCTTCTCTGTAGTCATGCGTACCAACTCTGGTCCCAACAATGTTGCTTCACCCACCTCGTCCCAGCATACTGGAGAGCGACACTTTCATCCATATAATGCTTCAAATGGGGCCACACCTATACTTGCCTGATAACTGTTATTGTAAGAGAATTCCACCAATGGTAGGTACTTATCCCAACTCCCTTTGAAATCTAGGACACAAAGTCTTAATAGATCTTCAAGAGTTTGAATAGTCCTCTCTGATTGTCCGTCCGTTTGAGGATGGTATGCCGAACTAAATCGTAAATCTGTGCCCATAGCTTTTTGCAAGCTAACCCAATATCTTGAAGTGAATCTTGGGTCACGATTCGAAACTATGGATACTGGCATGCCATGCAGTCTTACAATCTCATCTACGTATATACGAGCAAGACGTTCAAGGGAATAAGTCTCCCGTATCGGCAAGAAATGAGCAGACTTGGTTAATCTATCAACAATAACCCAAATAGCATTTATGCCTTGAGAAACTGTGGGAAGACCCGTAACGAAATCCATGGTAATGTGTTCCCACTTCCATTTCGGAATCTCAAGTGGTTGCAATGGACCCTTTGGTACTTGATGTTCCGCCTTTACACGTTGACAAGTTAAACACCTCGAGATAAACTTTGCAATCTCTCTCTTCATATTATTCCACCAAAATGTATGTCGTAGATCACGATACATTTTGGTACTTCCAGGATGGATTGCAAATGGTGTATTGTGTGCTTCCATCATGATCTTGTACTTCAAATCAGAATTGTTAGGAACACAGAGTCTAGAGTGGACTCGAAGTATTCCTTCTTCATCGATTCTTGCTTCTGGAATAGAACCTTCTTGCACTTTCTTCTTCATACGCATCAGCTCTATGTCCGTAGCTTGAGCAGCTTTAACTTTATCGATTAAAGTCGGTTCTACTCGTATATTTGATATCATCATGTGGGTACTTGGAGCCTTCATCTCTATCTCCATCCTTTGCAAGTCATACAAAATGGGCCTTTGTGTTAACAACATTGCACTCGTACCCGCATATGATCTTCTACTCAATGCGTCAGCTACTACGTTTGCTTTTCCAGGATGATATTGGATGGTATGATCGTAATTTTTCAACAGCTCGAGCCAACGTCGCTGCCGCATGTTGAGTTCCTTTTGGGTGAAGAAATATTTGAGGCTTTTATGATCTGTATAGATCTCCACTTTCTCCCCATACAGGTAGTGTCTCCAGATCTTTAACGCGAAAACTACTGCTGCCAACTCCAAATCATGAGTAGGATAATTCCTCTCATATTCTTTGAGTTGTCGCGAGGCATAGGCTATGACTTTCCCATGTTGCATGAGAACACATCCTAACCCTTTGCCTGAAGCATCACTGTAGATAACAAATCCATCCGAACCAGATGGTATTGTCAGAACAGGTGCCGAAATGAGTCTCCTCTTAAGCTCTTGAAAACTCTTCTCGCATTCCTCGCTCCATACGAATTTGATATCTTTCCGAGTCAGCTGAGTTAACGGGGTAGCGATTCGAGAAAACCCTTCCACGAATCTTCGATAATAACCAGCTAAGCCTAGAAAGCTACGTACTTCGGTCACCGTCTTTGGTTGCTCCCAACTTTGTATTGCTTCAATCTTCGCCGGGTCAACAGATACTCCATGTTTTGACACCACGTGCCCTAGGAAAGCTACTTCCTCAAGCCAGAACTCGTATTTCTTCAACTTAGCATATAACTTATTTTCACGCAGCCTTTGGAGTACCAGCTTCAAATGATGCTCATGATCTTCACGGCTTTTGGAATATATGAGGATGTCATCAATAAAGACAACAACGAACTGATCCAAATAATCCTTGAATACTCGGTTCATCATATCCATGAAAGTCGCAGGAGCATTAGTCAATCCAAAAGACATGACTAGGAACTCATAATGCCCGTACCGAGTTCTGAAGGCAGTCTTTGGAATATCCTCAGTTTTAACCTTCAGCTGATGATATCCAGAACGAAGATCGATCTTTGAAAAGAATTGTGCTCCTTGTAACTGGTCAAACAGGTCATCAATACGAGGTAGCGGATACCTATTCTTAATAGTGACATGGTTTAATTCCCGGTAATCAATACAAAGTCGCATACTCCCGTCTTTCTTTTTTACAAATAAAACAGGAGCACCCCAAGGAGATGTACTAGGACGAATGAAACCGATGTCCAACAACTCTTGTAGTTGGACCTTTAACTCCTGAAGTTCAATAGGAGCCATTCGATATGGGGTTTTAGAAATGGGCTTTGTACCAGGTTCAAGATCAATAAAGAATTCAATTTCTCGTTCCGGGGGTAGACCGGGAAGTTCTTCAGGAAATACGTCAGGAAAGTCAATAACAACAGGAATATTATTCAAATTTGACGTGTCTTTATTCAAATCCATAACATGGGCTAAGAAAGCTTGACATCCGTTTTTTAATAAACGAATGGCTTTATGGCTTGATATAACAGTGATTGATTTTAATGGCTTAGTTGTTTGAATTCGTACAACAGGTTGGTTAGGAATATGAAAACTAACAACCTTACGAAAACAATCAATTTTGGCATGATGAGTAGTTAGCCAATCAATCCCTAAAATCACATCAAAAGCAAGTATCTTTAAAGAGATAAGGTCAACAGGTAAGGTGATGGTGCCAACTTGGATCACACAAGATTTATAAACAGTGGATGTGATGAAAGTTTCTCCTAACGGAGTCTCCACAGATAAATCAAAGTCTAACTTCTCCGGAGTCAAGTTTAAACGTTGAGCACAAGCAGGAGAGATAAAAGAATGGGTAGAACCGGTATCTAATAAGGTATAAACTTCGCATGAATTTATGATTAACTTACCCGTGATCACCTCGTTTGGGTTCCTCGCATGTTGACCAGTCACGACAAACGCTCTTCCAGGAACCGTAGACTTTATCTTTTCTGGGACAGCTTTTTGAGTCACCATCCCCGCTGGACTTGGTTTTGCTATAGTGCAATCTCGAGCGATATGTCCTTCCTTTCCACAATTATAACATACCTTAAACTGTTGTGGGCAGTTTGGGCTGATATGTCCTTCTTTTCTGCACTTATAGCATATAATCGGTGGTCGTTCTCCTCCCTTGGAACCAGTTGCTGCTGGTGCTGACGTCTTCGTATTGTCATTGTTGAATCTCCTCTTTTTAAAATCTCCTCCCGACTCGCTTCTTCTATTTTCATAGCCACGATTACCACCAGAGTGGTTGCCGTTCTTGTCTGTATTTTTCTTTCTCCGCTGGTTATCATTGTTCTGATGACTGCTGTCACCGATATGATCCTGGTTGTGATCCCTCAGTTGACCGTACTTGTTATCTCGCTCTAATAATTGAGCCCTGTTGACAACATCTGAATAGAGAGAAAATTTATGAGAAATGAGATATTGACGTATGCCGGGTTTCAAACCTCTCAGAAACATCCTCGTCATACGTTCCTCATTCTCCACCAAATGAGGTGCAAACCTGGACAACTCTGCAAACTTTGCCTCGTACTGAGATACCGTCATATTATTCTGCTCTAGTCTAATAAACTCTACCTCCTTCATATGACGAATACTTTCAGGAAAGTACTTGTCATTAACAGTTTTTGAAATGTCTCCCAAGACATGCTGAGTGCGGTTGGATGGGTACGCTTCACAGACTCTCACCAGTAATCTGCCTCGCCACGGAACATAAAGGTGGCGAATGGAACCTTCTGTTCCTCCGTGCATCCCAAGACATCGAATATCTTGGTAATTTGCTTGACCCACGTTTCCGCCATGATCGGATCCGGCTTTCCCTTAAATTCTGGTGGTCCCAATTCTTTGAACTGTTTGGCTGTGACAAACCGTGAATTGCTATCATTTCCTCCTGTATTTTGAACACGAGTCTCCTTGTCTGGTTTTGCATGAATTGCAAAAAACTTCTAAACATTCCATCATTCATCATCTGCTCATTGGTGTTGTTCACAGGAGGAACATTGCCAGCCTGTTGCACGTTCTCCTCGTTGGTAAGCACCGGTGTCTCCACGGTCTCATTTACTCCACTGTTAACATTCTCAGTCGACATTCTCAAATACTGCCATAAAACAAGGGTTAATTAAATAAATTAACAAATCACATAATACCCCTATATTATGACTGACCAATAAATAAGCTTAGGTAGGACACACTAGCGAAGGATTCGTCTCTCCCCTCCTAGTTTTATTCCCCGATCTCCGCCAGAGATCATATCCCTAAGCTCTGATACCAACTGTGACGCCCCCAAAATAGGTATACAACACCCATTCTGAGTCGCCAAAATACATGGTACAGAAACAACTACATCTTTATTATTACAACACAAGAACTGTGAGTTTAAATATAAATATTGTCATTTAGACAATATCCACACTCAAATAAGTCCTCATTACAATTATTGATACATTATTTCACAAAAATGGTGAGGACTACTAAAGTAACTTCTAGAACCATCATTCCATACCCCGACTAGTACTCGCTACATTCTCGCCTCCTGAGAAAAATAGAACAAAAAGGAAAAGGGTGAGCTCAACTAGCCCAGTAAAGAACATTATGACTAAGATAATACAGAACAAATTATCGTTAGTCTTCAACAGGGAAAAATCTAATAGAATACAATAGACAACAAGTTTTAAATCAATAACTGCAGCGGAAACAGCAAACCATTAGAAGAGTCAAGTAGAGAATGAGTTCTACTATCTTCTAAGATTTAAAAGTCCATCATCAATATTTTATCCCTGTAACAACAATCAATAACCATCTTTAATCAAATATTCATCTTTGCACTACAGGCCAAAGATATTCATTTGTATCACCAGTCGGTCATGTTCATCTCAACACCTGTTCATCTTTGCACTACGGGCCAAAGATATTCATCAGTTAATCATTCATCTTTGCACTACGGCCAAAGATATTCAGTAATATCATCATTTAGGACTGAGGATGATGAAAAATATCTTAAAGAAAACGAATCCAGTGAAACAAAATAACAAATATTAAGGATTCGTATTTCGATTTATCCATGTCCAAAAATACCTTATAATTATTCATAGTGAAGTAGAATTCAAGAATGATCAAAACATGGATACAATCAAAGCTAGTACCCAGAATAGATATTTTGGACGAAAAGAAGAAAATTTTATTTTTCGGTGAATAGTAACTCGTGAATAGTAACTCGTGAATAGTAACTCATGAATAGTAACCCCGACGTGAAAAGTTCCAAATTTGATAAAAATTTCCAACCAATATTTTGGCATAATGATATTGAAGAAATAATATCATTTTTGAATAAAATAACATCCCTTACCTCGTAAAGACAGTACTTCTGGTCGGAATATCGGTATAAAGCTGAAAGACACTTGCTCTGATGAATAGAAACTCTCAAAGTATCTAAATACTCACAAAATACACTCAATAATCTAGAGAGAGAAAGAGAGAAAACTTGTTTCTGGTGTGATTTTTAATTCTAACTTAGCCCTCTATTTATAGGAAAATGTTAGCACGCCGAAGCAGACTTAACCTGCAACCTGATGGCTTTACCTGCTACTATTCCCACCCACCACATTTGAATAAAAATCTCAGCACATTTCTTCACCAATCAAGAGTGGGGCCCACCAATTCTAGAATTTTCTACCAAAATGATTAACTCCGAAAATTCAACAATTTCTGAACCAGTCATCTCGTAAAATTCATAATAAATCATACGTTCATTTTTAACGGTTCAAAATTTGTGGACATATACTCAACTTATATATGTATAACATATCCAAAAATTACCACGATCCAACGGTCGGATTAAAAATTATAACCCCCGCAAAATATCTCAAAAACCCTGATTTTTAATACCTCCATTCCGACAAAAATACTGATAAAAACCTCAACATTAACTCCTTCATTTTTAACCACAAAAATATATCCCTCATTTATATTCACAAAAATAAATATTTCCTTATCATATGAATCAATAATTAATTATTCACAAATAATATTACAGAATCACATTTATGACAACCAGGCCGTCCCCAGGAAAGAGGGGGCTTTCCAATAAGGATTTCTCCTTACTGGCGCGCAATTAGATGACCAAACCTCTCCTTAGACAGAACTTTCTAGACATTGCCAATAATGTTATCTAATAATATTATTCAAATAATATGAATTATTGATCTGATAATGGGAAATACTGTGTAGTGACAATTATTGAAACAACAGTAATATAAAATATCAACGCAGCAATTATTGAATCAATAAAATAAAATACTGAACAGTAATTATTATAACCATTATTGAGTAGTGCCTTCTTACGTAAGAATCAATAATTGGCGCAATACAGTGTGCTACTGTGTAACAACGCGTATTACTGTGTTTTAACCATCGGGTATTCCAACAGTATTAACGGTAACAACTACGCCGTTATTAATAAAAAACATATACTTGTCGTTTTTTTCATCCAATCGCTTTCCGTTATGGGGCCCACAAAAGACTGCGCTGTCGTACGAATATTCCCCGACAGGAAGAATATTCCACGACCAAACGAATATTCCCCGACAACAATGAATATTTTATAACCACCTGCTTATTTGAAATATTCGCGCATTTTACCCATAACTAACCTCATTAATCAATTTAACACTTACTATTTCAAAATAATAAATAGAGGGAATTTAAATTTCATTTATTAATAATTTGGGGTCTTACAACCTCCCCTCCTTATGAAATTTCGTCCTCGAAATTGACGTACGTACCTGGTGTTTCGAAAAGATGAGGATACCTCGCTTTCATTTCCGTTTCCAACTCCCAGGTCATTTCCTCAATAGCATGGTTTCTCCGCAAAACTTTAACTTGTGGTATGACCTTCGTGCGTAGGACATGCTCCTTTCTATCCAAGATCTTGACAGGTACCTCTTCGTACGTTAAGTCTTCAGCTATCTCGTCCGGTTCTAACTCAATAACGTGGTCTGGGTCTTTCACATATTTACGTAACACAGATATATGAAAAACATTATGAACACGAGACATACTTGGAGGTAACGCGAGTCTATAGGCCACATTTCTACTTGGTCAAGAATCTGAAATGGACCAATAAATCGTGGATTGAGCTTTTCTCTCTTCCCAAATCTTGTAACTCCTTTCCATGGAGCCACACGCAACAATACATGATCCCCAATGTCAAATTCCACGTCCTTTCGATGAAGATCCGCATAACTCTTTTGTCGATCCTGTGCCGTTTGTATACGTTGTCGAATCGTTTGGATCTTCTCTGTAGTCATGCGTACCAACTCTGGTCCCAACAATGTTGCTTCACCCACCTCGTCCCAGCATACTGGAGAGCGACACTTTCGTCCATATAATGCTTCAAATGGGGCCACACCTATACTTGCCTGATAACTGTTATTGTAAGAGAATTCCACCAATGGTAGGTACTTATCCCAACTCCCTTTGAAATCTAGGACACAAAGTCTTAATAGATCTTCAAGAGTTTGAATAGTCCTCTCTGATTGTCCGTCCGTTTGAGGATGGTATGCCGAACTAAATCGTAAATCTGTGCCCATAGCTTTTTGCAAGCTAACCCAAAATCTTAAAGTGAATCTTGGGTCACGATTCGAAACTATGGATACTAGCATGCCATGCAGTCTTACAATCTCATCTACGTATATACGAGCAAGACGTTCAAGGGAATAAGTCTCCCGTATCGGTAAGAAATGAGCAGACTTGGTTAATCTATCAACAATAACCCAAATAACATTTATGCCTTGAGAAACCGTGGGAAGACCCGTAACGAAATCCATGGTAATGTGTTCCCACTTCCATTTCGGAATCTCAAGTGGTTGCAATGGACCCTTTGGTACTTGATGTTCCGCCTTTACACGTTGACAAGTTAAACACCTCGAGATAAACTTTGCAATCTCTCTCTTCATATTATTCCACCAAAATGTATGTCGTAGATCACGATACATTTTGGTACTTCCAGGATGGATTGCAAATGGTGTATTGTGTACTTCCATCATGATCTTGTACTTCAAATCAGAATTGTTAGGAACACAGAGTCTAGAGTGGACTCGAAGTATTCCTTCTTCATCGATTCTTGCTTCTGGAATAGAACCTTCTTGCACTTTCTTCTTCATACGCATCAGCTCTATGTCCGTAGCTTGAGCAGCTTTAACTTTATCGATTAAAGTCGGTTCTACTCGTATATTTGATATCATCATGTGGGTACTTGGAGCCTTCATCTCTATCTCCATCCTTTGCAAGTCATACAAAATGGGCCTTTGTGTTAACAACATTGCACTCGTACCCGCATATGATCTTCTACTCAATGCGTCAGCTACTACGTTTGCTTTTCCAGGATGATATTGGATGGTATGATCGTAATCTTTCAACAGCTCGAGCCAACGTCGCTGCCGCATGTTGAGTTCCTTTTGGTGAAGAAATATTTGAGGCTTTTATGATCTGTATAGATCTCCACTTTCTCCCCATACAGGTAGTGTCTCCAGATCTTCAACGCGAAAACTACTGCTGCTGCCAACTCCAAATCATGAGTAGGATAATTCCTCTCATATTCTTTGAGTTGTCGCGAGGCATAGGCTATGACTTTCCCATGTTGCATGAGAACACATCCTAACCCTTTGCCTGAAGCATCACTGTAGATAACAAATCCATCCGAACCAGATGGTATTGTCAGAACAGGTGCCGAAATGAGTCTCCTCTTAAGCTCTTGAAAACTCTTCTCGCATTCCTCGCTCCATACGAATTTGATATCTTTCTGAGTCAGCTGAGTTAACGGGGTAGCGATTCGAGAAAACCCTTCCACGAATCTTCGATAATAACCAGCTAACCCTAGAAAGCTACGTACTTCGGTCACCGTCTTTGGTTGCTCCCAACTTTGTATTGCTTCAATCTTCGCCGGGTCAACAGATACTCCATGTTTTGACACCACGTGCCCTAGGAAAGCTACTTCCTCAAGCCAGAACTCGCATTTCTTCAACTTAGCATATAACTTATTTTCACGCAGCCTTTGGAGTACCAGCTTCAAATGATGCTCATGATCTTCACGGCTTTTGGAATATATGAGGATGTCATCAATAAAGACAACAACGAACTGATCCAAATAATCCTTGAATACTCGGTTCATCATATCCATGAAAGTCGCAGGAGCATTAGTCAATCCAAAAGACATGACTAGGAACTCATAATGCCCGTACCGAGTTCTGAAGGCAGTCTTTGGAATATCCTCAGTTTTAACCTTCAGCTGATGATATCCAGAACGAAGATCGATCTTTGAAAAGAATTGTGCTCCTTGTAACTGGTCAAACAGGTCATCAATACGAGGTAGCGGATACCTATTCTTAATAGTGACATGGTTTAATTCCCGGTAATCAATACAAAGTCGCATACTCCCGTCTTTCTTTTTACAAATAAAACAGGAGCACCCCAAGGAGATGTACTAGGACGAATGAAACCGATGTCCAAACTCTTGTAGTTGGACCTTTAACTCCTGAAGTTTAATAGGAGCCATTCGATATGGGGTTTTAGAAATGGGCTTTGTACCAGGTTCAAGATCAATAAAGAATTCAATTTCTCGTTCCGGGGGTAGACTGGAAAGTTCTTCAGGAAATACGTCAGGAAAGTCAATAACAACAGGAATATTATTCAAATTTGACGTGTCTTTATTCAAATCCATAACATGGGCTAAGAAAGCTTGACATCCATTTTTTAATAAACGAATGGCTTTATGGCTTGATATAACAGTGATTGATTTTAATGGCTTAGTTATTTGAATTCGTACAACAGGTTGGTTAGGAATATGAAAACTAACAACCTTACGAAAATAATCAATTTTGGCATGATGAGTAGTTAGCCAATCAATCCCTAAAATCACATTAAAAGCAAGTATCTTTTAAGAGATAAGGTCAACAGGTAAGGTGATGGTGCCAACTTGGATCACACAAGATTTATAAATAGTGGATGTGATGAAAGTTTCTCCTAACGGAGTCTCCACAGAAAAATCAAAGTCTAACTTCTCTGGAGTCAAGTTTAAACGTTGATCACAAGCAGGAGAGATAAAAGAATGGGTAGAACCGGTATCTAATAAGGTATAAACTTCGCATGAATTTATGATTAGCTTACCCGTGATCACCTCGTTTGGGTTTCCTCGCATGTTGATCAGTCACGACAAACGCTCTTCCAGGAACTGTTGACTTTATCTTTTCTGGGACAAGCTTTTTGAGTCACCATCCCCGCTGGACTTGGTTTTGCTATAGTGCAATCTCGAGCGATATGTCCTTCCTTTCCACAATTATAACATACCTTAAACTGTTGTGGGCAGTTTGGGCTGATATGTCCTTCTTTTCCGCACTTATAGCATATAATCGGTGGTCGTTCTCCTCCCTTGGAACCAGTTGCTGCTGGTGCTGACGTCTTCGTATTGTCATTGTTGAATCTCCTCTTTTTAAAATCTCCTCCCGACTCGCTTCTTCTATTTTCATAGCCACGATTACCACCAGAGTGGTTGCCGTTCTTGTCTGTATTTTTCTTTCTCCGCTGGTTATCATTGTTCTGATGACTGCTGTCACCGATATGATCCTGGTTGTGATCCCTCAGTTGACCGTACTCGTTATCTCGCTCTAATAATTGAGCCCTGTTGACAACATCTAAATAGAGAGAAAATTTATGAGAAATGAGATATTGACGTATGCCGGGTTTCAAACCTCTCAGAAACATCCTCGTCATACGTTCCTCATTCTCCACCAAATGAGGTGCAAACCTGGACAACTCTGCAAACTTTGCCTCGTACTGAGATACCGTCATATTATTCTGCTCTAGTCTAATAAACTCTACCTCCTTCATATGACGAATACTTTCAGGAAAGCACTTGTCATTGAACAGTTTTTGAAATGTCTCCCAAGACATGCTGAGTGCGGTTGGATGGGTACGCTTCACAGACTCTCACCAGTAATCTGCCTCGCCACGGAACATAAAGGTGGCGAATGGAACCTTTGTTCCTCCGTGCATCCCAAGACATCGAATATCTTGGTAATTTGCTTGACCCACGTTTCCGCCATGATCGGATCCGGCTTTCCCTTAAATTCTGGTGGTCCCAATTCTTTGAACTGTTTGGCTGTGACAAACCGTGAATTGCTATCATTTCCTCCTGTATTTTGAACACGAGTCTCCCTTGTCTGGTTTTGCATGAATTGCAAAAAACTTCTAAACATTCCATCATTCATCATCTGCTCATTGGTGTTGTTCACAGAGGAACATTGCCAGCCTGTTGCACGTTCTCCTCGTTGGTAAGCACCGGTGTCTCCACGGTCTCATTTACTCCACTGTTAACATTCTCAGTCGACATTCTCAAATACTGCCATAAAACAAGGGTTAATTAAATAAATTAACAAATCACATAATACCCCTATATTATGACTGACCAATAAATAAGCTTAGGTAGGACACACTAGCGAAGGATTCGTCTCTCCCCTCCTAGTTTTATTCCCCGATCTCCGCCAGAGATCATATCCCTAAGCTCTGATACCAACTGTGACGCCCCCAAAATAGGTATACAACACCCATTCTGAGTCGCCAAAATACACGGTACAGAAACAACTACATCTTTATTATTACAACACAAGAACTGTGAGTTTAAATACAAATATTGTCATTTAGACAATATCCACACTCAAATAAGTACTCATTACAATTATTGATACATTATTTCACAAAAATGGTTAGGACTACTAAAGTAATTTCTAGAACCATCATTCCATACCCCGACTAGTACTCGCTACATTCTCGCCTCCTGAGAAAAATAGAACAAAAAGGAAAAGGGTGAGCTCAACTAGCCCAGTAAAGAACATTATGACTAAGATAATACAGAACAAATTATCGTTAGTCTTCAACAGGGAAAAATCTAATAGAATACAATAGACAACAAGTTTTAAATCAATAACTGCAAGCGGAAACAGCAAACCATTAGAAGAGTCAAGTAGAGAATGAGTTCTACTATCTTCTAAGATTTAAAAGTCCATCATCAATATTTTATCCCTGTAACAACAATCAATAACCATCTTTAATCAAATATTCATCTTTGCACTACAGGCCAAAGATATTCATTTGTATCACCAGTCGGTCATGTTCATCTCAACACCTGTTCATCTTTGCACTATGGGCCAAAGATATTCATCAGTTAATCATTCATCTTTGCACTACGGGCCAAAGATATTCAGTAATATCATCATTTAGGACTGAGGATGATGAAAAATATCTTAAAGAAAACGAATTCAGTGAAACAAAATAACAAATATTAAGGATTCGTATTTCGATTTATCCATGTCCAAAAATACCTTATAAATATTCATACTGAAGTAGAATTCAAGAATGATCAAAACATGGATACAATCAAAGCTAGTACCCAGAATAGATATTTTGGACGAAAAGAAGAAAATTTTATTTTTCAGTGAATAGTAACTCGTGAATAGTAACTCGTGAATAGTAACCCCGACGTGAAAAGTTCCAAATTTGATAAAAATTTCCAACCAATATTTCGGCATAATGATATTGAAGAAATAATATCATTTTTGAATAAAATAACATCCCTTACCTCGTAAAGACATTACTTCTGGTCGGAATACCGGTATAAAGCTGAAAGACACTTGCTCTGATGAATAGAAACTCTCAAAGTATCTAAATACTCACAAAAAACACTCAATAATCTAGAGAGAGAAAGAGAGAAAACTTGTTTCTGGTGTGATTTTCAATTCTAACTTATCCCCCTATTTATAGGAAAATGTTAGCACGCCGCAGCAGACTTAACCTGCAACCTGATGGCTTTACCTGCTACTATTCCCCAACCCACCACATTTGAATAAAAATCTCAACACATTTCTTCACCAACCAAGAGTGGGGCCCACCAATTCTAGAATTTTCTGCCAAAATGATTAACTACTCCGAAAATTCAACAATTTTTGAACCAGTCATCTCGTAAAATTCATAATAAATCATACGTTCATTTTTAACGGTTCAAAATTGTGGACATATACTCAACTTATATATGTATAACATATCCAAAAATTACCACGATCCAACGGTCGGATTAAAAATTATAACCCCCCCGCAAAATATCTCAAAAACCCTAATTTTTAATACCTCCATTCCGACAAAAATACTGATAAAAACTCTAACATTAACTCCTTCATTTTTAACCACAAAAAATATCCCTCATTATATCCACAAAAATAAATATTTCCTTATCATATGAATCAATAATTAATTATTCACAAATAATATTACAGAATCACATTTATGACAACCAGGCCGTTCCCAGGAAAGAGGGGGCTTTCCAATAAGGATTTCTCCTTACTGGCGCGCAATTAGATGACCAAACCTCTCCTTAGACAGAACTTTCTAGACATTGCCAATAATGTTATCTAATAATATTATTCAAATAATATGAATTATTAATCTGATAATGGGAAATACTGTGTAGTGACAATTATTGAAACAACAGTAATATAAAATATCAACGCACAAATATTGAATCAATAAAATAAAATACTGAACAGTAATTACTGTAACCATTATTGAGTAGTGCCTTCTTACGTAAGAATCAATCATTGGTGCAATACAGTGTGCTACTGTATAACAACGCGTATTACTGTGTTTTAACCACCGGGTATTCCAACAGTATTAAACGGTAACAACTACGCCGTTATTAATAAAAAACATATACTTGTCGTTTTCTTCATCCAATCGCTTTCTGTTATGGGGCCCACAAAAGACTGCGCTGTCGTACGAATATTCCCCGACCAGGAAGAATATTCCACGACCAAACGAATATTCCCCGACAACAATGAATATTTTATAACCACCTGCTTATTTGAAATATTCGCGCATTTTACCCATAACTAACCTCATTAATCAATTTAAACACTTACTATTTCAAAATATAAATAGAGGGAATTTAAATTTCATTTATAATAATTTGGGGTCTTCCAGATATTATTATTTTACCAGCTGCTCTCTCTTAGTTAGGTTGACTCATTATCGCACTCCAAT